>LNAC01000071.1:2520443-2614278 GCA_002007465.1 Ailurus styani | reverse complement strand
CTGCTCAGCGGGGAGCCTGCTTCCCCCTCTCTCTCTTCCTGCCTCTCTGCCCCCCTTGTGATCTCTCTCCCTCTGTGAAATAAATAAATAAAATCTTTAAAAAAAAAAAAAAGGCAGTACTGATATAAGTGAATTTGTGCCTTAGTTTAAACAATTTGGTAAAATAAAATCTTTGGTTTTGATTTATGTCATCATTCCAAATTCTTTTTATTCATTTATTTTACTCGTCTATACTTGGCCATTACCTACATTTCAAGTCTCTTGGAACCCACCCTTTTAATCAAACAATGATCTGGAAAGCTACTTAACTCATGGGAAACTAAATTTTCCGTGAAATAAAAGTGCCTCATTTTATAACAAGTAAAATCCCTTGTTGTTTAATTATTTTATACATCATATTTCTTAAATGAAGGCCTTCAGAGAAGGCTAAGATTCATTCATATTTGGCCACTGAATATTTTTATGTGCTGTATTTTGGGTAAGGAAGAATTTACTATTTAAAATCTCTAGCAAGAGGAAATGGGTCTACTTCAGACAAATGAGTTTTAACAAACTCAGTTTCGTTTTTATTAGGATTTCATCCTGAGAAATATCTGGTGTCATTGCTTCCTTTGTTCTCCTTGGTGATTCAATTTCACCTTTGCATATAAAATAGTGGGGAAACACTATAGCCTGAATAGTTTTGGCTTACATTTGGGCTCCTATAATTTCATTGTAATAGTTTTGCTTGGCATCCAAATTCTATGTAAGTCCCAGTTTATATTCTCCTTCAACTGAATAATTACTATTCACCACATTTCCATAGTCTCTGCCAACATTTTTTCCTTTCGGTCATACTGGAAAGTAGTTTTGTTCTGATTATGTTTGTTTGCCAAAGGCATTTATTATGACTTGATAAAGGCTCTACATGGGCTACATTTTCTTCAGCTGGTTCCGCTCATATTCAAGACCTTGACCAGCCCAGTTGGTTAGTTTGTTTAAATTCAGAGTTGCTGTTTTCCCCCCCCTTATGTGCTTTCAAGATCTGGAAAGTTTTAGGGGATTGTTTTTTTTTTTTAAATCAACTACGAGCTCTTTTGAGAACCACAGATGGGTAGCCAAAATAACTTCACTTGTTGAGAGTATAGTGTAAGTTAAAAAAAGCTCAGACTTTGAACTCTTGGGCCAAATATACTACTGGTTTGAGTCCTGGCCCCACAACATACTTACCTCTCTGTGCCCTTGTTGCCTAGTCTTCCAGATGGGGAAACTAATAGTTACCTAACTTAAAAGGTTGCTATGATTACTACCGTACACAAAATAAGTGTTGAATGTTACGGAGCGCTAGATATACTCTGTCTTTGGAATAAGTAATCTGGCAAATTAAACCAGATAGTAAACTCTGTAGCTGGCCAGTTGAATTAGTTGATGGAATGTTGCAGTCTCCATACAGATACTCCTTTAAATTCAAAGAATTTAACTTAGATGAGTTAGATAAGCTTAAAGCTCCCCTAGGAATAAATACTAATGAGGAACCTATGTGTCTCTAAGTTACTCAGGTAAAATGACTGGTCACTCTTAAAAGTTATTAATTCCAAATTACCATATTTTATCAATTTAAAGACATATTTTTTCACATCTCATCATCTGTGATACTCGGATGCATTTTACAATCTGTGACTAAACAACAATCATGTCAGCCAAGTCTCGCCTGAACATCTAGGGCTCAGTCTTAGCTATCATATTGTCATCACTTCGGTTGAGCTAAATGTCTGGTTGATACTGTATGTGTTGAGTTTTACTGCCTTTTTGAATGTCTTTAAAAGATTACACTATAACTCAGCATTAAAACCCAAAGTTTACTGTGCTTGCAGGAAGGCATGAAGACGAAGCTGTTGAGTATACATCTGGTGCTAAAGAGCACCAAATTTGAAGGGATATTCACAATTCCATGTTTTCCTGCAATGCAACAATCAAATGCTTTATAAACTTCAGAAAGGATGATACAAGCATGAAAGGTTATGATAGGTTTGTTCCTGAAATACATGCAACTGTCTATTGACACTTTCTAATAAGATCAGTAGTTTGGGAATTAAAAAAAAAACCTACAAATCATACTCAAAAAAATCTTCAAAGAAATTCCATGCCCTCAACCCTTTTGATAACCCAGAGGGCAATACTGTGTAGAAAAACACAGACATCACTAACTCTAAGCTGAAGAGTGAGTCAGAAACATTGGACTCTGAATGTGAAGAAGTTTAAAAAATATCTTCATTAATTTAGTGACTTAGTATTTTCCTTTTTTGCCTAAATGAGACTGATCGATGATTTTTAAAATTATGTTAAAAGTCTAAAAGAGCTCTTCCGGAAAATAAAAAATAAATAATCTAAGTGATAAAGAGACATTGTGTATAGCTTAATTGGCTGCATTGTTTTCTTCTTTTGTGATATATAAAATAATATCCTGAATTAAACTAATGAAAACATATTTGATGAAATATAATAAGCATTAGTAACAGTGTAAACCAGTACTTCTTCAACTATCTGTAGTAAAGGGCCTAATTGTATTCATTTCTAATCCATTACAAGTATTTTGTTTTGGTTTTTTTTTTTAAGATTTTATTTGACACAGAGAGAGAGAGAGAGAGAGAGAGAAGGAGAAAACACGAGCCAGGGGGGAGAGACAGAGGGAAAAGGAGAAACAGACTTCTCGCTGAGCAGGGACCCTGATGCGGGCTCAATCCCAGGACCCTGTGATCATAACCTGAGCCAAAGGTTGTGACGTTTAACCAACTGAGCCACCCAGGTGCCCCAAATCCATTACAAGCATTTTGTAAAGTACAAAAAAAAAAAAAATTTAAGAAGAAGAAATATAAGCTAATTCTTAAATTATTAGATTCGACAAATGCAAAATTACTTTGTTATTGCTTTAAAAGTTTCCCAGTGCTTCCTGTCACTTTCTGAACTCACCTTGCCCTGGACCAGTAGCAGCTCACAGACCAACAGAGGTCATCAACCATGCTTTGAGTGTTACCGACCTTTCCCATTGGAGAAGTGATTTCATCATTGAACTGTCAAATATTCTCAGTGATGCCAGATGGAGGTCACAAAAAGATGAGCTTTAGGCTTTCTTTCTTAAACCCAACAATATGATGTCTTATTCTGATTGAACTTTACATACAGTTTATAAAACACTGGCACCAATGAAGCCTTCATTCAAGTCAAGTTGGCTACATGAGTTCAGGCTTCGATGCACACTCTCTACCCCAAACATACGTACATTGGTAACAGAAACGACAGCAACAACAAAAACATAGCTCATCTCAAAAACAAGATAAGCATTTTTACTGGGCAGAAACACAAAGCAAAAAGCAGGGACAAGGCCAGCAGGCAACAGCAGCCAAGAGTTTAGCCATCGCTGAGAAAGAGGGCCCAACAGTACTCCATGCAAGAAGGCAATAGAAATACTCATTCCTCGAAGCCAGAAGCTGGAATGAGGTTCCTGCTCTTGTGAAAGGAGACAGAAATGATGCAGACTCAAATTCCAAAAGAAGCTGTGAATGTGAGAAGACAAGGGTGCAAAGACAGGGTATTCCGGCCAAGCCCTGGAACATGCCTCCTGCTGGTTCCTCAGTGGAACTGCAGTATCCTCAGCTATGGAAGCCCCTTTACGTATACCCACTCACGTGATCCTCTCAACTGCCCTGAAAGGAAACTGGGTGCCTGCCATTACTCTTATTTGGCAAATGAGAACACTGAGGCTCAGAGAAGTCACCTAGGATCATACAGCATTCAAGCAAGCATCAGAATCAGAGCCAGAACACCTGCCTGTGTGCTATATCCAACCTACAGTGCATCTGGAAAATACAATGTGAGACATATAGCATGGCTGCAGTTAGAGTTGCTAGTAGAAAATATCCTTTCCTTGCAAATTCCAGTATTTATTTATAATTAATTATATATAATTATATTTATTTATATATTGTATTTATAAATTATTATTATATTAAATATATTATATTATATATTTAAATATATTAAATATATTGTATTATATATTTAATTATATTGTATTTTATATAATATATTATATTTATAAATAAATATAAATTATATTTATATATTATATATTTATATGATTATATTTATTATATAATAAATATATGATTTATATATATAATATAGAAACATATTTTATATATAAAATGTATAATGTATAATAATTATATATAATATATAGTATAATTATAAGTTATAAATATATTTATAAATTAGAACTGAACCAGATCTTATAATTTGTGACCTTGGGGATATTTTTCTCTCTCATACCAAAGGATGTCAGTATTTCCAATAAAGTTTCAACAGTAGAAGGAGTGGATAAACTTGTCCCCCCTACAGTTTAGTATATTGGCTCCCATCTGGCACTACCCAACTCTAATAGGAGAGAAGGGACCTTCAAGAAAGGGAAGAGAGGATCTTCATAGACCATCAGGTGGCGAGAAACCAGCAACAACAAGATCGAGAGCCTAGGCAAAAATTTTCAAAGGGTTGAGATAGTATTTGAAAAACATATGCCTGCAGATGTCCTGGAATGTTCAAAATAGTCCGCATTTTATATAACTTTATTTCTTCTAATTTACTTTGCTCACCAGATTATGAATGAATGCGATTTAATGCCAAAATTCTATATAAATCAAGTCTCTCTCTCTCTCTCTCTCTCGCTCTCTCTCTCTCTCACACACACACACACACACACACACAAACACACACACACCTGCCAGATCTTTTTAACCTGATGTTTTTTTTTTCTTTAATTTAGAAACCCTAGGCTACATTGAGGGAGAGTCTCTGAAACCCAAGTAACTAAGTAAAGGTGGTTTGTGCATCAGCCTTGAGCAGATACAGAAGTTAGCACAGGAAACACAGTCCTATACCAACATGGGCATCCCATGAACTAAAGCCATGCTCACCTCGCCCAAGTTTCTAATGAAACTCCCTTTGAAACTTACCCCTAGCATGTCTCCACTGGCAAATCATAAAAGTCTTGGTCCTCTAGTATCCCTTTTCTAACGTCGCCAATTGTCTTTTTCACCGAGTCACATGGTACAGGAGAGGACAGATCATAATATTCTAAATTCCCTGAAATTACGTGAAGTTTCTCAGAATTTAAACAAAACATGGTTATGCTTTTTAATTTAGAAAGTAAATATATATAAATGGTTTTCTTTATTCTTATTCAGTGCTTCTTCATTCCTTTTCTGACTAGACATTAAAAGCCATGTCTTATGAACTGTCACACTTTAGATATGTTTCAATGTACACACTTCTTGCACACATGGCTTGCACGCATGGCCTTATACATCACTTAGCATATAATTCCTTATTTGAACTTGAGGGTAAGAGAGACTATACAGGCATTTCAGTGCAAAGAGTAGAAGGGATGGAATGAAACACATCTTGATTCCCTGAACTGTGGATAAAATACTAGAAATGCTTATTGCCTCTTCTTCAAGAGATTTGAAGCATCACCCTTAACCCTGAAATCCATTAAGGAAAAGATTCCACACATATCAGCTCAACTAAAAATGCTTTGGGACAGTTTGTTTCTTTCAAGGTTATAAGCTAGGATAAATAATGAAGAGACTATTGAAATGTCCCAGTTTACATCTTAGCAATTAAAGAGTATCAAAAACAAACCATAAAATGCTTATGAGACTAATGTGTTTAGCCAAGGACTTATAAATTGAGGGGTTTTTTCCTTTTGGTTTCTAAAATAGGAATTCCTCACTTCATTTAAGAGATGGAAAAATATTTTTTTAAATTATTTTTCTCTTGGTTCCTCTTATTGTGTGGCTTTTCGCAGAATCTTGGTAAGTGGAGCCCTTTTCAAATTCCAAAACCAGACTCTGACAAAAAAAAAAAAATAGACCAGTAATAACACGGGCTTATTCCCAAATAATGGCTGAAATTAATGTGTTTTTAACTATTCAAATATCCAAGTGATGTTTAAAATCCCTTTCTAAATAAAATAAAATAATATAAAATAAAATGAAATAAAATAAAAATATAAAATCCCTCTCTACATAAAAGAGGAACTTGCCAGAACTCACTCAGTGTTAGTTCTTTCCTAAAAATGATGTCTCCCTTCTGGCAGATTATCCAACTCCAAATAAATCATCAACTGTAGTGTGCAGATGCATAGTCATAGTTTGGTAGTTGGGATACGCATTTAGAATTAGGATTCCTACTGCTTTGAAAAACATTTAGCAGTATCTGGCAGTTGACATTCATAGGTATATCAGTTGGAGAATGGGGGGTATTTCACTGTGATGTGAGCACAAGATTTGGGTCTAGTGAGCCATGAGGCTGAGGAAGAGAGCATGAACCAGACTAGAGAGTCTTGTATCAAAGCAATTCCTGTGAACTCAGAAACAGAGTAAAATGGTGTTTGGTAGGGGCTAGAAGGTGAGGGAAATGGGAAGATGTTAATCAAAGAGTACGAATTTTCAGTTGTAGGATGAATCAGTTCTGAGAATCTAATGTGTACCATGGTGACTCGTTGACAATACTGTATTGGATACTTGAAAGCTGCTAAGAGAGCAGTTCCAAAACATTATCACCACATGCACAAAAAGAGGTAATCAGGTGAGGTGATGGAGGTGTTAATTAACCCTCATGCGGTAATCATTTTGCAATATATATGTATAAAAATGTTATATGCTAATAATAACGATGAAGTGGGGAAAAATTCTATTGATAAAGGGCAGCTGTTGATAATGCCTAAAAGGATAGGGACACCATCAGATTTGAATTTTACAATTCAGTGTCTATAGGCAGGGTAAGCACAAACTGTAGGGGGTTAGATAAAGGATGGACTATTTAGCAAGTCTACGTGAAAGGTGGTGAAAATCTGAATTCATATAGTGGTGATGAGAGTAGAGGAACACAGAGAGAGATTTTCAGGGGACAGAACAGGAAAAACTTGATCACAGATTAAACGAATCTTTGGATGGGGGGATGCAATCAATGCTTTGCTGATCCATTCTCTGTACCCTATTATTATCAATGAAATCAGTTTGCAAAACACCTGAACTTGCAAGTGAACGTCAGTGAGGAAGGGTAATATTTCTAATACTTAACAACCACAGATTTAACAGCCCAGGAACTCACCCTGGTTTTTCACACTGAATCAGAGCCAAGAGTGCCTTCTCTTTGCCAGGGGCCGACCCGTTAATTGTTGGATGAGTGGGAGAGCGAGAGGATGCCAGGGGAAGAATTGGGGCTGCAGGGGTGGTGGTGGCCGAGGGAGGAGAGCCTCAGGACAGTAACTGTTTACTAAACAAGCAAGAGGCCTTTCAGCATTTTAACAACTGGTATGGCTAAATATTAGCTTTGGCTCTGATGAAGAGCAAAAATAGCAAGCCTTGGGAGAGATTTACCCCATTTCTAAGGAAATCAAGAAGCACACAAATTCATAGGAATCCTCCTCTGTGCATCACCGAGCATTTTCTACCAGTTCGAGTCATGGTGAAAAGAAAAAAAGTTGAGAGCTGAGAGACCTAAGCTGGAGTTCTGGCTCTGCCCTTTAATATTGTATGACCTCAGGCGAATATTTAACATTTCTGAACTTCATTATTTTCCTTCATAAAATGGAACTAATAGCATTTACCCGAGTACCTCCCAGGGATGAAGTGTGGATCAAGTAACATAATACATACAAAAGAGCTTTGTAAATTGTGAAGCTCTCTGTAAAAGTTGGTTATTGTTTCAATATTAATGCTGTAACCTGAGTTTCCCTAGGTGTCCTCTGGCTCTGGAAGGCTTAATGACATAGGAATGACATTAATTCAAGCTGCAATAGATAGTCCTTGTTCCCGCCTGCTCACGCAGGATCCCAACCCTTGCGACGTTCTCCTGAGGACTCACCAGAGCTCCTAGGCCAGTCTGGCCCTCCCCTCCGCTGCGCGACCTCGGCAGGGTACCATCTTGGAGGGCATGGCTGTTGCTTCTCCTGATGCAAATAAACACCTTCCCAGGACAGCGCCATCACGTGCGGCTGTGTACATCAGCGCCTGCGCCGCGTCCACTCAGCCACTGCATTGTCCCACCAGGCACTGCGGGGGGAAGTGCAGCCACCTCCTGCTGGGAATGGCCCCTGAAGCCCACACACGGAGAGAGCAGCTATCCTGGGCCTTGGGTGGGAATTCCAGCTGTATGCTGACTTCTCCTGGGAAGATTTATTTTATTTTATTTATTGGACAGTGGCTTGTTTCTCCATTTCTTAAATCAGTTCTTTCTTACACATGCTGTTTGTGTAAACTATGTTTCTCTTGCTCTCTTTTTTGTTTTAAGATTTAATTTATTTATGAGAGAGAGAGAGCAAGAGCATAAGTGGGGGGAGGGGCAGAAGGAGAGGGAGAAGCAGGCTCCCCGCTGAGCAGGGAGTCCCATGAGATGTGGAGTTTGATCCTGATCCCAGGACCCTGAGATCGTGACCTGAGCCGAAGGCAGACACTTAACCGACTGAGCCACCCAGGCGCCCCTTTCTCTTACCTTCTAACGATAAAGGAACAAGTTCTGTCTTTTTTTTCTTTATTGAAATATAGTTGACATGCAATGTTACATTAGTTTTGAGCACACGACATAGTGATTCAACAGCTCTATACATTTTTACTATGCAATACCAAATATTGATATTTTTAAATACCAATGCCTTATCCTTTCCCCCATCAGACTCATTGAAGCCAAATCCCTAGAGTTAGAACCTAGGCATCAGTATTTTTAAAAAAACACACAAGCAACTCTGATTCAGGTGAGGTTAGAGGGCCACCCTATGGGTGGGGTTCTCTCCCTCCACCCACTCCCCACCCCGACCTCTCCTCTGCTATGTGTCACCTGTTCGGCCACAAAAGATGAAGCTGCAGGGAGTGTGCTGTCCACCCCCACCCCCACCAGCCTCAGAGAGCTCTTCAGAATGTAACAGACACTGCTACATTAAATTTCTCTTAATTTTTCCAGTCTATGGTCATTACATTCACTCCTTTAAGTATAAGAAAGTGTTGTTTGGGACACCTGGGTAGCTCAGTCAGTTAAGAGCCTGCCTTCTGCTCAGGTCATGATCCCAGGGTCCTGAGATCGAGTCCCACATCAGACTCCCTAATCAGCAGGGAGCCTGCATCTCCCTCTGTCTGCCATTCTACCTGCTTGTGTGCTCTCTCTCTAATAAATAAATAAAATCTTTTTTAAAATGCTGTTTTATTTTTATATCATACTTTCACCTTACTTTGCATGTATATTTTATAATGTACATAAATAAATGTGTATTAATCTTGTGGATTCAAAATATTTTAATTGGGGTGTGGGATCAAAATTTTGTAGAAGACCATTTTATTTCTGGTATTTGTGACACTCCATAGTTTCTTAATGTAAAATTAACTTATTTTTTTCTAATCTAAAAAAAATCTACAACTCCTTTATTAAATGGTCTCATATAGAACCTTTTAAAATTCATAAAGGAGTAGAAGTTCCTAAATACTAGAAGTACTAGTGAAAGGCACAAGCTTAAAAGGGATTTTGTTTGATTGGTTTTTTTTTTCTTTTTTTGTCAAACTGGTCTCCTGACTCCAGAACCAAGAATTTTTAACAAATATTTAAATATATAATACTCAAATATGAAATATTAATACACATATATAGAAAAAATTTTAAAAATTCACCAGTGAAATAAAGATAATAATTTTAAAACTGCAGAGAGCGACTTTCTCAGATGTTTTCCAATTTAGTAGTAAAATGCCAATGTGTGTTTGTGAAGTGGAAAGGCCTCAACCACAAGACTTTTTTCCTTTCAGGATAATTTGGTAAACAGCTCACTCCTTAATTAAGCAACATCGAAATGCTCAACTAAATGACTCATCTCTACTACGTTGTGGAGGGATTGAAAAAAAGGCTATAATTACTAATACAAGTTCCTTGCAAATAGTTTTACACAGGCACATTCCTTTTTCATTCTACACTGTGAATTATTTACCCCACTGTACAAAATAAGTCATTAAAGCAAAACTGTTATAGATAGCCTGAATGGTTGTATTTGCAAATAGTTTTACACAGGCACATTCCTTTTTCATTCTACACTGTGAATTATTTACCCCACTATACAAAATAAGTCATTAAAGCAAAACTGTTATAGATAGCCTGAATGGTTGTATTAAAAAAAACCCTGAATTTTATTGGAAGGTGGAAAAAACATTTCCTGTGATTCTCTAATCAAAACTCCCTTGGGCCCGATCACAGGGCCTTTCAAAAGCAACGCTGACAATTGAGAGGGGGAAACTTTGCCCACAGGAGAACCTCAGCTTCACATTGTTTAGGAAGTGATGACTGAAGCTTAATTCATTGGATCACATGGCCTGGAAATGCTGTGCCAGCTTGGATCTTACTTTGCGTTTCCTTAATAAACTCAGTGTATTTTAGTTCAAAGATGCAGAGACCTGTTGGTAACTCTTTGTCAACAATCAGCAAACTATTTTAAGCCTTCCTTTAGGCACTTCATGTATAACCTACAAGAATTCCAGCTGTTTTCCTTTAGTCAATTTTTCTAAAGAATACATTTCTTCCATTAAAATCTATGTCACAGGGAAATTTTTTTAAAAAACATGCTCATTAATTTTCTTTTATCTAAATATCTACTCAAAGAAAGTTGGTTGTCTAAACTCTTCAAGCAACTCCTCATATTAGAATGTCAAGTTCCCTTCTAGATTTAGCTAATGGATCAGGAATGTAAACTTGATTTTGGTTGCTAAAAATTTTTCATTGTAAATCTTTCCAATCTCATAATTTCATTCTAAGCTAAGCTTTTCTTCTCATCCTATTTTCCCTGGTCATTTTTGAAGCAGATTTTTTTGTTAAACTCTTCCTGTTTCTACATTATGCATAGAGCTATTTTACCTCGCATTGTAATCACCATGGCCAACAAAGTCGCTCCAATCTCTCTCATTTCTGTACTCCCTTTTGATGAGAAATTATAATAAACAAAAAGCATCAAAGATTGTGCTTTCATTAGTCAGGGAATTCAGACGAAAATATTACTTAATGAAAAGGATAGAATTTTTTTTATTTATTGTTATTTACAATAAATTCTGTTCCAATCTGTCCCATTTTTACATAGATGGGACTTTTTTCAAGTGCTAGTCCTATGAAAACCAGTACTTTGTAAATCCATAAATCAATAGGACAAAATTTTTTTTAACGTCAGTCTAGAAAGTGTTAACTTTCTTCACAGAATCTGTTTCCTACATTTCTTAACATTTAAGCAACAACAATTAGAGAAATAAGTGTACTGGAAAGCAGGGGTAGGAATGGACTTAAAATTAAAATTGCAAAGATAGAATGATGTCGAATATTTTAAAAACCTGCGATAGTTAATGACTACAGCAAAGGTGCCAAGAATGAGCTAAGGTAAAAGAAGGAAAGATGAAGAAAGAAAAAGCATCTTGCAACAGTTAAGTTTAAGGAGTAGAAGGAAAAGCAAATAGGCAGGCTTCACAAATAGCATCCCATTATTCTTTGGGCTAGTTTTGTGTAGAGAAAAGTACTTTTAGGTATAATTTTATATTGTCATTGATCTTTCTTCTCATCAAGGACACAGGTACACATTATAGAACAATGTATAACCTTGAGACTCATGAAAGTAGGGTATATATATAAGAAAAGTTCTAAGCAAATCATTTAGGAAGAGGACAATTACCAAAATACCCATTAGGTAATTATAGAAAGATATGTTGGACACCATTTATTAAAAAGCCAGCTAAGGGGCACCTGGGTGGCTCTGTCAGTTAAGCATCTGCCTTCAACTCAGGTCACGATCCCAGGGTCCTGGGATCAAGCCCTATTTCAGGCTCCCTGTTTCGTGAGGAGCCAGCTTCTCCCTCTGCCCCTCCCCCTGCTCGTGCTTTCTCTCTCTCTCTCAAATAAATAAAATCTTACAAAAAATAATTAGGGCGACTGGGTGGCTCAGTCATAAAAACCAGCTAAATTATATCCAACCGTGTAGTTATAAAACTGGCATTGGTTATCAGTGGCATTGATTATTTGAATTAGTAAAAGTAAGATATTACCATTGATGAGAATGTGACAAATACAAAATAAAGGAGAAGATATTTTACCCACTGTTTCACCAGATGAATGAATAATAAAAACCATTTAAAAAGATACAAAATTAGGGCTGATTGAGGCAGCAACAACAACAACAACAAAAAAACTGAAGAAAAATCTATAGTAACCTACAAATATTTGAAGGATTTTGGCAAGAAATTACTTTTAACTATTGTTATAAAGAATTTGATACTTTACATTGAATTTAACTTCAAGCAGGAGAGAAAATACAAGTCATTGTTGATGAGCATCTATCAAATTCTGCCCTCTCAATTCAATGTCACAAGACCTTTGCAAACTAAGAGCTGTTAATCTCTATCTGATGAAGAAAACAGGGCTTCAATGGGCTAACAACTTGTCCAAGGTTTTACGTAGTTGGAAGCAAGCAAGATATTCTAATTCAAGTCTGTCTGGCTCACAGGTCACTTTTGGAGTTTCCAACTGTATTTGATAAAGCCCTGACGATCCTTAAGTGTGCCTTAAGTGTGCCAAAGGGAGAGAGGGAGGGGTCTTGGGAATTTGGGTTTTAGATCACTGCTTCCTCTTTAAACAAATAGTTACACTGCTGCTTGTTTTGTACTGGAGATTTCAGTAAAAACAAACAGGCAAACAAAAACTCTCCTGAGAAAGCTTCAAAGATACTTTACTACACAATGCTGAGGAGAGCTCAGCTTTCAGAAGTTCTGGACTGAAAAAAAAACCTGTGAGAGACAAAAATGTCTAATTTAACTCTTTCTCTAGAGGTGTTAAAGTGGAAAACATACAATTATATTTTGAGAACAGAGCATGTCCCTTTTCTTCCTTGATGTACAAGAATATAAGACATTTTTCCTTCAGGTACTTTCTAGAATGGGGATGACAAATTTAGAGCACCCAAACCCTTGGCCGTCATGGCTATTCGGTCACCACTGAGTCAAACCAGAGTCTTGGAATGTTTTCCTACAGAACACTCCTGGCAGTTCAATGAGTAAATCAGAGTTACATGAACCATTTAATTTTATTTCTATGCCATCTTTTTCCGTAAAGAAAAAAAAACAATAAGGGTTCACCTGAGTGGTGAAGTCAGTTAAGCATCCAACTCTTGGTTTTGGCTCAGATAGTGCTCTCAGGGTCCTGGAATCAGGTCCTGAGTCAGCCTCCCTGCTCAGCACAGCTTAGCCTCCATGCTCTGCTTGGGATTCTCTCTCCCTCCCTCTGTCCCTCCCCCACCCCCACCTTTCTTTCTCTCTCTCTCTCTCTCAAATTATCTTTAAAAAGAAAAAAGAAGACTGGTTTTCTATAAAAGCAATAGATTAAAAATTTTTTAAAGGCTATAAAAGGAAAATAATACATCCTGAAGAAATTTATTTTTTCCCCAGAATCACTGTTGTTGTTGTTTTTTTAAAGACTTCAACCTGAATTTTCAAAATAAAACATCCCAGTTGTCCCACTGTGGCCAGTCGAAAGTATGAAACTGCAGATCATGTACTGTTTTCTCCTTCATTCATTACCTGTGACCCAAGACCTACCCTTCCCTTCTGCTCCCGCTCTTTTATTGGTCTCTGTTGGGCTGAGTAGCTCCAGCTAAATAGAAAAAATAGAAGAAAGAAGCTTTCTTTTTTTTTTTTTTTTTTTTTTTTTTTAAAGATTTTATTTATTTATTTGACACAGAGAGAGAGAGATCACAAGTAGGCAGAGAGGCAGGCAGAGAGACAGGGAGAGGAGGAAGCAGGCTCCCTGCTGAGCAGAGAGCCCGATGCGGGCCTCAATCCCAGGACGCTGAGATCATGACCTGAGCCGAAAGCAGCGGCTTTAACCCACTGAGCCACCCAGGCGCCCGAAAGAAGCTTTCTTTAGCCCTCTTGTCAACTTGCAGATGTATAACCCCTCTAGAATCACAAAACCTGCAGGTTATTGCTCTCAAATCTCATAAATACGATCAGAACAGTCTTGATGTGACTACCAGTTCTAAGAGCAAGTTTTTCTAAATCAGGGCATGATTTATGGTGGAAGAAAAAATGTTAGAGAAAGCAGGTATTGTGTCCTTATCCACATTTTACTTAAGCCTTCTCCAGGATGAGGACATGGCAGGCAGCAAGATCCAGCAAACAGTGATAGAAATGTAACGACTGAGGGAAAGAGCAAGGGTATTTGTTAAATCTGGGTGTCAGCAAAGGTGGCAAATACCATTCCCTCTCCTCCTTTTGCAAGAAGATACAAAACAGTTTGGAGTACTAGAAACTTTGTTAGGTGAGAAGAAAGAACTTTATTTTATTGTTATTATTATTTTAGATTTTATTTATTTATTTGACAGAGAGATTACAAACAGGCAGAGAGGCAGGCAGAGAGAGAGAGGAGGAAGCAGGCTCCCCGCTGAGTAGGGAGCCCGATGCGGGCCTCGATCCCAGGACCCTGAGATCATGACCTGAGCCAAAGGCAGAGGCTTTAACCCACTGAGCCACCCAGGCACCCTGAGAAGAAAGAATTTTAAAAGATAATAAGAAATTGGGTAGAGGTTGAGGGCAGTTTTTTGTTTTTTGGTTTTTTTCCATTCTACCTTTTGGGAGTGGAGTTTTGTGTGATGGGAATTTACCCAAGACATTTTCAAGCTTTCAGGACATTATGGATCTGTGGAAGTGTGTAGAAAGAGAACCAGGAAGGTTGTGTGTGCTTTCAAAAAGTCTATGGAAGGCCAAGATGAAAAATCTAGATATTTGCCAGAGAGTCAGAACTTCTGCTTTTCTTCTTGCTTGTCCAACACAGTTTATCATTAGAAGAAATGGTAGAGATTCCAGGGGAAGGACACTCCAGAAATGGAGAGGTATGTCAGGCAGGAAAAGCCACATTCTGCTGCAAAAACAAAAATCTTATTGGTTTAAAACACTAAAGTTTTGCTTCTTGTTCAAACTACATATCCACCTACTCTGCTCATAGTATTCACTCACAAAGCACTCACCATATCACACTTATGGACGGAGCCCTCTACCGTCTCAAATGTGCCAGAGCGGAAGAGAATACTAAAAGTTCTCATGTTGGTGATGAAGTGATTTTCCTGTAAGTAACACACATTCCTTCTGCATAAAACTTATTAACCAAAATCAGCCTCGTAACCCCACTGAGCCACAAGGGGAATGGCAAGTAACCCCATGTGCCCAGAATAGGAGGTAATAGGAAACGTTAGGAGACTAGTACTAATAACTACCTCAAGAGGACATCCTCGGGTCTCTCAAAACTCCAAGCAAGTCCAGGGGAGCCCCAGAGTAGGCCAGAAAAAGACAACTCATAGCATTGTTTCTACTTGTATGAAGGGAGTTAAAACACAAGTAACATACAAGATTAAAAAAATGAAACTCTAAACTACCTCATTCCCCATTTCTGACACATTTATAATAAAGTTTATAAATACTTGGAGCATGTAAATGTGTGTGTGTGCATGCGTGCATGTGTGTATGTGTGTGTAGCAAAGATATAATAAACTCTCATTAAATGGACTCGCTTGGGGAAAATGCACATTGATTTACTCAAAGACATATATTATTAAATATCTCAAATTAATTCAATATTATTATTTTACAATAAATATAAGAACTAGTTAGAGCAATTACATATCATTGGGAATAGACTTTCAAGGAGCTTCCTCCCGTAGAAAAAAAAGGATGTGTTAAGGGCTAAGTTCAGGTACTAAAAAAATGAAAAAGTTACAACTAACTCTTTCAAAAAGTCACAGAGGTGTCAACAGTGTAATAACAGTTGGTCAAAGGAAAACACTAATACTAAGTCTTTATTCATCTGAATGAATCTCAGTACTATCTTTCCAAGTCCTTAAGAGGACATTGCTGTCATTATTCCAAAAAACTCAAGGATAAATACTTCCTACAAAATGCCAA
Organism: Ailurus styani; assembly: GCA_002007465.1. NCBI lineage: Eukaryota > Metazoa > Chordata > Mammalia > Carnivora > Ailuridae > Ailurus > Ailurus styani. The sequence continues at coordinate 2,598,283 of LNAC01000071.1, read as the reverse complement.
ATAATCAGAGTTAGCTTGGATATATTGAACTCAAATAATCAGAATGTAATACACCCCAAACATCTAGCATATCATAGTCAGGGACTTCTAGACCCGTTGATGTCTATACTATTGAATTATTGGTTTCATGGCCGTCCAACTTTTCTTGGGACCAAGAAAGGATTCAGATAGGTTGGCATGAAGTTTTACAATAAATCTGTGTTTGGAATATACTTCAAAGACTAACTTTCATTTGAAAAACAATGGAAGCTTTGTCAATGCATCTAAGGTCATAAATGACACCTTGACTATAGTTATTCATTCTTGCTTTATTTGTTTTTTTTAAAGGTTTTATTTATTTATTTACTTACTTACTTATTAGACAGAGAGAGTGAGAGAGAGAGAGAGCACAAGCAGGGAGAGCTGCAGACAGATGGAGAGGGAGAAGCAGATTCCCTGGTGGGCAGGGAACCTGACACAGGACTCGATCCCAGGACCCTGGGATCATGACCTGAGCCGAAGGCAGAGGCTCAGCAGACTGAGCCACCCACATGCCCCATGTTTTAATTATTATTTGTCTAGTGTGAGGATAATAAATTAGGTAACCTGGGATATCATTTAAGGTTGTTAGGCTGCAAGTAATAGAAAACAACTCCAAGTAAGAAACACAGAAAAAGAATGTATTGTAGCTTAAAAAAACAAAGAAAAACATGCACTAGGCTTGAAAAATAACAGGAATTAGGGCATGCAGGAGTCAATCAGCCACCACAAGATGAGGGAACTCCAACCAATTTTTTAAAGACTATTTATATATTTATTTATTTGAGAGAGAGAGAGCATGAGGGGGTGGAAATTGGGGGAGGGAAGGGCAGAGGGACAGGGAGAGGGAGAAGCAGACTGCCAGCTGGGCAGGGAGCCTGATAGAGTAACTAGATCCCAGAACCCTGGGATCATGACCTGAGCTGAAGACAGACGCTTAACTGAACGAGCCACCTGGCTCCAACCAATTTTTAGGATTTTGCGTCATTCTGCTCAACAGTCAGCATCCTGGAGGTGATACTGTTTCACCTAGTTTAAGTCACACTCCCGCCCCTTAGCTAGAAAGGGTCACGATCTCCTGATTGATTGTTCTATTAGTCTTGAACACCAGGCAAGAAGATAATTTTCTGAAAAGAATTTGGGTTGTTTTTACCAAATCAAGATAAAATAACCCAACAAATGTCTAATAAAATAAATATCTACGATACCAAGATACATTCTGAAGAGCTGTAAAGCTAATAAAATACTTTTTAGGAGTGCCCACAAATGTACACAGAATGGAAAATGTTGAAATTTGAGTTCCACTCTCACCAGATTTTCTATGCAAGTGCATGCATGTAGGTAATTATACATGGATATGTGTATATTTGTTGCAAGATTTGTGCAAGATTTGGATATGTCCAAGATTTGTTGCACACAAAAAACTTAAGAGCCTAACAGGAAGCAATTACCTGTATACTGTAAAATCCTTCAGAATACAGGTAGTAGAAAGCAGGATCAGAATTATTTGAATTTAACTTTCAGGTACAAAAGCATGAAAAGATAAGACACATTCCAGAACAGCAAATAGTGTTATGATACTGAAAACAAGTTGTGAATGGGACAGATGGGAAATCGGATTTGTAGCAGGGAGACCAGATGATGAGGACTTATATGCCAGGAGTTTGGATTTGTACCATGTAGGCAATGAGACACCAGGGAAGTTTATTTAAGTATGACATGATATGATCAGATTTGTGTTTGTATGTTTATTTGTTTAACCACTGGTGGAAATGTGTGGGATGGATTAAAGGAACAAACCACAGGAAGTAGGAGGCCTGATTAGGCCACTGACAGTGATTTAGGCAAAACAAAGTTATGGGCACCTGACTTAAGACAATGGCAGTGGAGCTAGGAAGACAGAAACTGCATTAATTAGCTTTTTCTATATTGCAAACTACTCTTTGAAACTTAGAGGCTTAAAGCAACAACCACTGAGTTAGCTCATTGTTTCTCAGTTGTGGTCTGACATACTCTCCCCGCCCCCCACCACCATCAGAGGACATTTAGCAACGTCTAGAGATATTTTTGCTTATTACGGTGAGATGCAGTGCTACTGTTATGGGTGAACAGAGGGCCAGGGATGCTGCTAACCATCCATCACAAGACAACCCCCAACAATCCTCCAGTGCAAAATGTCGGTGGTACTGAGATTGAGAAATTAGCTTATGATTCCGAAGGTCATCAGTTTGGTCTGGGCTTCGCTGGGATTCTGCCAACTGGGGCCAGACTCCAATCTCAGCAGGCCAATTCACACACGTGTGGTCAGCTAGCTGGCAGCTGAGAGCTGGCTGACCTAAGGTGACTCTGGTGACCTCCTCTCTGACCCCTGTCATTTCTTATCCTCCAGCAGGTTGGCCAAGAATTGTGCCTGTGGTGAAGGCAGGGTTCCAAGAAACCGAGAAGAAATATGCAAGTCCTTTTGAGACCCCATCTAGAATGCACACACTCTCGGCCTCATTTTATGAGCTGAAGCAAGTCACAAGTCTGGCCCAATTCAAGGAGTAGAGAAATCGACTATGCCTCCTGTTAGGAGGGTTATAAAAGAACTTCGATTGTCCACGCATTCTACCCCAGAGACAGAATCTTGGAATAGCTAGGAGGTGGAATCAAAACAGCTGGTGGTTGCTGGTGAAGAGAGAGGGGCTGACATTACAATTACATTGACTAGAGACCCATGGATAATTGAATCCTGTTTTTGGCTACTTACCTCCCCCTATGATTCCCAGAAGAAAATACAGCAAAGCAAGATAAAAATGACCCCCTTTGTTTCTATCTGGGGATGTTGACTCAAAAGCCTAGTAGAAAGGTTTCATGAACTATCTCTTCCTCAGAGGAGTTCCTTTAACCAAGCAAGTTCAATCCTAAAAATCTGCAGTTAAAGCGGGACAAAAGCCCCTCTACCTCTGGTCCATTCAAAAATGTAAGGTTTTCTCCAATGTGAAGAAAGTCACATGTAAGGAGAGGGAAGGAGGCAAAGGAAGGAAAGGGAAGATAGGGAGAAGGTATGGGAGTGGGAGAGAGGAGACAGGACAGGAGACAGGGTTATAAGGTGGCTTCCTGGGAACCTTCACTCAGCTCTTGAGGGGAAGAACACATCCTGCAATGACCGCACCCACGTCCACCACCCTAACAGGGGCAGGGTCCAACCTGGTGCTCCTGGACCTGATCAGTCTCTGGCAGTGTTTCTCCCACAAGTGAGAAACTGCTCTTCAACCTCACCCACTCTTTTGGAGAAAACAGGGAGAAGGACACTATCCAGCTTCAGCTTCTACCCTCTAACTGGTTGTAAACCATTAGAAATAGGACAACGAGAAAGGAAAATCTTAAGCTGACTCCTGAGCTCCAGACTGGACACCTGGGAATGCTGATTTGGGTGGGCATAGATGTTCGAGAATCCTTCAGCATAGTTGGGAGTGGAGGCTGTGGGTACGAAGAAATGACCCTTGGGGAGTGTGCAAAGTGGGAAGAGAAGCGAGTCAAGAGCAGAGCCTTGGAAAATATCAGCATTGAAGCAGCAAACGGAAGAAGAGAGACTCTCACACAGTAGGCTCGGTAGACTGGACAGAGATGTAAGCAAAAAATCAGGGGCAGGGAGTTGTAAAAAAAGAAAAGCAGAAAGTTCCAAAAATTTGACTATTGCCTATGCAGTCGAATGCAGCAAGGTTAAAAGTAAGATTAAAGGCCAAAACGAACATTCACTTTGGTAATGATCATGGATGACTCAGTAGTTTAGGAGTAAATGAAAACTGAGATTAGGATTACAAGTAATGATTATTACTTTATTAAACAAAGATCAAGGAAGAACAGAGATATAAGAACATGTGATTATGAGAATTTTTTTTATTTAAAGAGATTTGTGTGTATTTACATGGGGGCGGGGATTCACCGGAGTGGCTGAAGATAAAGAAAAGAAGAGAAGCATGATGGGATGAGCTCTCAAAAGACACGGAACAAACGAAACGCAGAATAGCATGCTGAAGGAGCCTCTTGTAAAGGAAGAGGGAAGCAGAACCTCGAAAGTGAAGGAAGTCAGGACTCGGAGGTTTTCAGCCTCTGTGGAGCAGGGAATAGCCCTCACCTATTCTAAATGCACTGCGGAAAGGGAGTGGGCTGGTGTTGATCAGAGAGCTGGAGGGCAATTTCCATTTTATAAAGATTGCAAGGAACTCAGAGTGAAAAAAATAGTAATGATGGAAAAGCTTACCAAAAAAGTAAATGTATTGAAATGGAAGATGATCTAGCCATGTTTGTCTTCCCATCTAGGCTTTAAACAAGTAGGGAAACACCCAGGAGCAGCAGTGAAATGCATTTTTTCTACATTTATTGACTAACTATGCCAGGTCCTCCAAAGAATAAAGGACCCTTCGTCCCAGCCATTGAAGAACTCACAATGTGGCAAGAGAGAGAACCAAACAAACCCTTTAAGGGAAGGTAACTGAGAGAGAGAGAGAGAGAGAGAGAGAGAGAGAGAGAGGTGCATTGATCCAGCCCCACATCAGTCTCCCCACTTAGTGGGGAGTCTACTTCTCCCTCTCCCTCTGCCTGCTTCTCTCCCTGCTTGTGTTCACTCTCTTTCTCTCTCTGTCAAATAAGAGGCTGGGTGGAGGTCAAGAAGGGCAACCTGAAAACTGGAACAAATGTGCAGAAGTGGAAAAGTCTTAGGAAGAATCGAGTCAAACAGATACTTCAGAAACCCTCATCCCTCCGCCAGTTACTTAAACAATCTTTTTTTTCCCTTTAAAGCTCCCCAACTCCTCACATACATTCTGGATTCTTTAAAAAAAAAAAAAAAAAAAAGAGGGTAAGGAAATTAGGACTTGTCCGTCCTCTACTATTCTCATAAGTAAAACACTTGCCAATATTATCCCTCACCACCCCCCCAAGTTCTTGCTAAGTAACTTGAGGACTACATTTCCAGAGAAGTCATAGATCTATCATTGCTTTGCATTTAACCCTTTATATAGGTATTTGCATTCTGGTCTCATACTTCCAAGCACAAAGTACTTCTAATAGAGACATATTGGCCCCTGCAGAGAGAGAAAGGAGTAGGGAATGGAAGGAGTGTCTCTTAGCATCTCTCTTCAGATCATATGTCACATCATTTACTCTACTTGCTCCATTTACTCATGCTGGTCCTGAATAACTGAAAAGGTTGCATTGTGTCTTGAATTTTAAAAAGTAGTATATAATCCATTCACTGCATTAATTCAGATGCAATCTTAAACAAATTGAACAATTTCAGCCACTAAGCAGGGTTAACTGGAAAATGCTCCATCCTCCACAAAGGCAACCTCTGGGGAATATGGTGCATTTGGAAGTTTAAATGTAATTCAAACGTGTACAGAAAGGATAGAATGAGAAAGATGGTTCCTAAAAAAAAAAAAATTGGTTAAAAAAATGCTATCTGAGTTGAATTTAAAGTGTTGTTATTGTAATCTTTCTATTAAATGATAAAACGTGAGAGAAAATATTACAGGCTTTCCTAACCTTCACTTATGCATAGGAATGTAGTTTATTTTTCAAGGAACACAAACACTACGGAATTCACGAAAAAACCAAGCTTTGAAATCCTCTTAGTTAAAAAGAAAGTTTTTGAGCGAACTGCCCAGGGATGCAAGGAAGTGTAGACAAATGCATTTTTAAGTACTTAACAAACCTATTTCACAATGCCCTCACCTGTGTGTGTGAGAGCTGAGCAGACAACACTAGCTTTGTTGGTGGTTCCACAGACTCAAGCAGGCTTTTCCAATCCAGAATCACATTGTTCTCAGAATGCGAGAGGTTTGAATGTATCAAATGGGTAATACTATATGAGCTCCATTACGTGTCATTTTTATCCATAAAGCCCCAGATGTCCTGAGAACCTAAAAAAGAGGAACAGTCTCAGTCCTGGAGCAATGGTTGTCCTTAAACCCAAGGACACACTGAGATCATTTGTTGTCTTAACATACCAGAATTGCTTGCTTGCTTGCTTGCTCATGCGCTCTCTCTCTCTCTCTCTCTCTCTCACTCACTCACACACACACACACACACACACACTTCCACAAGAATAATTCTGATACTTAATCCTGTATTGTATTAAATCCCTTTTTAAGTGTTAGTATCTTTACATCATCTCCAGCCACAAAGTAGGAAACATTTTTAGAGAAGCCACAGTCCTTATCAGGAAGGACTAACCAAGGTGACTAAATTCACTATTTTTCCTTATCCCTAAATATCTCTATTAAAAAGAAAAAAAAGTACAACACACACACATTACTATTTTTTTACAAGATAGTTAGCCTTGATAAGGAAAAAGCTTTTTTGGCCTAGATCTCAATTTCCTTGACAAAACGGTATAAGGATACGAGAATTACATTAATGCAGACTTTACTAAGTTGGAATTTGTGATCACTCAGAAAAGGACTGAGCCAAAGTATATCTAATTATGTAAAGTCATTAGAAAGTTGTATCTTTAGGCATGTAAGTTGTTTTTGGACAGTTTCATTGACGGGAATGCATAAAATTATAAGCCTTTCGTCTGTGTTGCCCCAGCCGCCAGCTCCCCTTCCCTACTCTCTCCCTTCCCACTCATTGCTTCAGTCTCCTCAGGCAAGAGTCTCGGAGTATCCTAGAACCACTACAGGCTCCTGCTCTGAAAGACTTTGCAAAAGCCATCTCCTCTGTGAAAAGTCCCCTGAGAGAGCCTCGTGACCCGCCAGCCTCTCCATGTTACAGTGCTGTCTTAGCTCTTCCCGCTGCCATTAAGCGTCAGGACTCTCACGCTCCATGGACTTCGCTCTCTGGAAAGTACAGGGTTTCTTCTAGACTTCGGCCCGTTTTACCCCTTATCCTTTCCACCTGTAATGTTCTTCCTCCAGACCTTCACACAACCTGATCTTTCAAGTTTCTTTGCTATTACCAACTGGTAAGCAACACCTTCAACCCTGTTCCATTACCTTGTTTTAACGTTTTTTTTTTGTTGTTCCTTTGTTGTGGTTTTTTTTTTTTTACCTTTTTTAATAGTCAATGTGATATCATTTGTCCACTTTTTTATTGTCTGTCTCCTTCCTCTCCCTCACCTCAGTCACTACCATGAAAATGTAAGCTCCTTGGTGCTTAGAACAGTGGCTGGAGCCTGGGAGAAATTCAGTAATATCCTTGGAATGAATGAATGAAAAAATGAATGCCTACCTCCCCCACAGACATAGAGTTCCGTCAGGGGAGAGGCCACGCCTCATGGGTTTTTGTATCACTTGTGTCTAACATTGTGGGTACAGAATAACATAAATGCTCACTGAATAAATGATCCACTAAGGAATGATTAAATAATGAGTAATTATGTTTTTTTATACACATTGGAAAATATTAAGCCTGGACATATTAATATCCACTTACAGTTTACTTACACAGTTTAATTATATAGTTTTAGAAAAGATAACAAAGACAAGGGACCTGCAGAAACTAAGATTTGGGGAATGGCTGTGAATTTTTTAAGTTTTACTGGTCTGTTTTAAGTCATAAGAGATTAAGTGATTTACTCAAGATACTTCGAAGTAATTTTAAAAAATTTAAAAGCAAAGTCTGTATTCTATTCCTTGTAACGCTATAGGTTAACCTTTTGAACCCACAAAAATTGTGGCTCATGTATGCATGAGGCTCAGAGAGCTTCCCCGGCCTTGGATTCTGAGGCTTGAAGGCCTCAAGGCGAGTGGGGCTGTCAGCACAGAGACGGGGTCAAGGAGAGTGGGACAGACAGAATCCATCAGGACAGAGAGATGTTAACCCCAGGGAAAGCGAACTCTCTAGCTGTGTACCGTATTTCCCAAACCAAAGTTTGTGACATGCGGTCTGAGAAGGAGACCTGGGTATAAAAGATAGAATGCTTGAATCTAAAGCCAACTCAGAGAATCCAGAGCCAGTGGTCGGTCACAATGTTAATAGTGGTACAAGTCAGTTCTCAGTAGTCTTCCCTGTTTGGGTGAAATGTCTTCCAAAACTTCTCATCTCCCCCAGCGCTAATTGAGTCCATGCTCATCCAACTTCCCATTCAGTTTCTGAGATGCCTTAATACCAGTCAGAGCATCCTCAGTGTTCTTTCATCTAGCAAATGTTATCTTAGAGATAGATGAGTTATAAACATACCTCTTGTGAGTTTTATTAGTGACGAATCATTCTCAGAGGAGGAAAAGCCTTGGCTACCTCTTAAAGTTCTTCTCAATGCTAAGATTCTGTGGTTCTGTGATTCAGTTCCCTACAATATAACCAGTATGGGAAGTATGGGATAGAGGATGGGTCAGGGAATCCGATGACTAAAGACTAAAGTGCTTCCTGGAGGCTTTGCCTTGAGACTTTGAAACCGAGAGACCTCTACTTTCTTAATTCAAAGTCCTGAGCTGGAGGCATTAGGTCTCTGGGTAACTGCCCCACTGTGGAGCGCTAACTTCCAACAAGGCCATGCACATTCCTAGAAAAGTCACCAGCACAAAACCACACATCAAGGTATCTCCCTCCTTCCCTTCCACTGCCTTTAAATCCATCTCCATCACACTGCTTCTCTTAAGCAGTGGGAGTGGAGGTAGCACACTTGCCTTGGGCTTTGCGTCTTAGGAAAATTAGTTATCTATTCTAAGCCTCAGTGTCTGGCCCCACTCTCTTTGGTACCAAAAATGTTCCATGCCCAGTTTCTATTTGTTGACATGTAGTTGAAAAAAAATCTATCAAAGTAGGCCTCAGCAAAAAGGGAAGTGTCCAGAATGGATCAAATTGAGTATGTTCCCTGGAAGAGAGGGTCATGGGCCAAGTTATAGTGAAAGGCCCTGGCAATCAGTTTCAAAACATTCTTTAACATTTGACAGAGAAACTGAGTGAAGTCCAAACATTCCCTTAATAACCTTTATCTTTTAATCAGGAACCTCCCAAACTGTCAAACAATTAAAATGAGCTACACATTGTCTAGAAATTTGATGCTCAAAGTATGATCCACAAACCAGCAGCAACAGCATTATTTGGGAGCTTGTCAAAATGCAGAATTTTGAGCCCCTGCTGTATCTGAATCTGCATTTTAAAAGGATCCCTAGGTGATTCAGATGTGACTTAAATTTTGTTAAAGCCTCCTCAGGAATAGCACATCTCTTAATCTCAGGAAACAAACTGAGGGCTGCTGGAGGGAGGCCTGGGTGGGAGGATGGGAGGGTGGGAGGGATGGGGTGGCAGGAAGTGGGGGGATGGACATTGGGGAGGGTATGTGCTATGGTGAGTGCCGTGAATTGTGTAAGTCTGATGAATCACAGACCTGTACCCCTGAAACAAATAATACATTATATGCTAATAAAAATAAATTGAAAAAAAAAAAAGAAAGAATAACACACCTCAAAGTGTGACCGGAAGAGCATCAGCCCCACATGAAAACTTGTTAGAAATACAGAACCATGGTCCCACTCTGCACTTACTGAATGTAAAATTTGGGGGGGGGGCGGCCCAGGAGTCTGGGTTTTGACAAACCCTCCAGGTGATTTTGATGTACTCTCAGGTTTGAGAATTTCTGCCTCTGGCCTTTTTCAATTGAAATTCAAGAAGAGCTAGTTTTTTGACAAAAGCTATTTTAATTCTAAAATTATTTTAAGTGACTAGAAGAACCATATATTATCTGTCTGGACAATTTTTAAAATATGTTGAAAGCCCACTAGTATTTTCCAAAGTTGTATCCTTATGATTTTATTTAAGCACTAGTCAGAATTGATGAATGTGTGTATTGAATACCATTTGCTAATTCATCTGGCATCTGGCAAAACCATATCACATTGATATGATGGATGATCCTGCTTCTTTGGAATGAGAAAACTTCCACATGGAGGCATAGTAATTATTCCTGAAGGAATGAACATAATGTAAACTGTCATCATGGATAAGTTTTGTGGGCAAAGGATGCCCAAGGGAAAAGGCATCATTTTAAGCCTCTATTCTCAGCAGTGGTGCTCTGTGGCCTTGCTCAAGCCCAACGCCATTGTCAGAGCTGCTTAGACATTTCCTCCCTTTGTGGCTTTGGGTTTCATTTATCAGGTGGTGGAATATATCAAACTCCTCCCTAATGCATTTGAAAGACTTCCTACTTTGAAACTTTTTTTTTTCTTCAAAGGCAAGGTAGCTGTTAATGTCAAGAAGCCAGAAGGAGCTCAACCAATACACCAGTATCTTCCACAATGCAGTTTTGCCCAGAGAAATTTTTTTAAGTATTTTATGAAGAACATTAAAATATACATAGTTATTTTTGAAGTTAACCAACCTGGCAATTTCATTCCTAGAAATGAGTACTCAAATATAATGAACATATAGACACATGTACAAGAAAATTCACTGCAGCCTTGTTTTTTGCCAACAAGCAAAATGTCCATTCCTAGGGAGGACCCAGTTACCTGGGCTAACCAACCAGAGCAGGGTCCCCCAGGAAGCCCCTCTGCTAGTTACCAGGTATCGACTCTTCAGTTTCCAGACTACGAGGAGACCAAGGTATTAATCTGCCCAAGCTGCGATTAACAAAATACCACAAGACCAGGTGGCTAAAACAAGAGTTGCTTATTTTCCCACAGTTCTGGAAACTTGGAAGATCAAGATCAAGGTGTCAACACATTTGATTTCTTCTGGGGCTTCTCTCCTTGGTTTGCAGATGGCAAGTCTTCTCACTATGTCCTCACATGCCCTTTCCTTTGTGCAAGCATGGAGAGGGAGAAAGAGCCCTGGCTGCCTCTTCCTCTTCTTAGAAAGACTTCAGTCAGATGGGCTTAGGGTCCTATTCTAATAGCCCCATTCTAGCTTAATCACCCCTTCAAAGACCTTATCTCCAAATACAGTTAAACATTCTGAGGTCCTGGGTATAGGGTTTGGACTTCAACATATAAATTTTGGGGAGGACACAAAGCAGGCCATAACAACCAGCATGTCTCAGAGAGCAGCAGGTTCCCACAGGATTATTTTATTGAGCATTCTGAAGTATTTTAATATTTTAAAAACTAGTACAGCTGTACCAATGAGTAGTGGCTGACTATTAATCAGGGGCACACACTCTGTGAGGATTTAATTTTTTTTTAATTTTAAAAGGTTTTATTTTTTTAGTTGGGAGAGAAAGTTAGCCAGAGAGAGCATGAGTGGGGGTGGGGAGAGGGAGAAGCAGACTCATGTGGGACTCAATCCCAGGACCTTGGGACCACAACCTGAACCTAAAGCAGACACTAAACGTACTGAACAACCCAGGTGCCCTCTGTAAGCATTTTAAAAACTGTTCTGACAAATGCCATATGATGTCACTCAAATGTGGAATTTAAGAAACAAAACAGATGAACATAGGGGAAGGGAAGGAAAAATAAAATAAAATGAAAATTGAAAGTGAGACAAACCATAAGAGATGCTGAACTCTAGGGAACAAACTGAGCGTTGTTGGAGGGGAGGTGGGTGGGGGGATGGGATAATTGGGTCATGAGCATTAAGGGGGCACATGATGTAATGAGAAGTGCATGTTATAGGTAACTGATGAATCACGAAATTCTACCTCTGAAAATTATTTTTAAAAATAAATGAACAATGTTGGAGAAAACAAAAAACAAAAGCAAACATGTTCAGAAAAATCCTAAAGTTTTGGAGGAGCCCCTTCTGGCAACTTCAAAGTTGAATTTTGGGGCTCAGCAGGTGGGCACTGAAACCATTTCTGGGATTGAGTAATTTTACACCTGGTAGACAAAATGGTGTGCCACAGTTATGAGCATAGGGTTTAGAATCAGAGTTTGCATTTCTGTCTCCCACCTATAAAATAAATATGATAATAGTAGCCATCTCTAAGATCATCATAAGTGATAAGATAATGATGATGATGATTATGATGATGATGATGATGATGATATTCCAGGCCCAAAGTATGTGCTCAGCACATACTTATTATTATAAGTATTATTATTATTATTATTATTATACTTATTTATTTTGCCTCTGTAAACGCTTAAACTTTTCAAGAAAAATGTACACACACACTCATTTCTTTAAAACCACAGTACTAAATCACCCCTAATGTAATTCTTGGCTCTAAAACTCTGTGACTCTAAGTGATACCTGGCCACAAAGATTAATAATAAAAGGAATGGAATTTTTAAGCATTTTTATTCCTTTCAATGGAAAAATAAACTATACTTTCCTACTCTACAAGAATTCTATTTTTATCAGCCATATTGCTTGATTTAACCTATGTTCATTAAAATAACCGTTAGTATTGTGCTCACCAGGTAAATAGGGGAACTTTTGATGTTAGTGTACTTTTTGTGTGGTTATCATATTATTAACTATATTATTAATCATATGATTAAATATCATATCATATTTATAACACATACATGTGTTTTATTTATTTCATAAATAAGATGAAATTATATGTAATTTTTAAAACAATGAAGTATGTATTTTTATGTACTAATATGGAATAATCTTGAAAATATTTTATTCACTGACAAAAGCAAAGTACACAGAGACAAGGAAGTATGCTACTGTGTGTTAAAAGAAAGAAATACCTTTTTGTATTATTTACATTTTTACCACAGACATGCATTAACTTTTCAAAAAAATTTTTAAAAAATGGATTTTTTCCATAGTAAAATATAACAGGAAAGAACAGATGCCCAAGATTTCATTTTCAAAGAGCGATCCCAATCAACAGCATCAGTAGCAGCTGCTGTTTATCTTTATTTGATAAGAGCAAAGCAGCAGATAGAAATGAAAAATAAACTATACAAGAAGGCACCAATGAAGATCAAATTCCAGGTGGCCCTCCACAGTTGCCATTGCTGTAAGTTCCAGAAGAGTTTCTCAGAGCTAAGAAATGCTGTGATTTAATATTAGGAAAGAATGAAGCGTTTGTCATCAAACTGAGCTGAGTTCTAATTCTGGGTCTTCTGCTTTCTGGCCATGCAAACACAGTGACAACTCTCTGAATCCCATTGTCTGCAGCAGGCAGGAATCAAAATACCAGTAACTCTTGCCACGTGACATGGGCATTAGACTTAAAATGAAATTGCAGGTGTCCCAGCACACAGCAGCCGATATAGACAAAGCATGCTCCCTTCTGGTCTCCTTTGCAAACTCCTCTTTAGCAAATCTGTAAGGATACATTCATTCATTCATTCATTCATTCATTCATTCATTCATTCAACAATGGTAAATGGACTGTGTTAAACATTGGGGCTAAACCGTAAATCAGAGCAGATACATGACCTGCCTTCCTAAAGCTTAGACTTCAGCAGAGAGACAGATGACAGATCAAACATCTGTCATGATAAATCATAGTCAGGGCTATGTAACAGAGGTAGTGCAGGGCCCATAGAAATGCCTATGGGGGGTGTAAAGTCACAGAGGACACCAAGGAAGGCTTCCAGAGGAAGTCTTGTTAAAGATCAGGCCTGACATAAGAGTAAGAGTTCGTGAAGTGACTCCTGAGGAGAATATTTGTGGCCGCCCAATGGTTCGGCTGACCCTGGAAGGTAGTACCTGGCATGTGAAGGGTGAGAGAGCAGAGCCTACAAAGCACCTCTCCCTCTGCTCTGCTGGTCACACCCAGTCTTTTCCAACCCGTTAGTGAATGTAGCTGTTTTGGGGCACAGCTGAAGAACGTGACAACTGAAGTTCAGAGAGAAGAGGTCTGTCAAAGGTCACCAAGCTGCTGAGTGGCAGAGCCAGGTCTCTGCCATGTTTGAAAGATCAGTAGAATTTGTGTCATGATACTGAAATCCCGACTCAGAATCAAGTATGTCTAGACTTTCAGTCTCACTATATGATGCCTAAAACAGTGTTTGGTGCATAAGAGATGTTCAGTAAATATGTCTTGCATGAATGAATAAATCCCAAGTTTGAAGGACCACTTGAAGCATTGGCTGTCTTTGAAATAATTTAAGTTAATCCGTGCCCCAGTCCTAGGATTGACATTTAAGCATTTTGAAGGTTTTGCAGAACTTCAAACCCCTCCCAGACCAGGGGTGTTTCAAACCTGGATTGGATCTCTCTACAAAATGCTAAGGGAGCATCATGGCATTCAGAACTAGCTCCAACTTGGACTCTGGGGTGAGTGAGAAATGACCCTGCATGGCAGTCCAAATGAAAAATTAGGAAAATAGGCCAAATAATCAGGAAGGATTATCTAAGGGTTAGTAATTGAGCGTGAAACACGGCTCTATAATATGGAATCAATATGACTCATTCATTTGGAGCTGGTAAAAGAAATTTAAGACATATTTCAAAAAGATAATTTGATCTTCCTCTTACAACATGAATTTGATCCTTGCAATAGCCAAACCAAACAATCTAATGAAGACTGCATCTGACAGTGAAAAACAGAATCAGCGTGACTTGCTTCATTTTCTTTTTAGCTGAAACCAAGGTATGAGGGTCTTGAGAAATTAAAGCTTCAGTGCACTGAACAAACTGTAGTGCTTTCTGAAGGACTCTGGTCTTTTAGTATTGCCCTGAGTATACCTTCTAGCTTTTTAACTAGGGCTTCTGCATCATAATTGCCGTATTTTAACTCTGAGTAATCTAATCCTGGGAGGTAAATTAGACCCTTTTAGTGGTCTATTAACTTTCTCCTCCCCCTAAGGGGAAATTTATTAAATTCTCTATGTGTTCCAAGAAAGCAAACCTTGAAACTGTACAGTAAGCTTGTAAGAGCCTAATGATGATCATGGAGTAAGTTTCCACCAGCTTTTATTGTTATTTTCATTCATTCCAAATGTACACTTAAGCAATTAGCTATCTGATGCCCCCAGTCCACGTCTTTTCTACTTACTCTTTCCCAACAATACAGAGACTTGTTTTTTAGATCCCCCTTCCTCTCAAAATCCCTTTCCTGACCCCCAAGTCTAAGTTCAGGTGTTCTTCCAATGTCTTATGGAATTGCCAATTTGTCCATGTCCACACTAGCCTGCAGACAACATGATAGCAGGAACTGTTTCTCTGATTGCCACTGTATTCCCGATTTCTGGCCAAGTACCTGGTATGTGGTAAAGCACTCAATACATTTTTGTTAAATAAGTGAATGAATGAGTGCACTAATCTAGTGTTTAGACAATAAAGAAATATGTTTTGGTGTTTAGACAATAAAAAAATATGCTAATTCAATCAATTCCTTGACTATCTTCATCTGGAAGGAAGTTATTAATTTCCCCAGGTTTAAAAAAAACTCATCTGTGGGAACATGAAAACATTCTCTCCGAAAACCTCTGGAATGTATAACTTTAGGCTCCAGACCAAAAAGGAAAAAAAAAATGTATTCACACTAATGCTATTTCACAATTTGTTTCCATAAATATTGAAAAACAATTTAGGAGCAATAAGATTGCAGTTGTATTGGGTAGAAGGTACATTATCTTATTTTTCAGCAATTACATACTCCCAGTATATATTCATTTTACACATAAGAGGGAAAATGCAGATTTTTGATTCCCAGTTTAATGGCTCTTCAATATGCTATGCAACTAACAGAAAGGTATGAGAAAGAACCAAACAAAAATTCAGAATTTGGAATTGGCACAAAGAGACTATCTTTGGTATAATTAAGCAGGTAAGAGAAGTTGGCATCTATAAGTATGCACTGAAAAATAAAGCAGAAAGTATAGGGAAAATATCATACATTGTGATTTAGCCCCCAGCACCAATTTTCAGAATTGACTTCATTTGATACCTCTGCATTTCACAAAATCACACACCAAGGGAACACATGAGGTCATCAATTCTTGGAAACTAAGTAAATCTGTGGTTTACCTCCCAAAGTCTCTCCCTGGTTTCTGTTATCACCGGCAACAGAGCCAGTGTTGGAAGGCCACTGTGAAATGAAGAATTCGCACAATCTGAAACTGCTTATGTCAGGCCTTTCTTCAGGGTGAAAATAATATTCAACAACTTTTAGCATGTGCTTACCACATCTGCACCCATTTTGGGTCAATCAGAAAAAAAAATAAAACTCAACTGCTGGAAAGAAATAATCTACCCATTCAAAAGTAAAAACAGGGAAAGCCAGCTGCATATAAATCCTACAGATTGTGCTGATGAGATCCATGGATGGGCAGAAAGAGCTGCTTCAGGGAAAGAAAATCTAACTTCTGAGCAGGAAAGGCTCAGATCATAGCTGGACAAAAGCAATTCCTAAGAGTTAAGTGTAGCTTTTTTTATTCTATCGCCCCAAATTCTCAAAACAGTATTTCTTTCCCACATGTATTATTAATTAATCTATTGACTGATTGACAGCACCCATCTCATATTTTTTGAGTGGAGAGAAGCACAAAGAAGCAAAGATGAAAAATCACTCATAATCCAATCACTCAATAATACCACTGTTATATTTCCACTGATGGTTGAAACTTCACTGGTAACTCCCCATAGCCATCAGTAAAATATAAGAGAGGATTTTCTATCAAATGTCATGTCAATTCTTTCGACAATCAGATCTCTCCCTTGGTGTGAGAATCTTTAATCAGCAAGAAAATCCCCAAGGTAGATTCTAATTAGTTCCATAGTTGTTCAACTTGTTTAATGACTTAAATTTATTTCATTTGTACCAGGTGAGTGAACTGAGGCACAATTATGCCAGAATAGGGCTAGATCTGAATGTTGAGAGGGATCTCAGTATGTCTCAGTTTCTCAGAGACATAAGAAAGATAGAGTTCCAAGACTTCCCTCAATGGTCAGACAGTGAACTGTCCCAAGTCTGCAATTGACTGGCCTTCTTTCCTGTTTGCTCATGAGGTCAGAGCTGCAGGTTGGATTTAGGCATGGACCAAATCATGAATAGTTATTACTTTTCTATTTTTCAAAGCCATAGACAGAGTTGTTAACTAGTTATCTCTCAAAGAGTGTCATTCGTTAATAGATATTGGGAAAGATAGTCTAGATGCATTGGTGCAGAGTAATTCTGATGGGAAATTGACTTGACTGATGCCAATTGCAACCCAGGCTCCTTAACTATATTATTTCATGTAATCCTGACAGGAACTACATAGAATAATTGCTATGATTACTAAATGAGAAAATGAGACTCAGTGAGATTAATAAGTAACCCAAGATCACACTGTCTATATGTAAAGGAACCAAGATTCAGGACCACAAATTCCTATCTTTCCCACTATATAACACCCTCCCTGGTTGGAGAGAAAAAGCCTTTTTATAATAGATGAATAAGAACTTCTTTGCCTATAAAAGACATAGATATATATGTACAGTGACCCCCAAATTCTTAAGGTCCTATGATACCAAACAGTCAAAATTCTAGAGGACTTTTACTAAAACACATAAGCCTCATATCTGTGTGCTCTTTGTGTGAAAATAACACCTTCCCCCATATGGCTTTAGTGAAAATTAAAGAAGAAAATAAGTGGAGATGTGATATATAAAGTATAAAGCACAATGAACATGTAAAGTATTACTGTCTGCAGAGTCCTCAAAGCCATAGTTGGTAAAAAGAAAAATAACCTGCAGGGGCGCCTGGGTGGTACAGTCGGTTAAGTGTCCGACTTGATTTCAGCTCGGGTCATGATTCTGGGGTCATGATCTCGGGGCCATGAGATGGAGCCCTACACTGGGGCTCTGCGCTTTGCACAGTCTGCTGGAGATTCTCTCTCCCCATCCCCTGTCCCTCCCACTTGTGCTGTCTCTCTCTCTCTCTCTCTCTCTCTTTCTCTCTCAAATAAAGAAATAAATCTTTAAAAAAAAATTAACTGCAAACAATAAACATTAAGAGTGCAATCCAGGGGCACCTGGGTTGCTCAGTTGGTTAAGCAACTGCCTTCGGCTTAGGTCATGATCCTGGAGTTCCAGGATCTAGTCCAGTGTCGGCCTCCCTGCTCAGTGGGGAGCCAGCTTCTCCCTCTGACCCTCCCCCTTCTCGTGCTCTCTTCTCTCTCTCAAATAACTAAATAAAATCTAAAAAAAAAAAAGAGTGTAATCCCAAACATTTATATTTCTTCTAAACTATTTAGTGTACATGACTTTTAAATCCCTGGTCAGTCACTCGACCCACAACTATTTATCAAATTCCTTTGTGTATTGACCATGAGTTTGTACAGACACAAATCCCTAATCCACTCTGAGATTTCCACAAGTCCTGTGTCTCTGAACCTCTCTAGGAATACAGGTAGAGCATCTCTGCCCCTCATGTTGTCATCAGTCAGTGCTCCGGGATATGAATGATACCTAAACTGACCTGTCCACAAGCTAAGTAGAAAATAGTTTTCTACATTCTCCTCACTGGACCCCAGGTTATGTAGAGGGAAAACAGATTTAACTAGCCTGGTCAACAGAACTGTTTACTTAGCTGACAGCACGAACTAGTCAAATGAGCTGAAAACTGACCACGATAGCTGTTCTATCAATAACGCTAAGAAGGTTCCTGAACCAAAATCTTAACTCTAAGGATTTATACAAAGTTTATATAAATGTGTTTTATAACTTTAAAATTTATACAATGATTTTTGTAAATATTTACATAGATGCTACTATAGAGTTGCATAAAACTGAGCTCTATGAGGGTGAAGTGACATTTTCTTAAAAATTGCCCAACATGACATGTACTGAGAAACTGCTGAGGAAATCATAACAAACTCAATTTTAGGATAATCAGCTGGATGGCTTTGGAAAAAGTATTTATTATTTTAAAAAAAAGAGAAGTGAGGAGAGGAAAAAAAGAGATGTGGAGAGACAGGGAGAGAAAATGGGCAGGGGAAAGGGGGGGAGAGGGAATGAGCCCCATATTCATTCAACCACCAATGTCATTCAACCACCGCTGATACACCCTCACGGCACACAAGGACCTGCATGAGGTACTTGGAAGCCTACAGAGGTAAATGAAATACATCCATACAACAAATCCTCAAATATTCAGGAAGCTAGGAGAGGAGAAAAGTGATTATTTTAAGATGTCACATCACCTGAAACTAAATCTCAGGTTGCCTTCAATGAGAAATAAATCAGAAGTGTGCTTCAAAAGTATCCTGCTTGTTTTTTGTGTTTTTTTTAAAGATTTTTATTTATTTATTTGACACAGAGAGAGAGAGAGATCAGATCACAAGTAGGCAGAGAGGCAGGCAGAGAGAGAGGAGGAAGCAGGCTCCCTGCCAAGCAGAGAGCCCGATGTGGGCCTCGATCCCAGGACCCTGGGATCATGACCTGAGCCGAAGGCAGCAGCTTTAACCCACTGAGCCACCCAGGCGCCCAGTATCCTGCTTGTTTAAATGATTCTTAGATTATGTTTTCTTAAAGGAGCGATCTTGGTCTTTTCCTGGCCCAGAACTGGGTGATGGCTGTTACCTGTGGCTGACAGGATGGGGCCCAGACCCACCACATGCAGGCAGCCATTTCATCCCCTGGCAACAGGGCCCACCTTGTTGTGGTGATAGCAATTTTCCACAGGTTTTCTGACTCTAGCGTGAGAGGACACAGGATCAAATGAACGGTAGTCTCACACACTTGAGTTCTAAAATTAGCCATGTCACTGATTACCCTTGACATAATTGGAGCAGCTGATCCAGCCCGTTTCTGTTGTTGTTTGTTTATCCTAACAAATTCTGACTCAGTGTATATGCCTCAAATAAACACACATATCATTTTCAAAGAAGTTTCCCAAATAATTACATTTGAAACCAAGACGAACTCTTAATTCCTAGAGCTTTCTACTTTGAATACACAAATAGGAATGTATTTCAGTAGGAATTGTGAGTGTGAAAGATGAACCGCCTCACTAGCCTTCATTAACTTGCTCCTCTATCTTCTCGAATACCTCCAGGAAACTGCCAGCTAACTCTTCAAACTTAAGGAGATCCATTATTTTAAAGAAATACTACTATAAAAGCAGGGGAGTCGTCTGAAAAACAGCGAAGCTGCCCTAGTACACTAGTTTCCAAGTGAAGTGCGCAGCTATGTTTTGACTGAACAAAGTTCAAGTATTTATGCCTTTATTCTTGCCAAGATTTATTCAAAACATGTTTTCAGTGCCACTGAGAATGAAATTGTATCTGGCAGAGACAATAACAAGTACTATAAATAATGAACAAATTAGTGCAAATTGCCAGGAAACACCTTAAATAATTCTCTGCAGATCACAAAAACATGCAATTGAGGCTGTGGTGTGTATATTCTAGCTTGCTTCATTAAAAAGCACATTTTTCTCAAAAATGCCATGCCAGCTTTAATCAAATGCTACTCGTGTCTAACGTCAGTTATGTGATACTGATTTATGTGCTTCTAAATATAGAAGAGACAAAATGTTTCAAGGGTTAAAACAAGACAAAGACTACAGACTACATATAATCCTCCTTATGCACAAAGAGAGAAGGGGGGTGAACTGTTGTGGGAAATATTTCTGTCTTTTGTTTCATGAAAACAATCAAAAGTATTAAATAAGCAGAAGAAGGCAACCCTTGGAAAAAACACTTTAGTAGCAAACATCATAGCAGTTCTCAATATTCTGGAGCAACAACCTTAGGGGAATGAGGAATGGAGGGAGTATTTGTCCCCTTGCTCAGGATTTCACCTCTAGTTGATTTCGGTCTCTTGGAAGATCCAGTTCCTCATCTACTGGAAAAGGTCTCTGCCCAACCGATGCCAGGACCTCGAGGCAGCACAATGACCCTCTGATGCTGCTCCTCATCCAGAAATTTGAGCATCACTCCTGCTCTCCCAGCAAGTTTGTCCCAGAGGAAAAAGAAAATATTAAACAGCAGCCTTGTCACTTATATGTGCAAGGCCTATTTTTAATCCATTTTTATCAGAAGTAGTATAGATAGATGGCTTTGTTTGAATGATGTTGATGATGATGATGATGGCAGAATGCTTGGTATGTATTTTACTATTTTATTCTCGAATGAATTCAGTCAAAATGAATTTAGGAAGCATCTCCTTGCTCAGGTACTATACGTATGGCCACTGATATATATTCTACTAATGACAGAGCAGTGAGTTAAAACCCCTCTCTGTCAGTGTGCAGATAATGGTGCTTAGGGACCACAGGGAGGAAGCAATCATGTCAGAGTGAAGAGGGAAAACAAAGAAAGAGAAATCAAATCCAGGATTTCAGGGAAAGAAGGAAAGGGGCATAGAGCAGAGGAATATGCAAGTACAGGTTGACACATTAGCAAATGAAAAGAAAATAGATTAAAAATTAGTCATGGGCCAGATTATGAAATAAGAATCTTTGAGTCTTAAGCTAAGGGATTCAGACTTTATTTCACCTATAGCCAAAGGTGGGGGAACTGGGAAGAGGGTGGTGAAGAATGCATGAAACCAACATTCACCATTTAACTTAAGGTTTAATTTTTTACGGGCACCTGGGTGGCTCAGTGGGTTAAAGCCTCTGCCTTCGGCTCAGGTCATGATCTCAGGGTCCTGGGATCCAGCCCCACATAGGACTCTCTGCTCAGCGGGGAGCCTGCTTCCTCCTCTCTGTCTCTGCCTGCCTCTCTGCCTACTTGTAATCTCTCTCTCTCTGTCAAATAAATAAATAAAAGTCTTTTAAAAAGGTTTAATTTTTTAGAGAGCAGTTTAAGGTTCACAGCAAAACTGAAAGGAAGGTACAGAGATTTCCCATATACTCCTTCCCCCACATGTGTATAGCTTCCTCCATTGTTGACATCCCCCACAGAATGGTCCATGGTTACAACTGATGAACCCACAATGACACATCATCACCCAAAGTCCATCGTTTACATTACAGTTCACTGATGAGGGAGAGGTGTTAGAGGTAACTTCTTTTATATTTTTGTTCTGTTGTTTGGTTTTGGTTTTACTATTTTCTGAATTTCTCATTCACTAAAATTCAAAGCTCCGATGTAGGGGCACAATCTTGACAGCCACACTGCCAAAAAAAGAAAACAAATGGGGACGCCTGGGTGGCTTAATTGGTTAAGCATCTGCCTTGGGCTCAGGTCATGATCCCACGGTCCTGGGATTGAGCCCTGAGTTGGGCTCCCTGCTCAGCAGGGAGTCTGCTTCTCCCTCTCCCTGCTCAAATAAATAAATAAAATCTTGAAAAAAAGGAAGGAAGGATGGATGGAAGGAAGGAAGGAAAGGAAGGGAGGGAGGGAGGGAAGGAAGGAAGGAAGGAAGGGAAGGAAGAAAGGAGGGAAGGAGAAAGAAAGAAAGAAAGAGAAAAGAAAGGAAGGAAGGAAGGAAGGAAGGAAGGAAGGAAGGAAGAAGAAAGAAAAGAAAAGGAAAGGAAAGGAAAGGAAAAGAAAAGAAAAAAAGAAAAGAAAAGAAAACAAATGTCCTTCTCCCCTTGGCTTTGTGAACAGGCTTTTTTGACCTCCATTTTATAAGAGATGTCATTTTGGTCCATCTACATAGTCTTCATGACCTTGAGGGTGACTGATCGCTAATGTTGAGAATCTGATACCTAAAACCACTCATCTAGACAACCAGCTGAGCTCAAATTTCCCAGGTGGTAACTGCTGCCCCCCAAATACTAGGAAAAGTTCTGGAATATCTGTGTCATCTCCAGGACCGTTCTGTGTTTATTTGAAGAATTAATGCTTGGTCAAAAAAAGAAAAAGAACTAAAGCCATAGTCTTCATCATTCATGACTTTCTGACATTAAATAAATCTCTTGATTGACCCACACGTGGGTTGAAAAGGAAGTACAATGTGTTCATAGTGAACCTCCCACAAATTTAATTTTGGAAAACTTCCACTGCCCTAGACATTTTTATGACCCTCTTTGATTATGGTACAATAAAGGAAAATAACCAAAATGTGAGAGTTCCTCTAATGTTTATTTATCTTTGGTGTAGTTCTAATTAAACCAAAAGGCAGGGCTGAGGTCTCTGACAGAAGAGTCTGATTTTTCAGGAAAGTGACCATGTTGACTAGGGATTAAATGACCCTCTAAATCGGCTTAAGGTACCTAATCACATGGGTGATAACCTCTGGCAAGTCATCTCCTGACTCTCCTTTGGTAATGAGGACACTGGAATCCAGAACTCGCAAAAACAAAGCCTCCGTCACCTGCCTGGATCATGCCAATCTCCAGCCCACCTGAATAAACGGTGAGTTTTGGGAATCATAGGCAGAAAATTTAATTATTCACTTTTTAAAAAATTAACAAATACAAATGGGTTCATTTGTTCATGAATTTTGTGTTTAGATGGACATAATTTCAAAGTATCCTGACAAACATAGAGTCTTGGTTGGAATCCTCCCCCTCTCCCCATTTGTTAGTTCTTTAACCAACAGACTTCTTAATTTAACTAAATTTCCACTTTATTCTCTTAATTATCATTTGGCTATTTGTAGTTTTGATGGTGGACTTAACCCAAGACCATTCTCACTAATTTTCTTCCCAATTTTCATCTGAGGCCCCAACATTTTAGGTTAACACTTACTCTGTCCTCATTGTACCTCCCCAGAGAGAGACAATCAGAATCCTGAGCATATGACAGACTCATCACATTTTTAGAGTGACATGTAAGAAGGGTGGCCATGTAATTTATTGTCTGTGCCAAGATATTTTTGAAAGTGGACGAGAACATTACATTACTAATAATGACACAAGAACAATGGGTGTACTCCTGCTCTGAATGAATGGTCACATTATTTTTAAGGCTCTGACTGATCCAGCTTCTGACCAGGTGCTCAGCTTCCTCTCTCTGCTCATGTCTTATTGTTTGTACATTTTTAAAATAATGTTTGTATGGACACATTCCTTTACCATTTTAACAATTTTGAAATTGAACAAAGTTCTTCTTTGGAAAGTCAAATTCTGACAGTTACTTCCATTGGGTCACTTTTTTGTTGAGTTTAACAAACCCACCAAAGTTGAAAAGGAAAGTATTTGGTTAAATTCATTTAGTATTTTGATCCAATATTCCTAAAAGAGAGTCAGAAAGATAAGGTTAAAGTAGCATTTCTCTAGCCATGTTCTAGAGAATACTGTTAGCAGGATCCTAAAAAATTCTGTACCTCGAGAAGATTCAGGTTAAATGACACTGAAGTAGCTCCTTAGTGTAGGCCTTCTCAGGACCACCAGTTGTGATTCTTCAAGAGGAAGGTGAGCTATGTTGTATTTCCCTAATTTACGAGAGCCTGAAAAGGAGATAAATATTTCTTCTGTTCAACAGAAGACTTTTGAGGAAATGC
This sequence comes from Ailurus styani, assembly GCA_002007465.1. Taxonomy (NCBI): domain Eukaryota; kingdom Metazoa; phylum Chordata; class Mammalia; order Carnivora; family Ailuridae; genus Ailurus; species Ailurus styani. The sequence continues at coordinate 2,574,099 of LNAC01000071.1, read as the reverse complement.
TGGTCATTTAAGGGGCCAAGAGTTTTATTTGTTAGTTGCTTTGTTTATTTCCATAATTAGTACTTCAATATCTACTACCCTGAAGTAGTAGTTTAGTCTAAGTTGAAGGTAATTACTTCCTTTATCAATTTACTTCTGTCCCTGGGTGTTGTTATGATGAGGTCTGAGGATATGTAAGCGTCGCGGTAAGACTTGGGGATACAAAAATCATTGGTATCGTGTGTTTGTGGGTAGGAATTTCTCCAATTCCATAAGCTACCTTTGAATGTCTAAAGAATTTATAGCACTCTGTTCAAATGGATTTTAATAACCAGCTTCCTCTTTCTTTTTAACGACATATTGTAAATGGACTGAAACCAACCGGACTGTTTCCTTTCTGGGTAATCAGGGGACAGGCCATGCTCTCCCTTAGTTTGGTGAGACAATCAGGATATGAACAAGAAATCCTGGCAAAGCTATTGAGAGAAATCCTCAAACGAAACTCAGATAAAGTACATGTAAACTTAGTAACTGCATACTCTTTTGAAAAATTTTTTTAAAAAAGTAAGAATTTGAAAGGATTCAAAAAGGATTTCAAGACCAGTCATTAAAGACAATTTTAAAAAATGGAAATTTAGAAACATTGTTTCCCAGGGTATGATTTCTGAAAAAGATATAATTTAAACGTGAAACTCTTTTGATAAGTGGATAAGCTATTGCACTCTGCCTTGGAGTTTTAAAATAACGTTCCACATCTCATCCGATAAACAGTGAAACCTGAAAAGGATCCCAGGAGAAGATTTCCTATTGCCAGGGTTTTTTTTTTCCCCTTTGTTTTATGTCCCCAAAACTTAGCAAACATTTACCATCACTCATCTTTAATTGTAATTTTTTTTAGTATATACTTCTAAAGAAGTATATACTAAAGAAGTTAAATACCAACCACTAAATATTACAATCATTCAAATAACAAATTAAAAATGCTCGGTTTTATGTGGGAAAGATGCCAATTGTTGCCACCTTAATTGGAGAATAAATAAAGTATATTCTTCATTTCTTCATTTGTTTCTGGAAGAATGTATTTTGTAGTGGCTAAGACTTCAGATTTCAACAGAAATAAGTGTAAATAAATGTAAATAAGTGTAAGTATAAATAAACGTAAATAAAAATAAGTGTATAAAGGACAGATTTAAGTCCTAGCTGTATCACTGAATACTGTGACACTGGGAAAATTTCTACAGATCTCTAGGCCTCATTCGTAAAATGGAATCTTCATAGTGACTCACTTAGGAGCATCTTGTAAGGATTCAATGAACAGAAATATGTAAAGTGTTTGGCCCACGTGCTGGCATATAGTAAATTCTCAGTAAATGTCACTACTAAAAGGAGATTTAGTATATACAAATGCTTTCCATTAAGCATAGTTTTGAGTTGGCTGGGTATTTACCAAGACTCTAGGTTTCCAGTCCTTTAGTATTTAGCATGCCTGCTATCTGTAGTGACCATGTGTCTGGGCTATCACACATCTTTGGTATAAGTCACTATAGATCAAGAACTAAGCTTTTACTAGCTGTCCCTTTGCTTCCTTCTCTAGCTTGTGCTTTCCTTTTTATCTTCTCCTTCCTGAGATAGCCATTCTGAAAATTCTACACCAGATGCTGGTGAAAGAAAAGCTGTAGAGAAAAGAATCTAAACAAAGTCAGTGCCAGACTCTGCCCCTCAGTGTTTCCAGGAATCAAAGACTGATGCGCTCACTATCACCATGTCCTACCACCATGTAAACTGCCACTACTAGTCAACGTTAACACCCACCTCCACAGGCCCCTGTATTAATCTGCTAGGGCTGCCATAACAAAATACCACGGGCTGGTACCGGAAACAACAGGGATCTACTTTCTCACAGTTCTAGAGTCTGGAATCCGGATCAAGGTACCATCAGGGTAGGTTTCCATGAGAGCTCTCTTCCTGCCTTGTACACAGCTGCTTCTTCGCTATGGCTTCACATGACCTTTCTTCTGTGTGCATGTGGAGAGGCAGAGCTCTTCGGTACCTCTTCTTCTTAAAAGGACACAGTCCTATTGGATCAGAACCTCACCCTGATAATCCCACTTAACCTTAGTTACCTCCTTAACAAGGCCCTCTTTCCAAATGCAGTCACTATTAGGGTTAGGGCTCAACATTTGAGTTGGGGATGGGGAGAGAATTCAGCCCCGTAACAGCCCTGCTTTATCTCAACACTGCAAAGACACATTAAGTCTCCTTCATCCACCTTTGTTTAGACATTATCTTCTCAGGGAAAGCAGGAGGGGAAAAGTGTCATCTAAAAATGGGATGGCAGATGTCTGAAGTGGTTCAAATAATATATTTATTTTTTTGCACTTTTTCAAATGAACTATCAGGATGCTTTTATGAAATTCAAAATAAAGACTTATTTCCCATCTGTTCCCTTTCTCACTAATGAACATGTATAGCACCTTCCAGTCTCACAACATGGATCAACTCCTACCTGGCAATATTTAGTTGTTTAATGTTTCATTTTTCTTATTAAAAATGTAAGTATTTTGAGAGTGGGATCTGTGTCCAGTTACTTTATTACTCATGGTAGTCAGTAGAATGTTTTCCAGAAAGTGATCTTTTATTTATTCAATACATTTTGGGGGCGCCTGGGTGGCTCAGTGGGTTACGCCTCTGCCTTCGGCTCAGGTCATGATCTCAGGGTCCTGGGATCGAGTCCCACATCAGGCACTCTGCTCAGCGGGGAGCCTGCTTCCCCTCTCCCTCTGCCTGCCTCTCTGCCTACTTGTGATCTCTCTGTCAAATAAATAAATAAAATCTTAAAAAAAATACATTTTGGTTCAGTACCTACCATAAGCTAGGCTGCCACTTCTTTTTTTTTTTTTTAAGATTTTATTTATTTATTTGACACACAGAGAGAGAAATCACAAGTAGGCAGAGAGGCAGGCAGAGAGAGAGGAGAGAGGAGGAAGCAGGCTCCCTGCCGAGCGGAGAGCTGGATGCGGGCCTCAATCCCAGGACCCTGAGATCATGACCTGAGCTGAAAGCAGAGGCTTTAACCCACTGAGCCACCCAGGCACCCTAGGCTGCCACTTCTTGATTAGAATTTCCTAATAACTACATTATTATTAATGTATTAGAAGTTTATACTTCTAAATTAAAAATATTAAATAAGTGCATAAAATAAATTCATAAAATATGGAGAATTAAGAGAATTATTTGTTTTTAAAATTTATTTATTTCTTCTTCTTTTTTTTTTTTAGAGAGTAGTAGAGAGAAAGAGAGTGGAGGGGGAGGGACAGAGGGAGAGGGAGACAGAGAATCTTAAGCAGGATCCACACCTAGTATGGAGCTGTATCTCTCAACCTTGAGACCATGACCTGAGCTGAAATGAAGGGTCAGACACTTAACCGACTGAGTCACCAGCCCCATTTATTTATTTATTTTTATGTAGGCTCCACACCCAGTGTGGAGTCCAACGTGGAGCTTGAACTTAGGGCCCTGAGATCATGACCTGAGCTGAAGTCAAGAGTCAGATGTTCAACCACCTGAGCTACCTAGGTGCTCCGAGAATTATTTATTTATAATTAATTGTTATATTACTCTAACCCAACCTCTTAGATTTTTGTAAAGGACGTTGAAAATTTATCATCATTCTTGCCATACACATGAGCAAAGGTATGGGCAGAAATATTTTTCTTTTCTTTCTGCGTTATACAGAATATGTGCAAGTAAATATCCTCAAAAGTGATGTTTTTCACAATGAAGGAAGACTTAAAATCAAATTACCCAGCTCTATTACTGGCACAGTTTCATCAATAGCAATGTTAGGACAGTTTGCAGGAATTCTGCCTACCACTGGAGAGCAGGTTCCTTAAAGGCAGGAATTAGTTTATTTTCCTTAACATATTTAGACCCCATGGCCCCAGAATGTAGTCTTGAATTTAGCAGTTGTTCAAGAGAAATATTTCTAGAGTAGAATCAAGTAAAACTGAATGTATTAGAAATGTTGTTTAATATGGGATGAGCTCTGAATAACTTCTCAATTCATTTTAACAGATTACCTCCGCTTTCAGCATAACCCTGCTGTGTCCAATACAGCAGCCACGAGCAATATCTGGGTAGTTAGTCCTTGAAATATGGCCGCTCCAAACTGAGAGGGAGGTGCCATGTGTGTAAAACAGTCACTGAATTTCAAAAATGTGTACAAATGAAGTAAAATATTTTGTGACCATTTAAAAATATTGATTATATACTGAAATGATCCTATCTCTGACACAGCAGGTTAAGTAAAATATTACTACAATTTATTTCATGTGTTTCATCTGCCTTTTTTCAGTAGGACTACTAGAAAAATTTTAAATCTGCTAAGTGACTGGCATTGTATTTTCATTGTACAATGTGGCAGCGTGACCTCTTTTGTGAGGCAGGTTAGGTTACTTTGCCTAGAATTATACTATCCTAAGCACAGTTACAATTACTACAATCTGCTGAAATTTTTTAAACTTTATTTCTGCAGGAATCCCAGGGTTTTCAAAAGCTCATTCAGAGAGATAGAGAGAAAGGGGAAAAAAAAAAAAAAGGTGGAAATGCCTGATGTGGTCCAAACAAGGTATTTTTTTTAGCACCTATTTAAAACAAGTTATTGAATACTTTGGAAATTCACAGTGTGACATGGAATAGTTCAATTATGGTCATGTGGCTTCTTGACAATTTATTCCTTAAACCATACTCAGTTGTGGGCCACATAAATGATAAATTGTTGTGGTTTAGTGGACTTCATACAGCATGAGTAAATTAAAAACTAGATACTTTACAATAACCAGCTTGAAGAAAAAAGCAATTTGGCCTCCTGTGGCAGCAGTTTTGAGGAATTAAAAGAATAATGCCACAAACAATTTTTATTTTAAAGGTTTTAAAGCTTTTAAAGGTTTTACAGTTTGTCTTAGTAAACTGACATCCCCACCAGTGGCATTTCAAGGTTGGTGCACGCACTTGGGTGAGAATAAAATTAGGATCTTGTCTATTTGTTCATTAGAGCTGGTGATCTTCAAAACTCTCTTTTATCTATTTATTAATTATATTTCCATATATAAGTTAGCTTCCTTTGTGATTCATGATATCAACACTCTGAAAACCAGTGACCTCAGTTAACCTCAATCATGAGATAAGTCATCCACATTAAGGAGTTCACACAACACATTTTCACGTTGGAGGCAGAAGTCATTCCCTTCCACCATCCGTGCTAACAGGCCACCCATTCCAATTAAATGCAATAATCGAGAAGCATTTCCAAGGGGCAGAGCATCTCGCTTCGGCGGAGACGTAATGAAATCTCTTCTTTTATGTCATTTGAAACAGGTTAGATGGAGTGGGAAAGTGTCATGGTTAAAAACGGAGGTGAGGTCTGAGAAGTGTGCGAGCGTGGAGAGGCCGGTGAGACAAACCAGCAGGTGCAGGGACCGTTTCAAAGCACAGCGATCCTGAGAAGTGAAGAGGAAAGGGAGGCGCACTTGTCTCTTTAAAAAGCGAAGGAGAAAAATGGCAGTTCTCAGAGATGAGTTCTTTCACCCCAGACAGCTGTGAGCAATTTGTCAACTGCTCTGAAGTGTGGCGGCGTCAACCCCTGGGTCTCAGCCACGTGGCTGGGGTACCGGCTTCCGTGAGGCTGAAGACACAAGAGGACACTTCTGCCTCAAGGACATCCTAGTTGTCATTGCGGTCCACAGAATATCCAAACAGTAGAGCAGACTCTTACAAACCGAATGAACTAGGTTAATGGCACCCTGGGTGCGTGAGAAAAATGAAAGCAGCAAACACGCGCCGATGAAAGTGTCCACATGGCTTGGAAGAACCATGGCCATTGGCCAAGGCTCCGGGTCCTGGCTCCACAGTTTAACTTGTCACCTTAGACAACTCATTTAACTTCTGTGAACCTCAGTTTCTCCTTCTGTAAAACCGAAACAGCACACCTAGGATTTAGAGAAGTCAGGCTACTTCAAGGTTCAGGACTACATTAGGTCCTTAATATATGTTAGTATCTCTCTATAAAATTAAACCATAGCTGTAAATACACTGATGAAACAGAAAACGGATGGTTTTGCATTTATTCTTACAATCTTCGTGATTTGATATAAAACCAATGTAATAATCTAGAAACTCTCCTGGATCCCATTTTCCTCCCTGTGTTTCTTTTTATGCCCATCAGACAAGAAACGGGCTGACAGAGCTAACCTTTGGTGTCCACGTGCCCCGGAGTTACAGTCTTCCTTACTCCCCATCTGGTCCTCTGCTTAGTTATTCTTACATTTTTCTGACCTGGAGTGCTGGTGTCAGCCCCCTTCTCCCCCTCAGGGACAGGGGAATGACTATCCCACTTTGCCTTCTCCTCTGAGGGGTGAATCATTCCAAGCACCCACAGAAGGACCATCCAAATAACCTGACAACTGAGTATTGACAACAGCCTGAGATCCCCACTGGACTCCAACCTCCTGGTGGGAACGCCCCCATCTGGCGGGAACACCCCCTATGATCAAGGTGTGGCCTCCATCACAGACAAGCTCTACCTCACCCTTAGAATGCCGGGCTTCACCTGAACTCTGTGTCTGATATCACTTGTGTTGTCCCTGGGTCCACCCTAGCTCCTACTTCCTCCCTCTCTCTCCAATACAGCCAACCTTAAAAACAAAGCTCCAGAACACGTAATCAGGATACATCCCTAGCTTTACTTTGATTTTTCTTGTAATTCTAAACTTAAGGTTGACTGAATCTTGCAGCATGGGGGTGAGAATTCAAAAACTTTGATGCAATGCAAGTGAGAGTGAAGGCAAGAATGGGTAGTGTTTAGGATTTTTAGGGGAGACAACCGAAAAGGCTTATTTTGAATCAATAAGTGAAATGCAGACCTATTTCTCATCTTTATTCTTGCTCCTCAGGTCTGAACTGTGCTTAAACCTCCCTCTGGATCAACTTATGCTATTCACCTGCATTTGCTCCATGTGACATAAGGCGAATGAAGGGAATTTACATCCCTTAAACATAGTAATTTTAAAAAGTGCTATTCTTTATAACTCTGAGTAATATGTCTAATAAATTTGCCAGCAGTGAGGAACGAGCCTGTGAGGAAATAACAAAGATATGCATCTAATGGAACCTAGTGACATAGTACAAAGGCGTAATTGTAGCTAATTTATGAGTTCAATGTCCTTTCTCTTTTCAGCCCAGAGAAACAGTTTCACCATACCCTGAGCTTCTCCCGTCCAACATGATTCTCTTGCATCTGCTTTGAAAACGACAACAAAATGCTGCAAAATCTTTGCTTTCGGGCAGTATGTGGAAAGTAGATGTGCTGGTTAATCCAAGAATCAATAAACATGTCCTATATGTATATGTGACAAAGTGAGGACAAAACCAGCCTGAAGTACCTCGCACTTTCTTTGATCCTAACTCTGAGAGAGTAAAATCTCTCAGAGCTCTGTAATAGCCATTAAATGGCTACCTCCCCACTGTGCTGTTGGTAGGTGTATATATATATCAGTTGACCAGAAGACTCATTGCTGGATGTCAAAAAACAACAGTGATATCGTAGTTTTGTCCATGCTTTTTTAAAAAAAAAAGAATGTCATTATCTTCACAAGACATACAGTAATGCTTCTCAAGCTGCCCGAGGAGAACAAAGCCGGCTGCTGGCTAAATACCAAAGTTCCTTTTAATTAATACTCATGGAAGGTGTGGATAAAAGCAATATGTATGCCGTGTTCTCTGAAAACAAAATCAACAATTTAAAAGAGTTTTTGCTATTTTTAAAAACAAATAAATTTTGTTTATTTTTCCAATGGTCTAAATTCTTACTCTCCACCCCCCACCCCCCCACACACAGCCATTTTATGATTTCTTTCAGAAAAGATACATGAATAACTAGATAGCAGCTGGTTGGGGTGGGGGGAGTGGTCAAAGAAGATTAAAGCAAACGATATTAACTTGTTTCATTTTAATCGCATGATCTGAAATCTCCAAGGGGTATTCAACAGGACTCTGCAATTTCTTGCATCTTTCTCTAGAATGGTGTCTCCCACCTCCCCAAAAATCATTTCAGACCTTCCCTTTCTCTTCAAATCCTCCTCCTCCTCTCCGGGTGGCGGCTGCTAGCACCTGTATGTTCTCCACAGAAGCCCTCCGGGGAAGCCTCCCTGCCCTTCCCAGCACCTCACCTTCAGACTCCCTGCAGCGTCTGCTTCTTCCCTCCTGTCCAGCCTCTTGGGGAAGCCTGCCCCTTCCCTTGCATTGGGTTCTGTCCCCCACCTTCGCAAGGTCCCTCACTCACCCACCTTTCCCGATCCCCTCACAAGCCTCTCTTTCTAGCAGCTTCTTCTCATCAGCATAGGAATGTGTCCTAGCATCCCTCACTCAAAGGAGCAAAACAAAATAGGTTCTTGGCTCCATTTCAAGCTCTTCATTCCTCCTTTCCTCTCACTCTAAGTTGCTGATAAGAAATCAGAACTTGATAAGCGCGATGACCCCACCGCATTTCCCTCCTCTCCTTCAAAGTTCAACTTCTCTTCTCACCTCCCTCCGTGTCTTCTTACTTCCTTCGGTCTGCTTATACACTCACTACCACACCGAACCCGGTCAAAGTCATTTTAGACGTCCTCGTTGCCAATGTAAAAAATGGTTATAAAGAATCTGTGATTTTGATTTGATTTCCTCTCCCCCTGACCCAGGCTGTTCCTGTCCTTTGAACACACCAGGGATCTCCTGCCTCTTCCCTCTGCTGGGGCTGCCCATCACCCCCAAATAGCTGCCGGTGTTGCTCCTTACCACCCTGACTACTCCATGTAAAATGATTCGTCCAGGAGCACCTGGGAGGCTCAGTCTGTGAAGCATCTGCCTTCCACTCAGGTCATGATCTCCGGGTCCTGGGATTGAGTCCCAGGTGGGCTTCCTGCTCAGTGGGGATCTGTTTCTCCCTCTGTCCCTCCCCCTGTATGTGCTCTTTCTCTCTTGGTCTCTCTCAAATAAATAAATAAAATCCTTAAAAAATAAAATAAGATGATTCACCCACTCTGTGTTCTCCTCATCCCCTTTATGGGTGCTTTGGGTTTTTTTTAATAATCCTCAGACTCCATTGCTTATTGTCTGCCTCCCCTCTCTGTCCCTTTGGACAAAGGTTTCGTTCACTCTTGGATCTCTGCACCTAGTCCTGTGCCTGCCACACAGTGAGTACTCAGGAAAGGTCTGTTGAATGGAACGTTTCAGGCCCACCTCTAAAGGCTTAATCTGGATGACATCCTTAAATCCTTAGAAAATCTCAGTGGTGAGGCCTCTTGCTATCCACATTTTAAGTCAGGAATCAGAGGCACCTCTCAGGTTCAAGGACACCTCTCTGGCTTCATCTCACCCACCTCTTGGCAGTACTGGATGCCCCTCCTCCTCAAAACCACATGCTTCCAAGCGAGTTTTCTTCTTGCTGTTTGACCTCTCTTTCTCTCTTCCCTTTTCCTCTCCCTTGGTGAGGTCATCATTCCCAGGAATATGCTGATGAACGCTACTCTGTACCACCCACCATGACATTTCCCGTGAACTCTGTGCTCACAGATCCAACTGCCAGCTCAACATCATTGATCACTGAGACCTCAACTCCAACATATTCAGGACAATCAGATCAGGCCCCGTAAACTCTCTCACCCCCAATACATGGGTTCCCCATCCACCTGGGTCCTCATCCTGGACCCCTAGGAGCAGTCTTGATGTCTCGCTGTCTCTCATCCCTTGCCACCATATTCAATCATCTTTCCATCCCCTAGGTAGCAAGTCACCTTTCATCTTGTGCCCAAATTACTACACAACCTTCCAACTCTGTCCTGCTCCCTGCCTTGAAACCTAGGGAACCAGCAAAAGATTTTCTTAAGATGTAAATTGTATTCTGTTACCCTTCACCATAAAAGCCTTTCACAGAGCATAAAATCTAAACCCTGCATGCTTTCTCTTTGCTTCATAGAGCTCATTAAAAATTGAAATTATTTTATTTATTTGATTTCCTTCTCATTTGTTTGCTTAGTTCCCCACTAAAATATAAACCCATGAGGGAAAGAAACATGCTTTATTTACCACTGAGTACCCAGAACTTATCCTATTCATAGTAGGGAGGCTCAATAAATGTCTCCTAATGGAATAATACAATATTTCAGAATGCTATGCTTAGGCAGGAAGCACCCCCTACATTTAAATTTAAAAGTTTGTACTGTATTTATCGGTCTGCTATAATTATTGGTGTCATAGTTAACGTTGTTAGTGAGAAGATAGGCAAGTGTGTGTGGTCTCATCCAGCCAGGGTAGCCTGGTTTCACAAACCAAGCAAGCACATTTATTTTTCAAACAGGAAAATATTGATTATCAGAGTTTTGATGATGTATTTATCTGCCACTCTTTTGTATATGTGATAACAAAAAATACAAAAAGACCCATAAGGGCCAAATTAAACACAAATGTCCACATGGAAAGACAGCAAACTATTAAGAAGTGCTAATGCCCATGTGTATGAGCACACATGGACATGCACACAGAATTGAGGAAAAACTGTATTTGAATGAAATTCAAAATGGTGAGCAACAGATTCGACTTCAGACAGAATACTGGGATTCTGAAGAAAAAAACATGGTAGCAAAGAGGAAGCTAATTCACAAAATGGGGATTCACCACTGCTCAAAAATGCTGCTAAGTTAGAAAGGGAGTGGGATGCATATTGGATATTTCATGCATATTCATCTGCACAGATAGTAACATAATAGGGCAACGGTGTCCTTGACCAGAAAGACAACGTCAATCACTTCTTTGCAGCTAAGTGTGGATGAATTCCTCACAAAACACTAAACTCTCTCGTTTCTAGGTTCTACCCCAAACTCATTCCAGCTCAATTAGATTATTTTTACCTTTTTAAGAAACACACTGTAAGGTGGAATGACATCTCCACTTGGGATATCGTGGTGATTTCCTTCAAGAGTTGTCCATCCCTGGGTCAGTCTGGATTCATGGACGATGGTCACAGTCTGAAACTTCTCTAAGCACAGTAGACATTATTTCCATGTTATGGTCCACAGTGGATTCTAGTTCTTCACTATTATTTGCTCACAAATTAGTTCTCCTGACAAAGGCTATATTTAGCAGAACTATGTGATTTGATTTGCAAATCCTCCACCCCCACACACATATATTTAAGTAATTGTTTCAAGATTCACAATCGTTACTTTGTAAGGGAGGAAGGCAGAGGGTATGAGTAAAGTAGGTCTAGCTGTGTTTGCTTCTGCCACAAGTAAAAAAGCCCCTTCTTTGAATAGTTAGGCAGATTTCCTAGGGGAAAATTATTCCTATCATCTGGCCTTTGCATTGCACTTCCTTACAGTGTAAACACACAAAGCCCTTCAGAAGCCACCCACACTGAGTAACACTGCTTTGATAGGGTTCACTGCTTTTGTCGTTGTTTCTGGGAAAATGACTCCAAATGAGGGGCATAAACTAGATAGGACCCCGCAGTAAATAGGAGTGTGCGTCTGTCATGTGAATTGGAACAAATCTGCAGTGCCAAGTTTTCCGGGAGCAGAGAAGCAGCATTGAACCTGAACTGCGATGAGGAAGTCTGGCTCTTGCCATTTTCTTGCTGAGTGACACTGGGCAAGCTGCTTAACTTTCCTGAGAAAAGGGTTTTGTGACACTGTAGGGTGACACTTAATATACTTTACTGTTCCATGTAGCTGTTTTTAAGATGCAGTAATCAAGACATCGTTTTAATTTCATTTTCTCTCTCTGTGTGTGTGTGTGTGTGTGTGTGTGTGTTCCATTTGTTGCCGTCAATATTCCTAAAGCCCTCTTAATTTTCCATCATCCAAGTGATTAATTTTCCTTACTCTATTGTATTAGTTTCCTAGGGCTGCCATAACAGAACACAATAGTTCAAGCGGCTTCAAACAGAAATCTATTTTCTTAAAGTTCTGGGGGACGGAAGTTCAAGACCGCAGTGCCGGCAGGTCCGGTTTCTCTTGAGGTCTGGAGGTGTCTCTCTCTCCTTGGCTTACAGATAGAGGCCATCTTGCTGGCTCCTCACATGGCAGCGGCTCTGTGCACACACGCCCGTCGTGTCTCTCCGTGTGTTCAAACTTCCTGTTTTCCTAAGGACACGAGCTTGAATTTGCACCCACCCCAGCACACTTATGTCTTGCGTCTCTTCCTTGGAAGCAGGAACACAGGATTAAAGAATTATAGAGTTGTCGAATGTATAGAATATACAGGTCTGCACACTAGTAGAGAGCCTTGGTGTGGAAGGAAGCTAATCAAAGAAATTACTGAGCCTTGTAAACCACCATTCCCTTCCTCCCCGCCCCCCCACCGCCCCTCCACACCCCTCACACCTAACTCAGTGACTGGAACACAGTAAGAGGTCAACAACGTATTAGTTGAGATAAATTGAAGGGTCAAGGACTTTCTAAAGTGATAGCCTCTTAACTGGCTTCCCTGTGTCTACCTTTGCTACTGCGACCTCTTCATCTCTAGCTGCCAAATGAGCCTTGAAAAGTATGAACCAGAGCATATAATCACCAGACATTTCCAGGGACTCCCGTCCTCACAAAGAGCAAAAGCCAAGGTCCTTTTAATGGCTTATAAGACCCCACGAGATTGGCCTCTGTCCCTCTGAACTCATCTCTTGCTTTAGGCTTCACTCACACCACTCTATCCACTCTGCCTTCTTTGCTGTTTGTCCAACAGGCCAAATGTGTGGCCGTCCTGAGGCCTTGGCCCCTGAGTGCTTCCCTCCCTCCCTGAAATGCTGTTACCCTAGATTTTGTCACTGCTCACATCCTTCAAAGGGCACGGAAACAACCCTCCCCACCACTCCTTATTCACCTCCCTAATTTGCTTTTCTTTCTACTATTTATGAATTTCTAATTAATAACTTACTTATTGATTATGGTTACCATCTGTTTGCACCACCCAAAAGTAAGGATGTTTGCTTTTCTAGGACTGAGAACACAGTTAGTGTTCACTAAACACTTCTTGAAAAAAGTAAAAGTTCTAGATGGAAACACAAAGAAATGTTATGAACTCAGTAAAATCAGTGTTTTTGTAGACAAAGGAAAAGTTAAAGGACCCATTAACAGAGCAAAGATAAAAAATGTTTTCAGAATGAACCAGAGAGGAAGCTTTAAGACTGTAAACTAAAAGTAGAGACTTATGGACACGAGAAAGAGAGAGGGGAGAGAGGGAAAGAAGAAAGAATAGAGAAAAGAGATTGATACTGACTTAATAAGGTGTTTGCTAAGCTGTCCCTTTTCAGGGTGTTTTTGGGGTCTCTTGGTAGATTATTGGTCAGGGGAGGAGCTGAATAAGGACTTCAGTCCCCAGTATCCAAATCTGCCCTCAATTAATATTTTTAATTTTCAATTAATATCTTTAACTTTTTGAGTCTCTCAATAAGATTTTGTCTTGAAAAAAAAAACAAACAAAAAGTTTCAGATTCAAAATGGCAATAAAAGAGTGAAAGTCCTGTCATAAAGTGCATTACAGGCGATAACTTGTGAGACATTTGCTAACGTCTCCCCCGGGGGGAAAAGGTCAGAATCAGAGGAATGGGACTATGGAGAATCCCTCTGTCCGCAGCCAGGCTTGGCATTCTGAAGAAGGTCAGACAGGAGAGCAGGACTAGGGCAAAGACAAGGAACATGGTGGTTTCAGGCAATGGCACAAGGGAGCTCAGAGATCACGAGCCAGGAATGAGAGCACCAAGAAAGTAAAACTGCTCCAAAAACAGTTCAGTTGCTTGTTTGTGGGGGGTGAGTACGCAGGGCTGCGAATTTACAATTTCACAAGACACTGAGATAAAAACACAAAGGCATTCTTAGAAATTACTCAGCTAACAAGAGCTGGGGCTCTGTGGAATGTGGTGGGAATATAAAAGTCGTGTGGTTTTTAGTTTTAGGAACAATGATGTGGCCCCCACACTGAGCGTGAATTGGGGTTGTTGATTGTCATGGCTGGAAATTGAGGAGTGGGGTGCCTTGTTCAACAGGAATTTGTGCCCGCAGTGGCCTGGCCAGAGGCATGCTGAAGATTTGTGACTTGTGATAAAACAAGGCATATACAAGGATATATTGTATGTGAATTTGAAGGAGTTTATAGTACCCAGGTTCTTGACTGAATAGTTCAGGTTTTTGTTTTTAAGATCTCATTTATTTACTTATTTGAGAGAGAGAAAGAGAGAGAGCACGTGTGACTGGTGGAGGAGCAGAGGGAGAGGGAGGAACAGATACCGTACTGAACATGGAGCCCAAAGTGGGGCGATCCCATGACCCCAAGATCATGACCTGAGACCAAACCAAAAGTCAGACACTTAATCGATTGAGCTACCCAGGCGCCCCCCCTTTTATTTTAAATTATTATCAACTGTTTCAATTTACTTGGAATCTTGGAATCTTATCTACACTGATATATCCTGTGCTGTGAGCGTTTCACTTTATGCTGTTTCTAATCTGCAACCGCCCCTCCCACTTCTGCCATGCTTAATTGGGTATATGTAATGATTCTGTCGTTTGCACAAGAAAGATAAATAAGGCTGGTAGTTTGAGAGAAGACAATCCAGTTGCAAAGAAATGACAGTATTAATGTCATTCGGGTGTTAAAAAGAAAACCACGGGTGCCTGGGTGGCTCAGTGGATTAAAGCCTCTGTCTTCGGCTCAGGTCATGATCTCAAGGTCCTGGAATCGAGGCCCGCATCGGGCTCTCTGCTCAGCAGGGAGCCTGCTTCCTCCTCTCTCTCTGCCTGTCTCTCAGACTACTTGTAAAAGAAAGAAAACCGTTGACCCAAATGGACCCACTTAGGCCAAGTCACAGAAAGAAAGAAAGAAAGAAAGAAAGAAAGAAAGAAAGAAAGAAAGAAAGAAAGAAAGAAAACCGTTGACCCAAATGGACCCACTTAGGCCAAGTCACCAAACCAGGGCTTAATGTCTAACCCAATTATAGTTTCAACATCCCCTAGAAATGTAGTCTTAAGGAGTCAGCCAGAAATTTTCTGAACAGCACCAATGAGGTAGTAGGTCAGAGGGACCCTCTCGGTCCTTCAAAGGAAGATGAGATAATCCACTTAACAAGACCCATTGTCCTACCACCTAAAGGAAGGCTTTGCCTAGAACTATCCTTTCTTTTCTCTGGCTCACAATATTCCTGCCCCATCCTCCTTCCTATAAAACCATCCATCCTGTACAACTCCTTAGAGCTCCCATCTGTTTGCTGGATGGTATTCATAAACTGCTTAATAAAACCAATTAGATCTTCAAATTTACTCAGGTGAATTTCATTCTTTTTTTTTTTTTTTAAGATTTTATTTATTCATTTGACACAGAGAGAGAGAGAGAGATTACAAGTAGGCAGAGAGGCAGGCAGAGAGAGAGAGGAGAGAGGAGGAAGCAGGCTCCCCGCTGAGCAGAGAGCCTGACGTGGGCCTCGATCCCAGGACCCTGGGATCATGACCTGAGCCGAAGGCAGCGGCTTTAACCCACTGAGCCACCCAGGCGCCCCATTCTTTTTTTTATTAAAGATTTTTTTATTTATTTGACACAGAGAGAGAGATCACAAGTAGGCAGAAAGGCAGGCAGAGAGAGGAAGCAGGCTCCCCGCCAAGCAGAGAGCCCGAAGTGGGGCTCGATCCCAGGACCCTGAGATCATGACCCGAGCCAAAGACAGAAGCTTCAACCCACTGAGCCACCCAGGTGCTCTGAATTTCATTCTTTAACATAGTCTTTTTATATTAATATCAATATTATTATACCAACATTAATATCAACAATTCATTACTATTAATATCAATAATTAATAGCAACAATTAATTTCAATTGAGACAAATAATATCGATAATTAATTATCGTTAATCAATATTAATATCAATATTATCAATATCAATAATATTAACATTTTGATATTATTTCACTTTCTTCTGTTATAATTGGTATGATTTATGTGTGGCTATTCCGTTGATACATTCTGCACTGATATTGCCCATATTTGGGGATTTGAGTTAAGGGACTTAGGAATGTGAGTGTGACATAGAAACAGGGATATTTGTCACAAGGATACTTTTCCTATGAAGTTGCATATCGATATGTATATAAACCATAAATATAGAAACTGTTCTATAATAAATAAAAATGGTCTTACTGCTGGTATAGGAAGTAGAAGGGAATTGCAGCAAGTTATGTTTGGAAGCCCAGGAAGGACTAACAAGCCACTCAAAACAGTGCCACAAGAGAACAGCTGTCCACGTGGGATTTCTCAGCTTGGAGAACCTAGACTCACCGAATACAATAGCTGTCTTTAAATATGTGAAGGCTGTCTGGCAGAAAGAAGATGGGGCTGATTAGGTGTGGTCCGAGGGGCAGATGATGATACAGACTCCTGAAAAAAAATGCAGCAGAATGTCTGTGAGCCTCCTATCTCTGCTCCAGGCTCTGAGAGGAAACCGCACCAGGTGTTTCTAATCTGCAACCCAGCCAGGGCAGTCCCATGCCTCCCAACAGAGAGCACACACAAAACTGGGAAGTATGGACAGAAAGCCTTTGCTTCGCTCGTAAACTGGGATGAGCATGTGATCTGTTCTTCTGCAACCTGGCCCTGGGGGTGCACAGTAAGTCAGGAATTGGGGGAAACATGTAGGTGAAAGGAGAGGTGAGGTAGATACCAGGCAGCACCAGATTTTTGCAGAGATTAATAGTCACCAGGTATCAGAGTTTTGCAACCCATAGAGATAGTGGCAATGCCAAAGGAAAGCCTACATGAAGAGAAAGGGGAGATTCTGCCCGCCTGGCCAGTGCAGCCCCGGACACTTATTTTAGCAGCCCCTCCATTGATTTGGTCCACTGCATATGTACCCACACTTCTTTCTGGGGAAATTGCTACTATGAGGATTTGAACGCCTCAGATTTGGTTTTGTCCTTAAAAGGGGCACCATCCCAAGCCAGTGTCTGTTTCTGGAGGCACCTGCAGCTACTCTGTCCGAAGATTCAGGTGGCTAAAAGAACCAAAGAGGTTAAGAACGTNGTGTCTGTTTCTGGAGGCACCTGCAGCTACTCTGTCCGAAGATTCAGGTGGCTAAAAGAACCGAAGAGGTTAAGAACGTGTCACTCCAAAATGCAGCAGGGGCAGGGGTGTGAGAGCACGCCACAGGGTCCGGGGGTGGGGGGGTGGCGTGAGAAATATATTGCTGTGGGATGGGTCTGACTGGTGAAAGTTTGCCTTGAGCCAGGGTGCCACAGTTTAAATCCCACTTCCACCACTGCTTGGTTGTGTGACTGACTTGGGCCAATTCCTCTTTGTGTCTTTGTTTCCCCTTCAGTAAAATGAAGAGGACAGTTACAGTACCGACCTCACAAAATGAGGATTCAATGAGTTAATCTATGGAAAGAGCTCATCCCAGTACCTGATTATAGTCAGCAATTAATAAATTATTCTTATTTGAGTATCAAACTTGTGGTTATCATCACTGTGCTCAAGGGCAATGGCAGACTCAGACTCCTGCTTCCCTGGGGGAAAAGTAAACCTCTCAAGTACCAACCTCATTCGTCACTCAGTGTCTGGGTGTGATGCTTGATAAAAAAAAAAAGTCATAGAAACGCATATGTCCAGGGGCACGTGGACGATGCTTCTTACCTCTTTCCTCCATTATGTCTCCAATGAAACAAGTTCACAACAGACTCTGTTCTGTCCATCTGACCACTCAGACAGTAATTTGAACTTTAACAAACATTCATTCAGATATTAAGCTTCTCAGTACTTTGGTAAGCCTAGATCCTTACAGGCTCCTCACCTTCAGTGTTCTAAAAATTGAAGTCTTCTCTTTGTATTTATAATATATGTCGATATTTTTAGCCATCTCCAGAATCATCTTTGGTTTACAGGACTACCTGACTGAATTTCCCTGAGATCCATCTCTTTTCTTCGAAGCTCACTACTTAACTCCCCTGTTTGAGGGCTTCCTGCCTGGACTCGAAGACAGGATTCCTACTCGAAACTCTCACTACCTCCGTTCTCTTTCCTTTCTTCTAGAAACCCTCTCCTCTTCAGCATAGTCATCATGATGACCTTTCTAAAATGCAGATCTGATCCAGCTTATACTTTATGTTGCCTACAGTTTAAAGTTGAAGCCCCAGGCAAGGTATTTATGGCTCTTCATGGTTTCTTTTTCTTTCTTTCTTTCTTTTTTTTTTAAGATTTTATTTATTTCTTTGACAGAGAGAGAGATTACAAGCAGGCAGAGAGGCAGGCAGAGAGGCAGGCAGAGAGAGAGAGGAAGCAGGCTCCCAGCTGAGCAGAGAGCCCGATGTGGGGCTCGATCCCAGGACCCTGAGATCATGACCTGAGCCGAAGGCCCACCTAACATTTTCCTATTGATGTTAAAAAATTCTATCCAGGGCACCTGGGTGGCTCAGTGGGTTAAAGCCTCTGCTTTCGGCTCAGGTCATGATCTCGGGGTCCTGGAATCGAGGCCTGCATCGGGCTCCCTGCTCAGCGGGGAGCCTGCTTCCGCCTCTCTCTGCCTGCTTCTCTGCCTCCTTGTGATCTCTCTCCCTCTGTGAAATAAATAAAAAAAATAAAATCTTAAAAAAAAAATTCTATCCATTGTTCCAGGATGAAATAGCAGATTAAACAAATACGAACATGTTTCCGTGAAGCAACTATGGGCACTTCAAAAATAAGATTTAGTTTGTAGTGAATACACTGAACAGATGTACCTTTTTCCTGTTAAAAAATAATTAATCTGTAAGAGGACAGTAACCACCAAAAGGCTGATTAAAATGTTAATAAAAATCCTGTGCAACTTTCTTCCCTTGGGCCAGAATAAATTTGAGGTAATATGCAATTTAATTGTACCTACATTGGAAGAAATTCCTTAAACCAAAGATATCAGCATCAACGTTAGAGTAGTACCTCAATTAATATATAGAAAACTTGGCCAGTTGCTTTAAAGAATCAGGCTGCAGATTTTTAGAATGTCACAAGAAGAAAAATGACCTCCAAAATCCTGTCTAAGAAACACATCTTCCTCTCAGCTTAACAAGATTCAAGTTTTGAGGAACTGGTCTTTGGAGAGGAGAGAGGAGTTAGACCACTTTACCTGTCTAGCAAGTACCAGAGGGTCATGACAGAGATCATAAAAAGGAAGACAAGAAGGATTTGGGCCAATATGTTCCCTAACCATCAGAGAAACTTGTCATCAGTAAACTCCTGAGTTCCAGACACATGGCAGAAGTTTTATTTTTCCTTTCAGGTTTGCTTTTCCTGTACTGGTGGAAATCCCCTGGTAATAATAAGTATCCTACTTTACATTCAAAAACCTCATTAAAAACAAGGACCACAGTTATCAGTTTGATTTTAGGAGCAAGAGAGTGGAAACAATGTTTCCCTGTCCTCCTGGTGTCCATCTTACTTCTGAAGAGGTACAGAGTGTGGCTCATAAAGAGCTCTCATTATTTATAAGGAAGCCAACAATTTGTAGGGTTTTCTGTACTTGCCTGTGAGATCTGTGATTGATTAGAATTTAGGAGGCTGTGAAAGAATATGATTCAATTAAATTGAGATTTTTGTTAAGGCACAGGTGAAGGTGAACTGGGAGTTTTATTTTTTAAACTAAAGCCCTAGAGTCTTAATAACATATGCAGTAGTTATTATTTAAGGTACCCTCTGCCTCTTTGGTCCTTCCCAGCAAAGCTGGAAGAACTTTAAAGAGCATGTAATTTCCATTTTACCCCATGGGTCCATGTCTCTTGGTCAGTTTGGAAATGAAGCCTAAAACAACAACCAAAGAAAGTTTGAATTTACATCTAGGATAACAAACAGGTTTCCTATTTCCTGCCAAATCCAATCAATTAGGGGTGGCTGACTGCAGTTCTGGGTTGAGCAAAATGGCAAAACACACTGGGTCACAATAGTGCTGAAGAAACCAAAATGGATTATTTATATTTACAGTAAGCTCTGAGAGGGACTGTGACAGCACTTCTAAGCATTTGCTGACTCTGATGAAGACATTCAAGCAAGGATGGAGACAGATGATTGTTTCAGAGAATTACGATGGAGGAAAAATAAAACTTCCACAGTAAGAAGGGAGAAAACATAAAATATGCATGTGTGTATAATGCCTCAAGAGTAAATCCATTCATTCATTCATTCAATAAACATTTGTGTGCTTATAAATTTTAATAATATTATAATTTATATATTATATATAATATAACTATATTTAATGTTAAAGATATTTATGCATTAAGCATATATAAATTTAAAAATAATTTAAATTATATGTTTTATATGACTAATAAATTAAGAAGCATTTATTGAGCACATCATTCCAGGTGCTAGAGACAGAGGAAACAAAACAAATTTCCAACTCTCTTATATTCCGTATGTGAGAAAGACCTCAAGAAAAACTCAGGAAGATGACGAAGAACCAGCAAAGGAGACTGAAAAGAAGCAATGAGTGAGAGAAGAAAACCACAAGATAGGAGTAAGGTATAAGCCAAGCAAGAAAGTGTCTCAAGAAGGAAGGAGTGATCAACTGTGTCAAATGCTGCTGGTAGATCAAATGAGGTGAGCATTGGGAAATGAGCATTGAATCTGGAAACATAAGTCACTGATGGTCTTGGTGAGAATGACTGTGGTGGAAATGTAGGGGAGGATTAGCCCAACTGGAGTGGGCTCAAGGGCCAATGGGAGGAGAGGAAATGGAGACAGTGAGTGTATTCAACTCCTTAGCAGTGTTTATTGTAAGAGGAATGGGGGGTAGCTGGGAGTGATGGTGGTAGGGAGAAATGAAGTGGATGATCTAATGAAGAATATATTAATGACTCAAAAGTGGGGAGAGAAAACCACAGAACACAAATGCTGGAGGAGGCACCTGAGGATAGGGACCAGACCCAGTGCCAAGAGGAAGGGTGGGTTGTACTAGGTTGGAGGAACAGTAACCCTTTCATAGTGGCAGGAAAATAAGGCAGAGGAAGTGGGTACAAGATGGCTTGACAGGCTTTGTGGGGAGAATGTGTGAAAGTCCTCTTCGGGTGGCTGCTCTTTTCTCAGTGAAATAAAAAGCTAGATCATCAGCTGAGAGTAAAGAGAAGCAAGAAAGTTGTAGCAATGCAACAAAAATGGAAAAGATGTCAGTTAGGAGAGTGAGAATTAAATAGATCAGGGAGACAGTAGAATCGCCAGGCGGTAGTGCCAGGGGCCCACTTGAGGGTAATGGTCATAAATTTAAAAATGAGATTCAGTCAGTTGATACTGAATAAATACCTCTCATTTTTAAAATACCCACTTGTCTTCCAATAACGTTGTTGGGAAAAGATACTAAGCTAGATCTTTGAATTAAAAATAATGGCCAGAGGAATCTCTATAAAGTTGATGGATTAAATTATAGTATTGTATTAAAGATAATTTCCTGATTTTGATTTTACAGTGGTTGTTGAAAAGAATTGCTTGGTTTTTAGAAAATCCACAGTGAGGTATTTGGGGGGAAAGAGACATCATGTCTGCAATGTACTCCCCAATGGTTCAAAAAAAGAATAATGTGTAAGTATAAAATTAAGCATACATAAGCATACATACATATATGTGTATATATACATGATATATATATCATATATACTTAGACAGAAAGACATGGAGAGTAAGAGCAAGACAGAGAGAGACAGATTAGAGCAAATACAGCAAATGTTAATAATTTGGGGGAACTGGATAAAAAATATTTAAGATTTCTTTATGGTATTCTTGCAACTTTCCTGTAAGTTCAAAATTATCTCAAAAAAAGAAAAAGGCTGGCCAACCATTTTTCAGATCTGTATTTGAAATGAAATACATTTGAAAAATTACTAAAATTGTTTATTTTATCTTGATTTCTCCATATAGTCTTCTAATGTCATGATCTAGAAATTTTGAGTAACTAACTGTTTAGAATTTGTATTTGAGAAAAAAATCAAGGCAAGGCTGATGGTAGTTTATTTTGATATATGTGTCTCAAAGCCTTAGGGAAATCTGCCATTGAGTTGTAAATTTCTATTATAAAGAAAGAACATGGCTACACTAGGTGTTCTGTAGACCCTCTCTATTTTTGCAATTCCCCCTTCACTGTGCAACATCTTACCCAACACACAAGTGCATGAACCGTCGTTGCTTCCTCCTACTCCCTTTCCACATTTAGTGCATCAGAAAATGCTGTTGCTTTGATCTCCCAGATCCATCCTGAATCCCTTACCTCAGTCTTCTCTGATTGTCTCTCTGGTCTAGGTCTCCACCATCACTCCCCTGCAGACCTGCTCTCACTAGGGCTTCTTCCTCCAATCCATTTTCAACACAGCAACCAAGGGCATCTATTTAAAGTCAGTCATGTCTAAAGATAGCACTGTATGTTAACTACACCAGAACTGGAAAAGAAAAAAAGATGTTCGTGTCATTAAAAAAAAAAAAAATGAAGTCAGTCATGTCTAAATGTTTAAGATATTCCAATGCACCTAGAATTTTCGGGGCCTTGCTCATGCCCCCAGCATCTCTCTCTTGCTTCCCTATCATTCCACAGGCTCCAAACTCACTAAACTTTCTACAGCTCCTAAAATAAGCCCTATCTGTTCCTAGATCAGCAGTCTTGGCCTGTTCTTCTCCTGGAGCTCTCTCATCTCAATATTTCTTCAGCAAAGATTTACAAAGCATCTCCTATGTGCTGAGCACTGTTGTAGGCCTTGGGGGTTATCATAATGAAAGCAACAGACCTGGCCTTTTCACAGGCTTACCTTCGAGTCATGACAGACTCAGGATTTGTAGAACCTTAAGTGAACATAATTTGGCAGGCCCTCTCTAAGAAAAACAACCTACAATTTATGGAAGCATAATTAGCTACAGTAGTCAATAATTATTTGGAATAAGAGGAAAAATTTCAACCACTTTCTGAGTGTTGGAAATTCAGTCCCCTTTCTTCTGAAATATCTGTAAGCCAATTACTAGGCATGGCTTCCGGATGGTAGCCTGCTTTCCCCTCTTCACCCTGAATACTCCTTAGCTTCTAGAAAGGCAAGACAGGGACTCTGAAGCTTAAGCTTCATTGACTTCATGGGAAATTTGCCTCCAATCTATGAACAAGACAGATAACATATAATTACATAAGAAATATTTCCAGACAGTCATAAGTAATAAAACAATTTAAAGGTAGGCAATGTGAAACAGAATGAATGGGCAGGCAGTATTGAATACAGTGGCAGTGAAGTCCTTAAACTTGATTCCAGAGTAAAGATCATACAAAAGCTAAATACCTACAAAGGTCACCGTTTCTTCGGTTTCTTATTTCTCTTGCAGGGAATTTTCAGAAGGGATTGATTACATGGAAGGGTAGCAGAAGGCTATGTTGTACTTTATATAATACGAAACTGTTTTGTATCTTAAAAAAGAGCCATTAATTTAGTTTTCAGAGAAAAGAAGGATTTTGCCATGAAAGAAATAAAACTAATAAAAAAAAGTAATCAAGACCAGCAACCATCAATTTTCCTTTGAAATGATGGTTCAGATCATCTTGTAGAGTATTTAAGACATATGAACCTGCCCAAAGCCCTTTTGGAAATTGTCTTCAAAGTCCAGGGTCTCTATTTGAGTAGAAGTGCCTAGAGAAATGAATGAAAGGAATGAAGAGGGAGTTCAATTTTAATAGAAGACAAAGAGCTAAAGATGAGGAGAAAGAAAATGAAAACGAAAAAAATTAAATTCTCAAGTACCACATCCTAAACGCCAAAGACCCAAAGGTTATGTATCAAGTTACTAAAAGGTATGGTCATTTAGAGTCAGAGAGAAAAAAAGATTGTCAGTAGCATCATACTGTCTCAATCTGGGATGAGGAAAGAGATAAACACTCTAAATGTTTCTAAACTTTTATTGAACCACTTCTTTTAATCTTCTTGAAATTGAATTTTGTCATTTTATAAGAACTCTACTTAGCTCTGAAAGATTATTTTAACAAAAGAATATTTCAATTCGGAAGTTTAGAGAAATTAGTCAAATGGAGTTGGCTGTCTTAATGACCATGCTGGCTTTCATCTTCACTGAGATAATGTGCACAGATACTCAGGAACGGAGAGCTTTTCCCAACTGCTCTTTCAAACGCTTCTGTTAGTTCAGAAGAAAGGATGCAAACTGGCTGCTGAGAATATCTGTAATGGAATTCCTTCCATCAGCCTAATCATCTTTTGTGAGGGTGTGAAGGGTAGGGGCCTGGCTAATTCCTTTTTATTTTAAGATATAGACAAACTGAGGGTTGCTGGAGGGGAGGTGGGTGGGGAAGGGGTAACTGGGGGATGGGCATCAAGGAGGGTACTTGATGTGATGAGCACTGGGTGTTATATGCAACTGATGAATCACTAAATTCTACCTCTGAAACTAATAGTACACTATATGTTAATTAAGTTGAATTTAAACAAAATTTTTTAAAGATATAGAGCTATGGTTTAAAAAGAAAAGGAAAAATCTGTAAACAAATCTGTGTATGGTAAAAAGAAAATGTCTTTCTTCCCATTTCATAAAGCAGGGGGAGAGACAGAGGCAGAGAGAGAAGCAGACTCCCCGCTGAGCAGGGAGCCTGCCGGGGGCTAGATCCTAGGACCCTGAGATCATGGCCTGAAGGCAGACTCTTAAACATCTGAGCCACCTAAGGGTCCCTCTTTTTCATTCCTGATCAGGACAATTTATCTTCTTTTTCCTTTTTCTTGGTTACTTTACTTAAGAATGTGTCCATTTTGTTGGTCTTTTCAAAGAACAACTTTTGACTTTGTTAATTTTCTTTATTATTTCCTTTCTTCTATTGACTTTGGATCTATTCTGCTCTTTCTTTAGGTTCTTTAACATTCTTAATGAACGTTGGGCATTGATTCCAGATTTCTTCTTTTCTAATATCGAGCATTTAAAAGTATAAGTTTCCTTCTTAGCACAGCTTTATCTCATGAAAATTCTGCTTTGTTGTCTTTTAAGTATAATTCAGTCTAAAGTATTTTCTCATTTCCCTTATTTTCCATGGTATTCTTTGAGTTTATCCTGTTGGGATTTGCTGATCTTAAATCTATAAATTTATGACTTACAACGCATTTGAGAAGTTTCAGCCATTTTTTTCCTCAGCCACTTTTTTCTTGCTTCTTTATGTCTTGTCCTGACTCTCTGGGACCCTACTTAGGTGCTAGATCTTTTGATATTGTCTCACTTGTCCCTGAGACTTGAAGGGATTTGTTTGTTTTTTCTCCCCAATCCTTTTTCTCTCTATTCTTCAGGTTGGATAATTGCTATTGACTTACCTTCAAGTTTACTGACTTGTTCCTCTGTCATCTCAGCTTGTGAGTCTATCAGTAAGTTTCCCTTTTAATTTATTTATTATATTTATCATTTCAAATTTTCCTTTTATTTCCTTTTTATAGACTCTGCTTATCTGATGAGATTTCCTCTCATTCCATTCTTTTTAGGAGTGTTGTCTCTACATCATGTTGCATAGTTATAATATATAATAGCTGCATGAAAGTCCCTGAGTGTTCCACTACCTAAAAACATCTCGGGGATGAGAGCTGTTCATTCTTTTTTTCCCTGAGAGTTAGACACATATTCTTGCTTCTGTGTATATAGAGTAATTTTCTATTGCATACTGGACATTGTGAATGTTATGTTGTGTAGACTATAGGCCCTGTTATAATCCTCTGGAGAAGCTAATATGACTTAAACAGTAAGATCAGTCTTATTTCTATGAGTGGGAATTCCAACCTCAGGTCAGTATTTTGAGAGTTTGCTAATCTCTTTCAGGTCTGGCCTATGCATTCATGGGTTGGTTTGAGAATTTTTCGAGTGGTCCAATTTTCAGATCAGATCTTTTAAAGCCTTTGTTTGGGTCTTTCCTGTGTAGACATTGTTCCAGGGAGGCATTATTCCAGGGTGAAGCTGAGACTTGTGCATATGGCTCAAAGCTCAGCTCCATTCTTAAAGGCTTTGCTATGTGCTGGTTGACCAGTGCATGCAGACATCAGGAGCTAGGCTTAGACCTGTGTAGGATTGTGTACCTGGGCAGAAATCCCTTTCTGTACATCTCCCCTTTCTAGGACTTGCCTTCACACAATACCCTTCAGCTTGTGGCGGCCCCTTCCCCTGATTTATGTGGGGCCTACTCTTAGAGCACGGGCACAAAGGAAAGGTAAATTCATAAATAAATAAGAAACTCACCCCGGTGGCACATTTCTCTCAGTTTTTGCTCTTTTACCATCTATCTGCTTCTATTTCTTTTCAGAGTCCTCGAGCAATTGAGAACATTTTGTTGATTTCTTCAGAGTTTTTTCATTGTGATCAGTGGGAGAGGTGGGCTATAGTGAGATTATTTCTTGAGATTTTTGCATTTTGTTTAAAGATAACCTTTGCCTTAGTGACTCCTGGCTGGCTCAGTCAGGAGAACATATGATTCTTGATCTCAGGGTTGTGAGTTTAAGCCCCACATTGGGTATAAAGCTT
This sequence comes from Ailurus styani, assembly GCA_002007465.1. Lineage (NCBI taxonomy): Eukaryota > Metazoa > Chordata > Mammalia > Carnivora > Ailuridae > Ailurus > Ailurus styani. Next base: position 2,547,569 of record LNAC01000071.1, on the reverse strand, counting down.
AGTTAAAACAACAACAACAACAGCAAAAACCTTTACCTTTGTGCTTACATAACAAGGCTTGCATAAAAATTTTTAATAACTCTTTCCTCAGAACTCAGTAGAGATTGCCTCACTGTAAAATCTGAGGAAATCTGAAATTTCCTGAATATCGCCTTTTTATATCTATAGTTTTGCAGAATTCTCTGTCCTTGATGTTCAGTAAGTTCTTCAGAATATCCCTTGCCAATGAACATCCTGTATCAGTTTTTCCTAGAATTTAAAGGTCCACCCTGTGGGCCTTTTAATCCATAGTTCCAGTTCTTCTTTTTTCTTTTAAAAATACTCATTATTGGGATGCCTGGGTGGCTCAGTCGGTTAAGCATCTGCCTTTGGCTAAGGTCAGGATTCCAGGGTCCTGGGATTGAGTCCTGCATTGGGCTCCCTGCTCCGCAGGGAATCTGTTTCTACCTTTGTCTGCCTCTGTCTCTCTCTTTCTCTCTCTCTGACAAATAAATAAATAACATCTTAAAAAAAAAAAAACAAGAAAAGAAAAATACTCATTATTCTATCTTGGGATACTTTTTTCTCCTTTAGTGTTTAGTTTATCTTATTCACAGATACTGAGGATTTTCATGTGGGATTGACTTTTGTTCTTCACATCTGTGACCTATCCTCTAACTGCTTTAATCTTCATTGTTTTTATATGAAATCACTGTGATGATCCCAAACCTTTCCTCCATTTCAGAAACTCTGTTTTTGACATGCCTATCCTAATCTTTTCTTTTTAAAGATTTTATTTATTTATTTATTTGACAGAGAAAGAAAGAGATCACAAGTAGGCAGAGAGACAATGCCTATCCTAATCTTTACTAATTCTAATTTGTTCCTTATTTCTATATTAAGTACCTTGCTTGTTTCCTTAGCCCTGAAGTCTCCCATTTCATCTTTCTGCTATTTTGCTGTTTTATTTTGTATCTCTCTCTCTCTCTCTCTCTCTTTTTTTCCCCCCAAATCATGTTCTGCCTAATTCTTTTATGGTCAGATCTCTCCTGGTATGTGCAATGGGTTGAATTGTGTCCTGCCAAAATTCATACCATCTGGAACCTCAAAATATGACCTTATTTGGAAATAGGGTGTTTGAAGATATAATTAAGCCAAGAATTAAGATAAAATAATGCTGGCTTAGAGAGGGTCTTGAATCCCATGAGGCTGCCTTATTCAAGACAGAAAAAGACAGAGACACAGGGAAGAAGGAAGAAGGCCATGTAAGGAGGGATGCAGAGGTTGGAGTAGTAGTTCTATGAGCTAAGGAATGGCAAGGATTGCTGACAACCACCAGAAGTTAGGAGAGAGACATGGGAGAGTTTCTCCCTCAAACTCCAAAAAGAACCAACCCTGCTGACACTTGATTTTGAACTCCTGGCCTCCTGCAGTGTGAGAGAATAAATTTGTTTTTTAAAGCCACCAGTTTATAGCAATGTGTTATGGCAGCACTGGGAATTGGTATTTTTGGTAGTGGAAAATAAGATCCTTCAGTAGCAAAGTCTAAAAATGTGAAAGTGGCCTTGGAATTGGGAAATGGGTAGAGTCTGGAAGAATTTTCATAGAAAAATCTAGATGCCTTGGGGTGCCTGGTGGCTCATTTGGTTGAGTGTCTGACTCTTGGTTTCAGCTCAGGTCACGATCTTACGGTCATGAGATTGAACCCTGTACTGGGCTCCACGCTCAGCATGGAGTCTGCTTCAGATTCCCTCTCCCTCTCCCTCCTGCTCTCTCTCACTTTCAAATAAATAAGTAAATAAATAAATAAATAAAATCTTTTTTAAAAAGAAAAAAAGAAAAATCTAGACCTTGAAGAGATAGTTGGCAGAAATACGAATGGCAATCCAGGTGAAGGTTCAGATGGAAGTAAAGAGCATGGTAGACAAAGCTTTTATCATCTTAGAGAATACATCTATTGTCATGAACAGAATATTGGGTAGAAACATGAACATGAAAGTTGCTTCTGGTGAGGTCCCAGGAGGAAATGAGGAATTATGTTATTGTCAAATGGGAGAAAGATCGTTCTTGTTACACAGTGCCAGAAACTTTGCCTGATTTATGTTCTATAGTTTGGTGAAAAGCAGAATTTATAAGTGCTGAGCTTGGATATTTAGTTGAGGAGGTTTCAAGGCAAAGTGTGTTAGGTTCAACCTAGTATCTCCTTGCTCAAGCTGATAGTCAAATGTGAGAGGAAAGAGATAAATTGAGAAAGGAACTATTCAGCAAAAAAGAACCAGAATGATTTGGAAAATTCTCAGCCTACCTACATCGTATGCTCTAGAGGCAGGACCAAGGATTCTGGAAAACCTTTTGTTGAATGGATTAGGTATGTAATGCGTGGATCAAATCAACCATCCCAAACAAAACTGGGAAAGATCTGTGGAGGACTTTCTTGTATGACTGCATAGACTGCTGTGAATTACATGGGAAACTAACAAGGCTTCTAGAATGTTATACCTGCAGAAACACTATCAGGCTTGACTAAAAAGGGACAGAGATGGTACAAAATGAAGGAAGGAAGGCTGTCAGACTTCTGAGATTCTCCCAGAAAAAAAGAAAAAAAAAGTTGATAAACAACTTGGCTGGAAATGTATGCTAACCTTCAAGAAAATAGAATGGTTCCAAGGGCAGAGCTACAGCTACAAAGACAGAGGCCAAAGAGGGTAAGGCCGCTGCTACAGGCACAGATGACAGAGCATCAAGCCTTAGATGATTATTTGCAGGCCTTGAATCTAATGGAATTTGCTGTGCTGTGTTTCAGACTTGCTTGGGACCACTGGCCTGTTTTTTCCTTCCAATTTCTCCCTGAGGAATGATAATGTCTATCCCATGCTTGACCTATCATTATATTTTGAAAGCAGGTAACTTGTCCGGTTTCACAGGTTCACAGATAGAGAAGATGGCCCAGGATTGCCAGCAATCACCAGAAGCTATCCTCCAGAGCTGTGAGAATAAACTTCTGTTGTTTCAAGTCACCCGAAGTTATCCAAATTTGTGGTAATTTGTTATGGTAGCCCTACGATAGCCCTACTGCCATGTGCAATTTACTGTTATTTCTTTGGCTTTTGTGTTTTCTTTATTTTTAATGATGTATTTCACCCATTAGAATTTCTTTATACTAATTTCTTTCTTTAATAATTATTATTATGTGCTTTTATGTAGCTTTCACGTCATTTCTTTTTGTCTTCATTGTTTTTCATTTGAATTTTTTTTGTCAAAACATTTTGGTCCTAAATAATTTTGGTATGTTCTTCTTGTCTTCCTTCCATGTTACTGAGACCAGATTTTTTATTCCATAGAGCTTTGGTACTAATACCCTCAATTCCCTCATTACATATGAATGGGAAGAATTAAGTCCAGCTATGAACAATTGCAGATAGATGACCTTGCCTATGTGCTCTCTTATATCATTGTTAGAAACCCACTACACTTGAAAATGAGCTAAAGGCTTCAGTGAGTATCTTTTGGCTGGTAAACATATGGCTAAAATAAAAATGACTGAGTTGGCAAGGATCTAAAATAATCAGAAATCTCATAAATTGCTAATATAAACTAGTTCAACCATCTTGCAAAATTGTTTGTCAGTATCCATCTACCAAACCTGAATTATATGTATATTCCATGACCCAGCAAGTCAACTTCTAGATATATACCCAACATGGGTATTATATTCATGTGCTCTCCAAATGTGTTCAGGTGTTCAGTAAAAGACATATATAAAATATGTTCATAGTACTTCCAAACTGGAAACTCTTCAAATACCTCAACTATAAAATGGAAAATGTGATATGCTAGCACAATGAAATACTGTATAATAAGAAGAATGAACAAACTGAAACTACAAACAATATTGAGCAAAAAATAGAGAATCTGTTATGGACTAAATGTGTTCACCCAAAAATCATATGTTGAGGTCCTAACCCCCATTGTGACTGCATTTGGGTTTTAGGAGTCTATTAACATTAGAAGAGGTTATAAGCATGGGGCCACAACCTGATAGGATCAGTGTCCTTCTAAGAGGACACACCGGAGAATTTGCTTTCTCTCTGCCATGTGAAGGCACAGCAAGAAGACAGCCATCTGCAAGCCCGGAAGAGAGCTTCCCCCAGAAACTGAATTGGCTGGAAACTTGATCTAGAACTGCCAGCCTCCAGAACGGTAAGAAAGTACATTTCTCATTTCTGTTGTTTAAGCCAGCAAGTCTACTGTATTTTTTTTTTCCTGGCAGCCCAAACAGACTAATACAGAATTAACTGCTCGAATTCTCCATTTATATAAAATTCAAAAACAGGCAAAACTAATCTACGGGATTTGACGTTAGAATAGTGGATGCTTCTGGGATGAGTAGGACATGACTGGAAGGGGGCCCCTGGGGGACCTCAGAGGCACTAGCAACATTCCATTTCTTGATGCAATTGTGCAGATGTCTTAACTTTGTGAAAATTCATTGAGATGTACACTTATGACTTAAGCATTTTTCTAAATGTATGTTATATAAAAAATATAAGAATGAGTTGGTTTGCCTTTTTTTTTTTTTTTTTTTTAAGAGTTCAGGGCCTTAGTTCACTCCTTCTAGCCAGGCCACAGAGTTGGAGGATTTTGTTTTTTGTTGCTTTTATTCTTTTTTAACACGGAACTACTCTTAGATTTAGCTCATTCTTCCCCACTCAGCAACCTCAAACAGAGAATCCCAGATCTTCAATTCCCTTACCATATTTTACCTGCTGTAATTCACAGTTTCCTCCCACTCAGGCTTTTTTTTTTTTTTTTAACTATAAGACACTGGTTTATAGAAAAGAAAATTGATTGGTTTTCACCTACAGTTCTCCAAGGGTCTCTTCCCTCAGATGATTTTATCTTATTTTCTCATTCAGCATCCTTGATACTAGGTCCCTAAGCACTTTGGAAAGACCAATTAGTCTGGATGATTATTATAATTTTTCGGACTTCCCTGTTCAGCTCACCTCCCAGGGCGTGACCCTAGTGGACTTGCCTGACTCTGGTATGCTGGCAGATAGCAGTTTAGATTTCGGACTCTCAAAGGATTTACGAGTTTTCCCCAAGCTGCCATCTTTATTCATTCATTTTTCTTCAAATTGTAATGACTGTGTGAGAGGGGAAGGGGGGAGCGAGAGATGAAGATCAGTGATATTTTTTAGGATATAATTCATCTTCTTTTCCCCTGTGGTTTATTGGATGGATGGAGGAAGGAATCCTCACAACACCTGTTACATTCTACTTCTCTTTCTCTGGCTTGGTTATATATCTATTTTTTTGACTCCTGCTGCCATACTGAAATGTTCTTCCTGCATATTTACAGTTGCTGTTTTAAACTTGTTTTTAATTTTTTAATTTTTAGAGACGGAAGGGTCTAGGATAGAATTTTCTTTTCTTTCTTTCTTTCTTTTTTTCTTTCTTTCTTTCTTTCTTTCTTTCTTTCTTTCTTTCTTTCTTTCTTTTTTTTTTTTTTTTTTTACCAGCTTGCTCCAGAAAGCCTAGGCCAAGTTTACTTAACAACAGAGGATATCAGCTTACTTTGCTTTCATATATTCTAAGATGCATCTGTAGGTAGTTGATTAAAACAGACTTGTATAAGCCCTATTAATAATAATAATAATGATAATAATACATGGGTACAGTTAAGTTGTAATTGTCAAAAAAAATTTTTTAAAGATTTTTATTTATTTATTTGACAGAGAGAGAGAGCGAGAGAGATCTCAAGTTGGCTGAGAAGCAGGTAGAGAGAGAGGAGGAAGCAGACTCCCCGCTGAGCACGGAGCCTGATGTGGGGCTTGATCCCAGGACCCTGAGATCATGACCTGAGCCGAAGGCAGAGGCTTTAACCCACTGAGCCACCCAGGTGCCCAAAATTGTCAAAATTTTTAATGAAGACTCCTATCACAATTGACCCCAAGTGTTAGGCAATGGAATTCTATCAATTCAGATCCAAGAAAAAGGAAAATTGTCTCCTCTCCTCAAAGCACATTTAACCACTACATTTTTTCTTCTTGAAGGCAATGCTGTTTTTGTTTACTCTTCATTGCTCTATACCCACTGCCAGCACCCTGGACAATGTCTGGTTCTAAATAAACATTTGTGAATGAATAAATAAATTAATTAATGATAATGTAATCATAACAAATAACATATAAGTATGGTAGGCTCATGTTAGACAAAAAGAAAGAGAAGAAACATCTCTCAACTATTTCTTCACACTTTTAAAGCAGTTTGCCAGCATTGTACAAACTAAAGCATTTAATGCAAGTTAGCAAAACCCAACAAGAGAAAATAATTTTAAAGGATGACAGCAGAATTAAATGGAAAAGAAGGGCAAATAAAGAATAAGTTGATAAACAAAACCATAACCTAACTCGTTAAAAAGGTCACAAATGAACAAATACATTTAAAGCCTCATTAGGAGAAGATTAAAAACAATACTGATACATGTGAAAAATCTTAATATTTTTCAATATTAGGGTAATTTTCCAGTAAACCGCCCATGTCCAAAACTACTCCAAGAAGATAAAGAAAATGTGAACTTGTCAAAGAGCTATCCCCACCCCCTGCCAAAGGATACAGGTTTCAGGTGATTTCATAACTGAGTTATTTCAAATCCTCAAGGAATAAATAACTATTCTGCCTTTTAAGTGTTTCCAGATCGTGGAAAAAGAAGGATCACTTCCAAGTGTATTTTATGAGGTTAGCGTACTGATACCAAAACTTGGCCAGAATGACATTAAAATAGCTAATGCTTATAAAGAGTTTTTTGCATAACAAACACAATTAGAAGTATTCTGAGAATATATATTTGTTTAATTCTCACAAAAGGCTTATGAAATAGATACTATTATTATCGCCTTTTACAGATAGAAAACTTACACACAGCGACGATAAGTAACTTCCCCAAGATCCCACAATTAGTAAATGGTGGAGCTGAAATGGAACCCAAGTGACTTGGTTCTAGAAGATGAGCCTTTGACCATACGCTTGCCTCCCACAGAGAACAGAAACTACAGGCCTTACTCATTTATGAATGAAGATGCCACCACTTGAGATGAATTACTAGTATGTTTAATGATAAAATGTAGGATTTACTCAAAAAAATCAAAGCTAGATCAATAGTGTAAAAACTATACAATTCTTAAATTCTAGGTAAATGAAAATTATATGCAGTAAATTCAGTAAAAAAGAACAAAATAAATCATGCATATACATATGTAGGAAAGAAGCAAAAATTCTCATTATTCACAGCTAGTATCATATACACAAGAAAATAAAATGAAAAAAAATTAATAACATAAGAATTTAGTGAAAAGGTCATTGAATAGATTTGGGCCCTGGGGAAATGAGACCCAGGGTCTCAAAGCAGGAGTTGTTAATCTGTTGACTGCTCTCTTGAGTGATAAGGGTAAGGGGAGAATGTGGCCACAGGTACTTTATGTGCCACCTAAAATTACACTGGGCCATGAGATCATAGGTTACTGACTCCAAGAACAGACCTTTATATCTGCCCTTTGGGAGGCTGGGGAGAAAAATGATGTTCTCAGAAGTTGCAGCAAAATTATATAATTTCATCTATGTGAGACAGCCTCTTTGATCTGCAAATGTCCCTTTGGCTGGCTGAAAACTAAATCCCATTATTAAAGGTCTTTTCCTTTCGCTAGAAGCTTTCTTAAGGTGTGTAGTGACATACGTATGGTTATGATGGTTTGCTAATTCTCGACAGGCATTTCTAGCTTAGTGCAGGTAATTTAGGGCAAGTATGTTGGCTTCTCAGGTCCTTAGTTTACTTGTTTATAAAACGAGGGGGTTTGAACAAGATAATCTAAGATTTTTTTTTTTAAGATTTTATTTGACAGAGAGAGAGAGATTACAAGTAGGCAGAGAGGCAGGCAGAGAGAGAACAGGCAGGCTCCAGCAGGGAGCCTGATGCGGGGTTCGATCCCAGGACCCTGAGAGCATGACCTGAGTCGAGAGCAGAGGCTTTAACCCACTGAGCCACCCAGGCGCCCCGATAATCTAAGATTTTTTTTTTTTTCAGCTCTAACATCCCATGATTCTAGAGTCCTCAGATCCTTCCCAGAGAGCAAGCACCAGTGGCTGTCCTGGAGTGGAGGTCCTAAGGTTCTGATGATAATAAGCAAAATGGTGGTGGTTTGGGGAGGGGGCCTGATGCAGAGCTAGAGACAAACTCCAAATCTTTCACAACTTTGTCTGGGATATGCCTTATAAAAAGGATAGCTTTGCATATAATATGTGAAAAAGATGTGCCAAGGTGGAAAACAGCTGTACAAATAAAAAGTATGGGATGCCTGGGTGGCTGAGTCGGTTGGGCACCTGCCTTTGGCTCAGGTCATGATCCCAGGGTTCTGGGATCGAGTCCCACATCGGGCTCCTAGCTCAGCAGGGAGCCTGCTTCTCCTGATGCCTGCCATTCTCCCTGCTTGTGCTCTCTCTCTCTCTGACAGATAAATAAATAAAGTCTTAGAAAAAAAAAAAGAAGTATGCTAAAAGGGACAGATTGTCTTTAGTAAACCCTACTCCTTAAGGTGTATCCTTTCAGGGTTTCAACCCAAAGCACTGAGGGATTTACTGGTAGGCTTTACCCACTACTGTTTCTTGCTGTACAAAATTGTCGAAGCACTGCCCATCTCAGGCTCTCAGACCTCATCAAGAACTGATACGTGATCCAAGGGGAAAAGTGCCCCAAACCGAGGGCTCCCTTTCTATGTTACCTCTCTCCTGGATCTTGACCCCATGGTTCTTTGTTATTTTATCATATTTTCTTCCTTCGTTTTTCTGTTGTCACGGTGGGAATTTTGTTCTGAAATACACAGTCTGCTCTTATCGATAACCACTTTTTAATTCAAACTCCTAAGGTCTCTTGGTCATTTAAAAAAAACTTTCTTGACAATGACATAGGTGGATAAAATCTGCTGCGTGATCACAGAAGTACCTTATAAATTTTATCTTAAAAGAGGTAAAAGGATTTTAAAATTACGTTTCTAGTTCTCCCAGGTATAAATCAGGCAGATACATTTATTTTTCGGGCAGGATAACATGATCCTGTGTTCATTATATGATTGATTTTGTTCTGCCAACTAAAATTGATCTCGGCAAATTTTATACCACATCATTGTCTTATAAAGGATACAATAGTTATTGTCAGGCAAAGGCAACCAAAGCATAAAATAATAGAAATAACAGAAAGTTATTTAGAAACCCATTTTATCATATGTTGACCTTCCTGTCAGTGAGATAGTTAGAATGTACTGTCAAAAGTAAACCCTTTAGCAGCAAAATTTCCTGTGTTTGAGTTTTAGCCCCGTCACTGGATAAGGCAAATTAATCTCTCCCTTTTAGTTTCCTCATTGGTAAAGTGAGAATACTATGTACTTAATCAGGGATATTTCAAGGGTAAAGAAAACGCTGCTTAGGAATAATTATTTCTTAGCATATAGTAGTAATCATATTCATTATTAGTCATTATGCTTGATCACAATTTTCTAACCCTGATTCTACTAACATTCTGGACTTGATAACTCTTTTTCTGAAGGGATGTCCTGTATATTGTAAGATGTTCAGATCTTGGCCTCTGTCCACCAGATGACACCAGAACCCCCTCAAATAAAATGTCTTCAGACATTGTCAAATGTTGCCCGGAATGCAAAATTTTCCCTGTGGAGGAACTCTATGCTGGCAAATCACATACATATAGGACAGTCATCATACTCAAGTTGGAAAAAATGCTAAATTCGAAGTTAGAATATATGACTTCATATCCTGGTTTTCCCTTTATTAGTTCTATGACTTCTGAGAATTCCTTGATTTCTCCTTATCTCAGTTTCCCCACTGTACGTATACACACAGACACACTCAGACACACACACATGCACGCACACAAATGTACATGTTATATGGATGAATATATGTACCTATTTAATATATGTGGCCATTCTTCTTATACTTAAAAGTACCATACATGAATAAACTGTAAAAAAAAAAAAAACAACTCTGTTAAGCTGTATCAGAATTACATTGGCATGATAAGAAAATAAAAATTGCCAGTCTACTGATGACATATACCCTACCCTCCAACTTGAAGTCTTTTTTTTTTTTAAATTCCAAACATCACGCAAAACTCATCACGACAAGAGCCCTCCTTAATCCGCATCACCTATTTCACCCATCCCCTCACCCAACTCCCCTCTGGTAGCCAGCAGTTTGTTCTCTAGAGTTAAGAATCTGGTTTCTCGGGGCGCCTGGGTGGCTCAGTGGGTTAAGCCTCTGCCTTCGGGTCAAATCATGATCTTGGGGTCCTGGGATCGAGCCCTGTGTTGGGCTCTCTGCTCAGCAAAAAGCCTGCTTCCCCTCTCTCTCTGCCTGCCTCTCTGCCTACTTGTGATCTCTCTCCCTGTCAAATAAATAAATAAATAAATCTTAAAAAATAAAATGAATCTGGTTTCTGTCTCTCTCCCTCTCTCTCTTTTTTCCCTTTTGCTCATTTGTTTTGTTTCTTGAATTCCACATATGAGTCAAATCATATGGTAACTTATCTTTCTCTATTTCTTTTTCGTTTTGCATTATACTCTGCTCCATCCATGTTGTTGCAAATTGCAAGATCTCATTAATTTTTATGGATGAATAATATCCCACTGTGTATATATATACCACCTATTCTTTATCCATTCATCTATTGATGGATACCTTGACTGCTTCCATTATTTGGCCATTATAAATAATGCTGCAGTAAATACATATTAATTAATTACATATTAATTAACAATAATTTAATCAATCAAATAAATTAATATATATCCAGTGTTTTGTCCATATTTGAATAGATTCCTGTTTCTCTAGTTGAGAACCAAATAAAGTATTTTGTTCATGTTTAGAGGCCATGTTTTGGGGGTTTTTTTAGAATTTATTTACTTATTTGAGAGAGAGAGAGCGAGAGAGAGCATGAGAGGGGAGAAGGTCAGAGGGAGAGGCAGACTCCCCGTGGAGCTGGGAGCCCGATGCGGGACTTGATCCCAGGACTCTGGGATCATAACCTGAGCCGAAGGCCATAGCTTAACCAACTGAGCCACCCAGGTGCCCTGTGTTTTTTTTTTTTTTTTAAGTATGTTTCACAACTGTATTAATCCTGCAATTGGCAAAACTCAACGAGGAGAGGTACAAGAGACAGGGTCAGGAAAAGTAAAAAAAGAGGCTGAGCTTTGTGTTTCATTTCTTTTGTTCCTTCTCAGGCACATACTCATTGTGTGGAATAATAAGGAACAGCACACAGTTTGTTTGTGTATTTATTATTCATTGACCTACACAGATCCTGTTGCATTTAAGCAACTCAATTGCTTTGATAGGATGCCTCTGGGTACTTCTCCCCTTCCCTGTGCTTTTGAACACACTGTTACCTGTACCTGGACGATTTTTCCCCTCCACGTACTTAATGAGCTCCTAGATGTCAGTATTAGTTTCCTTGGTCTGCTTTAACAAAATACCACCACTGGTGCCTTTAAACAACAGAAGTTTCTTTCTTTTCTTTTTTTTTTTTTTTAAGATTTATTTATTTATTTGACAGAGAGAGAGAGAGATCACAAGTTAGGCAGAGAGAGAAAGAAGCAGGCTCCCTGCTGAGCAGAGAGCCTGATGCGGGACTCGATCCCAGGACCCTGAGATCATGACCCGAGCTGAAGGCAGAGGCTTTAACCCACTGAGCGACCCAGGTGCCCACAACAGAAGTTTCTTGTCTCATAGCTCCAGGCTAGAAGTCCAAAAGCAAGGTGTCAGAAAGGCCATGCTTCTTCTTAAACTTCTTCCTCTTTTCATCTAGCGATCAACCAGGGATGATAGTAAACAAAGAATTGGACAAAAAAAAGTTTTTTGAAAGGGGTTTTTTGTAAGGATAATAGTTAAAATATTGATATAATAATCCTGGAAAAATAAGAGAAAAGAATTCATGCTGGCTAATGTTGACTTTGGGAATGGAATGTAGGAAAAGAACTCAAGAGATCCTGTACAGAGAAAAATATTAGGACATGGGAACTTACTATATGGACAGTAATAAAGAAGTCATTAAAGACCACTTAGATGTGGCAAGCCTAGATGAATTTGGGCAATGCGTGAAATTTGCTGGGCCCCAGGAGCATGAATATATGAAGTGTCCCACAAATGGAGGGAAAAGTGGGTCTGCCACTCAGGAAACGCGCTGGACTAATTGATGAAGGTTTGTTAGTTGTGTGCCATGCGACCAGAAGCCTCGTGAAATTATAAAGAAAGATGGGTAAGCACAATCAAGGAAGAAATGGTAGGGGATGAAAGGAGAAGAAAAGATTCTTCATTCAGTAGACACACAGAGGAAAAAAAGGATGGGAGAGACCAGTATTAGCACCATGCTATGGAACTGAGACATGAAAGTCCAGGAAATACATGTAGTAGAGACTTTAAAAAATCACAGGGCTAGAAATAATAGAGAAAATTCAAGAGGGTTTTCCGTAACAAAGCGAGAGGATTAGTCAGAGCGGGACAACTCAGAATTGAGAGGTTTGTCCAGGCCCAGGATAAGGCTGAGCTGGCAAGTGACTGATCTGGAGGGCCTATGAGCATCGTTGTCACTGAGGAGTACTAACCTGACCCTTTTTCTTTGAGCCTTTAGCGTAATATTAATCACTCTCTGCTGGAATGTGAAATTGTGCCTTAGCAATTTATCGGAGCTATTAGAGGGGGAGAAAAATTGTACTTTATGGAGAAACCTTTTTTAATTTTATTAACGCCTACTTCAAAGAGTTACTGGAGAAATTAATCTGACCCTGAATTCCTTAGCAGAAAGAAACTCATTGAGTTTCAAATGAGTAAAAAGCAATACTGTCAGTTTAACAGACTAGGGATAGGCTCCATTACCTTCAGCTATTTTAATACCCTGATACTGGCTCAATTTAGCAAGAATGTGACTAAACCTACCCCTTATCTTTGTGATGTCAGACAATCCCAGCAGAAATACCTTATTGGGATCTGCCTCCCTCCCCAGCTCCAGAAGCAGCAGGAAATGGGCATAACCAGAGGGAACAGGAAGAGATTAGTTTCCCTTGGGAATGTAATTGCCGCCTCCACCAATAACCATAGATATCACAGGTGGGCTAGGGGAACGGACAATAACTCTTTATAATAATACAACTAGTTTGATAGGAGCACAAACAAGACAGAGCACAATGTTTAGTATTTTTGGAGCTTTCAATTACATAAATTTTGCCCTAGTCAAATGGATCCCATCAGTACTTTCATTTCTTTAATTTTTCTGGCCTAATTTTAAAAGTTACAGTGTATTAATACATACTGAACAAATTTGAGAAATAGTATTCCCAAGTCACTATACTGGAAAAGGTTTTATAACAATGACTTACAGCAGTGAGTTTTGCTTAGGCTTTGGCATTCAGCTATTTTATTTTATTTTATTTTTTTTAAAGATTTTATTTATTTATTTCACAGAGGGAGAGAGATCACAAGGAGGCAGAGAGGCAGGCAGAGAGAGAGAGGGGGAAGCAGGCTCCCCGCTGAGCAGGGAGCCCGATGCGGGCCTCGATCCCAGGACCCTGAGATCACGACCTGAGCCGAAAGCAGAGGCTTTAACCCACTGAGCCACCCAGGCGCCCTATTTTAAATGTTATACTAAAAATATACACTAAAAGCCCCTATGTGCATATATCTGCATGTACAGTTCAGGGTGAATTTTAAAGACTTTTCATTTGGACTTGAAGAATGTAGGCAAATGCGATAATCTGAACTGGTAAGAATGACTGGTGGAAAGGATTAAGAATGATGGGGTTAAAGATAGGCTTTATTTTTGCAAATGAATTGCTACAGGGCAAAAAGTAGAAACCATCAGAGTCTAAAATCAAGATATTTCTATTTCATTTGGCACTTTTCCTGGAAACAACAGATCCAAGACTGGTTGGGAATTGATTACATTTACCATGTGATTAGATCAAGGTAAGATGCAAACTTTCCCACTCAGAGGTTGCTTAGAAGCCACAATTCTTTTCTTTATCTTGCTTGTCCTAGTTTCGACTATTTGTTATCAGCATCCCCGGTTCAAGGTCAGAGTCAGAAAGAACCAGAGATTTAAAGGTAGACTGTGCCAAGGATGAACAGCTGTCCCCAATCTGGGTTCTTCCTGTCGCCGCTGTTGTGTAGTACTCAACTCCCCGCACTTGCCACAGATGTCCACAGGAAATGCATCAGAGAGGTCTAATGGGAGGGAATCAGACCCACATGTTCCTTAGTATGTGGCGATAGGCATCCTCAAAGTGCCCGCCACAGACCGCCCTCCCTCCGAGGTAGAATTGGTTCCAGGGTTGTGAACGCCAAGTGTCCACACAAGCCATGCTGCAGAATCCCCACCCTTTCTCTATATGTTGTCAGTAAAGGAATTCCAGAGCTGCTTGGGAATGTGGGGGGATGAACACAGCTCTGTAATTGAGCTTAGTCACGTCCTCGTGTGAGGGGAAAGTGCAGCGTGTCCCCGTAGGGACTTTCCTGCCCTGCAAAATCAGAGCACATGGAACAGTTTAGGCAGAGAATAGGCTCAATTCCATGTTTTGAAATTTAATTTTCAGTCTGTCCGTTACGGTCAATCAGAAAACTACTTGGTGACTGAAACTTGGAAGTTACAATGTTTCTGAGTCTTACTTGTCCCATCGTCACAGTGAATTATTGCACTCGGCCCATAACAAATATTTAGATGTTTTGCTGACCTGTCAGAAGCAACAAACATCCCATTGTTATATTCTAGCACATGACAGAAATGCTACGATCTCAACAAGACGTCCAACGTCCTACCCACTGCTCGCCGCTAACTGTTCCCTATCTCAGGGAAGTGGCAGATACACCTCCGTGCCCCAAACTGCAGGAGTCACTCTAGATTCCTGCTGCTTCTTTATCTTCAATATTAAAAAAAAACATGAATCCTGTTGATTCCATGTTGAAAATCTTTAACCGCCTTAGATCATTCAGTTATTTCAAAAACACTTTTTTTTTTAAGGTTTTATTTATTTATCTGAGAGAGAGTGAGAGATCACAAGGGCGGTTAGGGGTAGAGGGAGAGGCAGAGCAGGGAGCCCCTCCACCCCCCCAATGGGAGACTCCATCCCAGGACCCTGGGATCAAGACCTGTGCCAAAGGCAGATGCTTGACTGACTGAGCCATCCAGGCGCTATTTCATATAAGAATCATTGCACTAGTTTTTTAACAGATGTCTCTGCCTACATTTTTGCTTCCTCTGTCCATGCTTTTCACTACCAGCAATGCAGCTTGGGCGTTCTCGTGTACAATTTTGACCTTCCTGATCCCTCGCTCAAATTCCACCATGATTTTCTATCGCCTGCAACAAAGTGTACACAGTTTGCAGCCCATACAAATTCCTTCATTATCTGGTCCCTACCTCTTCAGCCTTCTCTCTGGACACAGCTCCCACCTGTTCTCCCTCCCCAGGCTTCTTGTGTTTCAGCAATACTAAACCATTTGAAATCATCAAAATATTACAATGTATCTTATATAATATTCAAGACAGAGAGAATGTTCTCTATGTTCTCTCTGTCTTGAATGTGTTTATCCTCTCCTCTATCTAGCAAATTCCTCAAATCGAATAAAAAATATGTTAAGTGATGAAGTATTCTGATATGCCCAGTGGTAAAATGTTGCCTATCACATATCAGGTGAACTTTGTATAAAACTCAATTATGAAAATTACCATGTTCTATTGTAAATGCTTGTTTGCATTTCTCTTACCCACTAATCTATGGCTTCCTTGGTTACAAAATCATCATGTCTTTTGTTTTCTTCCTATCTATACAATCCTGCACGCGATTTGCTTGCTTTTTCACTCAACATTACTTTTCTGAACCATCCATACTGATTTGTTTGGCTGCAGTTTCTTATTTTGCATTCTGTGTAATATTCTAGTATTCTATTTTATGAATGTATTACCATATTTTACCCGCTCTCCCATCAATGGACTTTTGCCTTTAGTTTTTTTATTTATTATTACTATTATCATAGATGATGCTGTGATGAAGTCTTGTTCATATCTCCTGGTGCACATGTGCAGGCTTTTTTCTAGAATTTGTTTCTGTAGGTAGAAGTGCTGGATTGTAAATCACGTGCTTTTTCAACTTTCCAGATAATGCAAATGTTTTCCAAAATTGTTTGCTAAAGTGTGTTTTTTTCCCCCAAATCTATATTGGCCTGTCAAACTTTTATTGGCCTAGGCCAATAAAATGTAATGTTTGGAGTTATCTTTTCAATGGAAATCATTAGTGTCTTTGCCAGAAAAGATTTATCGGCATTGTCTTAAGCAAGAATCATTTCCACTGCTATCATTTTCCTACAAATTCCCAAACAAATGCATTTGCATTACTATCGGTTTCCACTATTTACAGTTTCCATTTTTTACAGTTGCAAAATAGCATGGTCAGTAGAAACCACCCATGGTATACACCCCAATAAAGTCATATTATCCTGGGGGATCTGTTAGCCAGAGATCTGCAAACTGTAGCTGCCTGGCCAAATCCAGTACTGGTTAGTTGCCTGCTTTTATGGAGCCCACAAACTAAGATACTTTTTTTACATTTTTAAGGAGTTTTAAAAGGAAAAAGAAAAAGATATGCAACAGAAATGTATGTAGACAAAGTCTAAAACATTAACTATCTGGCCCTTTACAGAGCAAGTTTTCCTACTTCTGTGCTAGGCAATGCCCAAAATCCCATTGAAAAGACAGCCAATAATATCATTTGCCCTTTACAAGGACAACTTTTTTTTTTTTTTTTTAGGATTTTATGTATTTATTTGAAAGAGAGACAGAGAGAGAGCATGAGCAGGACGGGCAGAGGGAGAGGGAGAGAGAGAATCTCAAGTAGACTCCACACTCAGTGGAGCCCTATGCATGGCCACATCCCAGGACCCTGACATCACAACCTGAGCTAAAACCAAGAGTCAGATGCTTAACCAACTGAGTCACCCAGGTGCCCCAAAGACAACTTTTTTTTCTTCTTCTGGCAGATTGTACAAACCAATACTCTTCCCAGTGATGTGTAAGAAATCAGGTTGAATAAAACTTGGGTTTATGTTGGAGTTTTAATTGTTACCCTATTAATGAGATTGTATACATTCTTATATGTTATGGTCATTTTTCTTAGCTTTTGTTTTAATGTCTGTGTTTTATTCATTTGAGGGAATTGTCTGGCTTTAATTTGCAGTCCTTTATATATTCCAATAATTTTCCACTTTAATATGTTGTAGATCTTTCCTCAGTGCTTTTTATTTTCTTTACAAAGTTTTTTTGGCAAACAAATAGAATTTAATTTGTAATTAAATTTATCCAGCTCTTTATGTTTTGAAACTTTTGGGCTTTGAAATCATTCCTTATTGCAAGGTCATAAAGACACTCGCTTATAAATATTGCTAAGAAAAGAAGAAATAGGCCCCAAATCGAGTCACTTGTGCTAAACCCCACTTCAGCAAACCAAGACTTAATACGTAATGTAATTACAATTTCAACCTCTCCCAGGAATGTAATCTTAAACCAGTCAATCTGGTTTAAGCAGTAGTGAAGTAATCCACCTGATAGACCCCTTTCAGTACCCAAAGGAAGATGACATAACCCACTCTTCCATTGTCCCTGCCCCCTGTGCCTATAAAAATCTCCATTTTGTACATCTTTTTGAAGTTCCTCTCTCTTTGCTAACAGGGAGGCTGCCTGATTCATGAGTCATTGAATAAAGCCAATTAGATCTTCAACTTTCTACAGTTGACTTTTTAAAAACAGATTTGGTGACAGCAGTGGCAAACATCAGAAGCAAACTCCTGATAGCTTCAGAGACGACAAGAAAAACAGGAGTGGTAACCTGAGAACCCTTTGAGTTCAGTGTTTCTCTCCATTTCCAACATTTCCGAGGCCTGTGGGTAAGTTCCTCTCAGTTCTGGGCTCCACTCTCTTTACGTGACCTTCTGATCTAATTGACTTTCCAGTCAGTTCCCTATTTGACTAGAAACCTCAGCCCTTGGTTCTGTCCCCAGATTCTACATTGGGAACTGCTGGTGGCTTAGTTGGCAGTTCCACATTTGTTTGGAATCCTTCCCTAGATGCCATATTGAGAACTGCTAGTGGCAGCTGGATTTCCCCATTTGTTTGCCATCAGTCTGCAATCCCCATTCTTTGGGGTCCATTGGTCCAGTCCCGTCCCCAACCCCTAGATTCCACATTGGGAAATCCTGGTAGCTGGACTGGGTTCAACTTAAACACTGCACTGGGTCCAAGATCAGACTGGATCCAACTCAAGAACTGGACTGGATCTGGAATCAGACTAGGTCCAGCTTAAGCTGGACAGGGTCCATGGAGTAAAGGCTAGTGTTCATGGGAATCTTGGAAGATAAAAAGCCACACACTTGATGGGCATGGGTTGAGCATTTAAAAGGTGTTAGAGTGGTTGCTCCTTAACTCTAAAGACTCCCAGGTTAGGATTAGTTGGTCCTAGGACAGGTTAGATTGACCCTAGGTCACCTTCCAACCTTAAGAAAATCTCTGGGCAATGTGGTTCACTCTAAACCACCACCCAATCTCCAACCCAGTGGCACATCTTCATTAGTGTTAGTTTGGCTCCAAGAGACCCAAAGGCTTAGCTGAAGAAAGATGGCATCCTTATATTCGAAGGAGGTAAGTGTGCCACCTTCCAGCACACCTGCTTATTTGATGTTTAATTGGTATGGTCCTGGAACTTACAAATATCTGCAATAATGACAGAATCTTGCCAAAAAAACCTGTTGTCTCCTGAGAACTTAGTAACTGTCAGGTTGGGGTTTCCAAAATATGGCTGGACAGAAATGGGGGTTGAATTCCATTTGTGGTCAGGGTCCTACAAACTTGCGGCCAGCCCTCAGGTAGGGAAATCACAATGGCCATTATGAGGAATGTTCCAATTAGATAAGATCATTTAAGAAGTGCTCTTAAAAATAGTGTTCCCAAATTAAACAAACAGAATGAGATACCTATTTTAATTGGTATGCAGAAGGCTTCAAAAGGCTTCAAGATTCCAAAATAGCTGTTGAAAAAAAAAATCACCCACACAAAAATGACACAAGAAGTACCTAAAACGAAAGATGGACCTCACTCCTACTGCTCCCCTCCTTCCTCCTTTATGGCACTCTATCATTTATCCTCTAAGTTGTCCTTCCACTCTAAGGAGACTGTAAGACTGTAAACGGAAGTTCACCAAGTCAGAGGTCTCAGGGATACACCCCTGTATGGACCTGTCAAAGGAGGCTCTCCATATGGACCCCTCGACCAGATTTGATGAGACTCTCTAGAATTATCCGGTCAATTGCTACATTGTCCCCTTAAACAGCTCAGGGAAACTAAAATTAAAATTAATGAAATCCTTGCCAAATTCTGGTAGATACCAGAGCTACACCCTCTGCTTTAAATCCCACATGTAGCCTGCAGATGAAATCCTAGGAAAACTGGCAAAAGCCCGCCAAGGGTGAAGATTCTCACCGGACTTAGCTCTCCCCCATCTCTTTCTGTAGTACCTGAAAAAGACAGAAAAATAAAATAGCTATTACACTCAATTTGTGGATGTCTCTGAAGTCCAAGGTGCTGTTTAGTACTGCCAGAAATATTTACTGTTTCCCTGCTGAAACTGAAGGATATTTAAAAGGATTTTTTTTGAATTCTTGGTCTGTTGATCAAACTGGAAGTTGATATTCAGAACCTGGTAGGATTTTTCTTTTCTTTTCTTTTTTTTTTTGGTCTTCTCCCCTAAGCTAAACTAACTCTTATCTTCTTATCTAGGCCATCTCCTTGAAATGCAAACTTCAGGGAGGTAATTCTCAACAGATAGAAAAAAAAAAGGGAAAGAGACTTTAAGATACAAACTGCTATAGAAGCTCCCTTGCTCAAATCTAGCCCACAGCTTCCATAAGATTACTTATCAAGGACAAGTGGGTATTCTCCAATTCTTGGGTGAAATGTTCAATACGTTTCTATTAGACACACTGTTAGTATCGTTATTCAGATCTTCTATGATCTGTGCACGTGATTTATCAAATATTGAGGAAAGTATATTAAAATCATCCTTGTCATGGTGAATTACTAGTTTTCTTTTGTAGTTCTATCATTTTTGTCATATTTAAAATGCATGCTCCCCTATGTAATCAAGTTTAGAACTGTATTACCCTGCTGAATTGATTACACTCTTTTTTGGAGGGTCAAATTTAAGTCTATTTTTTCTGATTACGATATTTCTACACCAGTTTCCTTTTGGTTAATATTCGTTTGATGTATCTTTATCTATAGTCTTATGTTTTAGGTTTATTTCTTCAATAGAAGAAAGCTAGCTTCATTTTGTTTATTTATTGTGTTACAATCTTTGTCCTGTAACTGGAGAATTAAATCCAATTATATTTATTGTAATTGATATATTTGGATTTATTTCCACCATCTTATTTTTGTGCTTTCTGTATGTCTTTTCTAATATTTCATTTTTTTCTCTTTCCTTATTATCCTTTCGATTGCCTTTTATTAATTCTAGTTTTTTTCTCTCTGCCACATTTGAACTTATGCACTTTATTTCTCCTGATTGAGTGGTTACACTAATAATTTTTGCATGTATAATTAATTTATAAAATCTAAAATTAATATCATTATCCTCCTTTCTAACAACATAAGTGAGTGCTGTAGGGTGCTTTAACTAATTAAACTCTCAAGTTATACACCATTATTGTCTAATATTCTAGTTGATCTTTTTTATCCCCCCTTATTAGTTTTTATTTAAGTTCCAATGAACATGTTGTGTAATAATAGTTTCAGATGTACAATATAGTGATTCAACATTTCCATGTACCTTGTGCTCATCACAATAAGCGCCCTCTTTAATCTCCATCACCTATTTAACTCATCCCCCACCCACCTTCCTTCTGGTAACCCTCAATTTGTTCTCTTTAGTTAAGAGTCTATTTCTTGGTTTGCCTCTCTCTTTTCTGCCCCTCTGCTATTTGTTTTCTTTTTTAAATTCCACATAAGAGTGAAATCCTATGGGATTCGTCTTTCTCTGACTAACTTATTTTGATTAGCATTATACTCTTAGCTCCATCCAAGTCATTGTAAACGGCAAGATTTTTTTCTTTTTGATGGCTGGGTAATTTTCCACTGTATATACATATTACATCTTCTTTATCCATTCATCAGTTGGTGGACATTTGGGTTCTTTCCATATTGTGATAATGCTGCTATAAACACTGGGGTGCATAAATCCCTTTGAATTAGTATTTTTGTAGTCTTTGGGTAAATACCTAGTAGTACAATTGCTGGATTAGAGGATAGTTCATTTTTTACCTTTTTTGAGGAAAAACTCCATACTTTTTTCCAGAGTATGACTGTGCACACATTTTCATTCTCCCAATAGTGCATTAGTATTCCTTTTTCTCCACATCTTCACCAACAACTGTTGTTTCTTCTGTTGTTGATTTTAGCCATTCTGACAGGTCCGAGGTGATATCTTGATATCTCACTATATTTCTTTGTTTTTTTCTCATTTTAAAAAAGTTTAAATTCAATGAATTAACATAATGTATTATTTGTTTCAGGGGTACGGTCTGTGATTCAT
The DNA here is from genome assembly GCA_002007465.1 of Ailurus styani. Taxonomy (NCBI): domain Eukaryota; kingdom Metazoa; phylum Chordata; class Mammalia; order Carnivora; family Ailuridae; genus Ailurus; species Ailurus styani. The sequence goes on along the minus strand of LNAC01000071.1, from coordinate 2,525,895 downwards.
CAGTCTTATATAATACCCAGTGCTCATTATATCACATACCCTCTCCGGTGTCCATCACCCAGTTACCCCTGTCTTCCCCTCCGGTTTCGTCTTGTTTCATTTTTTTCTCTGTTCCCCATATGATCCTATGCCTTGTTTCTCAAATTCCACATATCAGTGAGATCATATGATAATTGTCTTTCTCTGATTGACCTTTTTCACTTAACATAATACCCTCTAGTTCCATCCATATCATTGCAATTGGCAACATTTCTTTTTTCTTTTTCTTTTTCTTTTTTTTTTTTTCTTTTTTTTGTTGAGAAACTTAATTTATTTCCATGATAGAGGCCGAAGATTCTGGAGCTAGAACCTGGTCTCCTGGCCCCTCCCCAGCAACATTTCATTTTTGATGGCTGTGTAATATTTCAGAGTGTGTGTGTGTGTGTGTGTGTGTGTGTGTGTGTGTGTGTACCACATCTTCTTTATTCATTCATCTGTCAATGGACATCTGAGCTCTTTCCATAGTTTGACTATTGTGGACATTGCTGCTATAAACATTAGGGTGCAGGTGCCCCTTTGAATCACTACATTTGTATCTTTGGGGGTAAATACCAGAGAAGGAACCCTCCTACACTCTTGGTGAGAATGCAAGTTGGTGGAGCCACTCTGGAAAACGGTATGGAGGTTCCTCGTAAAGTTGAAAATAGAGCTCCTCTATGACCCAGCAATTTCACTACTGGGTATTTATCTCATTGTAGTTTTGATTTGTATCTCTCTGATGATAAGTGGTGCTGAGCATCTTTTCATGTGTCTGTTGGCCATCTGGATGCCCAGACTTTTTTTTAGTCTAATGTTTGCTTAGATTTACCTATGTTGTTACTATGTTGTTTGCTTACCACTCCTTCTTTACTGTCTGATCTATCTAGTATTAACTCGGGCAGGCTGAGTCATGAACCCAGGGGAGGGTCCCACAGGACCTATCAAGAGGGTCCTTGGCTTCACGCAGATTAGAAACCAAATGTGAACTGGAGAAAGTGAAAACAGTTTACTGAATAGGGTGACTGACAGAGAGCAGAGAGCAGTCGGAACGTCTGAGAGACTCAGAAACGAAAGGAAAATGAGTTTCATCATTGCTTGGGACTAGGGGTTTATATTGGAAAAGGGTCTAGGGTATGTGTTTCTTCAGGAATCTGTGCTTGGGTCCAATCAAAGGTGAGTGTTAGGGAAACAATAGGTGTTATTCCATAAATTACTGAAGGTAGGGGTATTGATGCCAGCGTGAGCTGAGATTTGTTTGAAGCTAATGTCCTGGAAAATGTTTGGGATCTGGCTCATCTTAAGTGTTATCAGGTGCTTGGGCCTAGGACAGAATTCAGAGAATGGTTCACTTTCTTGCTTCCCCCTCAAAGTGGGAACACAGCTTCTTTGACTGATTCAGAGGCAAATATGGAACATGAGTAAATGGGTCCTAGCAAACCAACAGTAGAGATGGATGGAGCCTTTCTAAAATGGAGTCCCTTTGGTTTCCTACTTCAGTATCATTTTGTTTTATAAATTCATTCTCAGTTAGTTCCTTTAGTGAAGTTAAGTAATAATAACTCTCTCAATTTTTATTTGGCATAGTCTCCCTGGAACCACTTTATTATAGATTTTTAACCTGGGAATTTTCATGCCACTTAATTAGTATAAATCCTAGCTCTACTGTCCATCTGAAGTCTGGCCTGATTATGAATTTTCACTGGAAGCTTTTTGGCATAAATACACCTCCCTGAGTCAAGCTGAAAAAAGCAAACATATTTATGTTTGGCGTGGGGAGGCAAGGGAGGGAGTGGGAATAGAGTTTGAGTTTTGTTTTTTCTGTTTTCTAGTTCACCTTTGCACTACAGATGTTTCTTTTCAGTGGCCTCAGCCTTATGTAGGAGTCTCTGACCTGACTTTTCACCTGCTCTCTAAGAAGTTGCCGGCACTTCTAAGTCCTGTTAAAACTGCAGCTCTGGGTTTGTTGAGGCCTACAGAGATAGGTCAATACGCCCAGGACAGCGCCATCTTTCGTGCTTACAAGCCTTGCTGAATTCCTGGCTGAATTCTATGGTTTTGGCTTTTCCTTCACTTTCTTGCTGGCTCAGTGGTGCATTTAAAGGGCCTTTAAAAAAAAGACTTTTATCAAGCATTTAAAAGTGTTGCATATAAGAACAGCTTTTAAGGATCTATTCTGCAACTTGCCAGAACCAATGCATTCCACTCTTAATAACTTATGCGTGGTAGCCAAGTGGACTTCTTTCTCCTCCACTTCTATAACTCCCCAAATTGCATGACCTTGGACAACCTCCGTAAACCTCAGTTTTCTGAGTTTCATCACCTGGGGGTTCTTTATTAGATCCCTTGAAAGAAAAAACTTCTCAAACTTGCATAACCTCCTTCTGGGAAGGGGTTTAGCATATTTGATAAAAACCTTAAATTTCTGGTAAACTGTAATGAGATTAGCTTTCTTGTGGGAAGCACACTTGACTATCAGCTGAAAGACAGTCTAAGGATAACTAACCATTCCATTTTTCCTTTGCTGTATGCTCTGTATCCACTCTTTTTCCTGTAAAATACCCTTACCAAGAGTGGATCTTTGAATTGGCTTCCTGTAGGTTTTTTCTTCGAGCAACAAGACAGGACTAAAACTATGATATATGCTTATAACAGAATAGTCTGAAAGTTCTCATTAACAAATCTTTAATTTTTAAAAGAATTTAAATGAATCACCTTTATTTTCAACTTTCAGCTATAAGTTTAGAGGCACTATACACAAATCAGACTGCCTTATTTTCTACTGGTAATAAGATATTCATGAACTGCAAGGATATTCTATTACCTTCCAAAAGAACTTTTCCTGTTTAAAATTTTTGTGCAAATTGGAAAACAAAAATGTAACTTGAAAAGTTTAAATAGAAATGTTAAGATCAGGCATGAGTTTGACTTGCATTTCCTGTTGATATGCAAATTTGGGGATTATTCTGGCCATGGCGCCCCCCCAACATTCATTATTATGTTAATCAGAAGAAATGTATTACATTTTATTTATTTATTTTTTTAAAGATTTTATTTATTTATTTGACACAGTGAGAGAGATTACAAGTAGGCAGAGAGGCAGGCAGAAAGACAGGGAGAGGAGGAAGCAGGCTCCCCGCTGAGCAGAGAGCCGGATGCGGGCCTTGATCCCAGGACGCTGAGATCATGACCTGAGCCGAAAGCAGAGGCTTTAACCCACTGAGCCACCCAGGCGCCCATGTATTACATTTTAAATACATGGGGCTCCCTATGAAGAAACTGAGGACTGGTTACCTGGGAAAAAAAAGAAAGGACTTTTCTAACTCCTTGTAGTTCATTGTTGATTATGTATGGTTGAAATAATATTTTGGTAATTTAGCTGAACAGTAATAAAAATTAAGCACTGGAGTGTTAGAAGATCTAGGTTTTTCATACAATGAATTTTAGTAGATCACTTATCTATGCTTCAGTCTTTCCATAAAATGAGGATACCAATAACTCAGTATTTTAATCAAAATAAACAAGGTTCAAGGGCACCTGGCTGGCTCAGTCAGTAGAGCACAGAACTCTTGATCTTGGGGTTTGGAAGTTCAAGCCCCACGTTGGGTGTAGAGACTACTTAAGAATAAAATCTTTTAAAAAAAAGATAGAAAGAGAAATGAACTGGGTTCACTTTTCCATTTGAAACAGTTCTGTATGGTTTTAGCTTAGCCAAGCTCCTTATGTTCACTTGTAGGGCAATTATATCTGTATTTTAGGGTTGTGTGAGAATTAAGTGACATCTAACACATGCACCAAGAAAGAGTAAAGCATAGAGATACGGAGAGAGTACTCTTGAAGCCTATATATTAGATTAACCTAGATTAATCCAGTTATTTAATGATTGCTTTAACTTTTTTGAAAAAATGTCTTTCCATTGTATTCCGTTTACTATTAGCAAGTATCACTTCTTCTCCCTGCCTTTCAGCTCTGCCATGTAAAGAATGTAAAATCTGTCAGTTGCTTGATGTTAAAAACAGATAATTGCAAGTTCAGGAAAAGTCACCTGTATTTCAGTATGACTTTCCCAGAGTGAGTGTGTGTGTCTTAGTGTTTGCAATTAGACATGATTCGAAAAAGGAAAGGGATCACGGTTAAAGCTACTCATATGTGCTTGGCATTGAATAACTCAACTAAAAATCATGTAAGCAAAACAACAACAAAACCAACAGAGGAGATCTAGTTCTTCTGAGCTCCTTGGCACAGAGGCTAAAGGCAGCTTTTATAAAGGAATCGCCTCTGTGCAAAAAGTTATTTTCTTTTTCTTAAAACTTTCTTGAGAAGGAATTGCATGTCTTACATGAAAATGGTGTGCTGCTTGGCTCCACTAAAATGACAAGGGCCAGACACATAACTAATTTTAGTAGGTAGAGCAGACACACCTTAGCCTATTTTTCCTGTGACTCTCACTCCCCATCCCCAAACCTTCAGACATACACATTACTAGATTCCCAGGAGTCAGGAGGTGGGAGTGGGGAGTTTCGGTACAGAATATAGCTCTCGGCATCATTTTGGTCTGACCAAGAAAAAGAAAGGAAGAGAAGGAAAAGAAGAGAGGGAAAGCAAAGAGAGGAGGAGGAGGACTGGATGAACGAAGAGGGAGAGAGGGGGTAACGGAAGAACGGAAAGAAGGAAAGAAGGAAAGAAAGAAAGAAAGAAAGAAAGAAAGAAAGAAAGAAAGAAGAAAGAAAGAAGAAAGAAAAAAGAAAGAAAGAAAGAAAAGAAAGAAAGAAAGAAAGAAAAAGAAAGAAAGAAAACAAGAGGAAGGGAGAGAACATAAAAAATGGAAAAGGAAGGAAGCTTGGATGGAGGGAGGAAAAGGAGCGAGAAAGAGCGAAAGAAGATTGGGAGAAGAAAAGCATTCTTGTCTCAGGTTGACTAGGGAGAGCAACCGAACCTTCATCAGCACTACACAATCTCGGAGAGGCAATGCATTGTTTTCTTGAAAGCCCCGAAGCTAAGCAATTCCAAGAATATTTGGCAAAGCCCTTTTGGGAAGGGTGAGGTGGGGGGGGGCGTGCTTTCTCGCACGCTCGCACACCCGGCCCCCACACAAGATGTGACAGGGCTCGGGAGCCCTAGCGGGAACCTTCAGGTCACCCAGGGAACTGCTCCTCTCGCTCGTCCTGCGGCGGTGAGGCGGCGGGGGGGCCAGAGCCCCGAGAAGCGCCGGGCGCGGAGATGTGCAAGTGGCGAAGCTTGACCGAGCGCAGGCGGGAGCAGCCGCCCAACTCCCGGCGCGGGATCTGCTGAGAGGCCACGGTGAGTCTCCCCGGGTGCGGGTGCGAGGGATGCCCGGCTCGCCCTCGCTGCCCGGGGCCCCGGCCGCCGCGGGGCCCGGAGCCTCCCCGGAGTCCGGCCTTGGCTCGGCGCCGCCGCCCGCAGCCCGGAGCCCGCG
>LNAC01000071.1:2494984-2519503 GCA_002007465.1 Ailurus styani | reverse complement strand
GGTCCGGCGCCGCGGAGCGCCCGGGACCCTGCGGCCGTGGGCGAGGGAGGCGTGCCCTGGGAAGGAGCCGCAGCTAGGACCTGAAGAGTGAGGGAAAGGGGCAAAGAGGATGACCTGGTGCGAGTGATGTCGGGTCGACTCCTCGGGTTCCTTGCCACAGCTCCCTGCAGCCTCTGCCTCGGGGAGTTATGCTCGGTTGTCGAGATCAGTGCTCCCGAATTGCAGGGGGACTGATTTGGGGGCTGGGAATTTGCCACTCGGCTGCACAGACACTGATATATAGATATATATTTTCTTTAAAGCAAGGCTTGTTTTCATTTTGGTTTCTATCGGATTCTCTCCACATTTGTAACTCACTTTTCCTAACCTGAAGATCCTTTCGTTATCCCACCTCTTCATCTTGCCTTAACCTTACTTTCCTATTATATAATTTATGCTGATAGCATGCTTAAATCACCGAGGGTTGGTTGGCGGGAGTAGAGGGGACTTGTTTTGTAGATGAAAGTTTCCTTACCTAGTCGGTCTCATTCTATTTGTATTATTTGAAAACGAGAGTAATTGCAACCAAGAACGTCCCTCTCTAGCCACTTGATCGAGTATGTTCCTCCCCCATAGGTGATGCAAATGGTAATTTTATTAAACTGAAAAGTCGTACCTGACTTGCAGTGTCAGCATTTAGAACCTGCTAAGCGGCAGATCGGCTTGGAAGGCTTGCAGCGTCTTCACTCTCTTGCGTTATTTCTGGGTTCCAGCGCATACAGAAATTTGTCCGATACTTTCTCCAACTCCAGGCTGTGACTTTTGTTGGATAGCTACACTGCATATGGGAGTGATGTGCTTGGTACTTTGTGTCCGGAACTCCGTATCCCAGGCCCTGGGAACACCTACAAATTAATGTCCTGGAAAAAAAAAAGGAGATGATTTCTCTTGAGTCTGCTCAGCTTCTGCAGCCACAGCCTAAATGTGGAACCTGTTTCTCCTGCTTCCTGTGCCTCAGTTTCCATCGTGTATAGCCTCGTGTAATCATTTATTCTTTGGGTGTTGTTATTAAGCTGAAGTTCACAGATTTTTTGTTGGGTTAGATCTCCTAGATCTCTGTTCTCTTCTGTGGAAGTGTCTACTTTTTGGTTTAAGCTTTTCTGACCATATCACTAAATTGAAATGCAGCATTTTAAACGCGTTAGGTATTTTTTTTGGTATATCCTACTTTATATGGAACTGTAAGTATCAACTTTATAGTTTTTTTGGTATTCTTTTGGGCAATTGCCCCCTTCCCTCCCTTCCCTAAAATACGGTTGGGTGTGGTTGAGGTGGCTATTCCAGTGTCTGGGAGTTGGTGATACCTTCCATCCTGATGTTTGAGATTCTGACCCCTGTTTTCTTACAAGAAAATAGTGAATCCACCACAGGTATCTGAACATGAGTGACAAAGTTAACTAGGAAGCTACACTGGCCTCATTTCTGTTTTCGCTCAGTGCTGTTCAGAAGTGCTATTTAGGAGCAAAAAACGCCTTGCGGACCCTTGACAAGAAGGGCAGATGGAGAGTTTGCAGGTGATTCAAAGATGATATCCTTTTGATGCCAGTAAAAGGACTAACAGCTTTCGTCACTGCCTTTGTTTCCCTGTAACAGCTGACTGCAGGCGTAGGTGCACACCCCTGGAGAGCCCAGCTGCCTCTGCACCCCAACCCCAAGGGTGAGGAGGAGAAGTGAGGAAGAAGTCACACAGCAGGGAGAAAGACATGCCTGCCTACTAGTTTCCTTGCTAGTTGGAAGCCTGGGGGTGCCAAAGAGCACCTTTAATTTAACCCTGTGGCTGCCCTGGTTCTTAGCTCTAGAGAAACTGCTTGCTGTTTCTAAGAACTAAAAGGAGAAGTGGATCGTATTATTTGAGAAAGACTCTTCTGTAGATTGTCTTCTGAAATATTAGAGCAGGAAGACACATGCTCCAGAAAGGGAAATATGATTAATATTCAGATGTGCTTTGGGTTGCTCATGAATTCTTCTGGAGAAACTGGGAAAGTTATCCTTTTTATTATTAATCTCTCTGTATGGTGTCCAAGTACTAAATTCAGTCCCATCTTTTCTTTCCCCAATCACCATCCCTATTAAAACTCCAGGGACTACGATCAATGCAATTCCATATCATAACCCCAGGGGCTGTGAGACTAAGCCAACATGAGTTACATAACCATTAAGTAAGACATTTTAACATTCAGGTACATTACATTCCACTTTTATTGAGCAGACACAGTTTTCATGGTCTAATAAAATATTTTTATTTGATAGTCTGTCCTTGGTTATAGCCTCGTGTAATCAAGAGAACAGCATGCTTAATACTTTGTATCCAGAACTCTAAAGTCCAGTTGTTGTTCACTTATTAATAACTCACTAGGGAGATTAAATTCCTAGTTATCCGCGGGATCTCCCAGGCCACACTTCAAATATAGACTCTGTTTCAACTTTATCCTGTGCCTCAGTTTCCACAAAACACACTCTGGGGAGTTGTGGGGTATTCAACAAAGATCTTTAACTCTGAGTTTTCTGAGCAGTCACTTCGTCTGCGAACTAAATTATATGCTTAATTCGTATCAAGCTATAAATAGCTAGTCCGTTAGTTTATGATGCTCTTTTCTACAGTCATGCAGAAAAATTGAAGTCTGGGCTTTGGTGGATGGTCGATAAAAAATCACAAGGCCTCCAAAAGAAACATAATGAAATTTAATATTTAGGCTTACATGCCCTTGAGTCCCTTCCCCTCCCCAAAACTTCTGCACTAAGATCTAAGATAGCTTTTATTGTGTGATCATGTATTTCTATTTCAAGCAGTGACCAAATGTGTTGTTTGTAAAAGACACTTACTAGTTGTGTAGTTGGGCAAATTACCTGAATTTTCTGTGCCCCAGTTTCCTAAAGTACAAAATTGGAATATTAATGCCCACCTTACAAAGATTAAATCAATTAGTACATGTAAAGCACTAAGAACTAGTGACTTTCACACGGGATGTACTCAATAAATGCCAGCTATTATTAGTAGAAGTATTAATATTAATTTAAATACAAATTAAATAAGTATGTTAACAATAGTTACCCTTACCTGCAGGGTAGAATTTTTTTAACTATATATTTTTTTCTTCTTCAGTTGCACAAGGAAACATTGATTAAGGTTAATATCTTTCACCTCTGGGTGTAAATCACTGACTTTGGCTTAGTGAGTGACCATTTTCAGAATGTTGTCTAACCAGTTGATAGATACCCACATCAGCAGTAGCTGTAATTTTGAACTGTAAAAATAAAAGTTGTTTTTAAGGCTAAAAATTAACTAATGTTAGTTAATTAATTAGTTAATTAGTTAATGTCACAAGTGTTTGTTCCTTTTTGTTTTTATCTGTATTCATGTTTCAAATTATTGCTTAGTCAAAACCTCAAAGTATTAGTCATTGATTTCCATGCTTATAAAGAAGCCACTGGCGCAAGATATAAAATTCACCTTTGACGTTGTCCAAAGTTCAGAAGGGTGAGTTTAAAACTTTGCTTTATGATGGTGCAGCAGTTATTTCCTTACGAACTGCCGAAGGAGTCCTGTGTGAGTGAGTATTTAGCTGAGTGTTCATGTCTAATTTTGTTTGGATCTTCAGTGATATATAAATATATTTAAAAAGAAAAAGAAAGAAAGAAAGATTGATTATGACCTGTCATGTCAGATTCATTGGCTCTATACTCTTTGTTTTCAGAATCAAAATTCTGACTTTCAACAACAACAACAATTTATTTCTATTTAAAATTAATTAATCTTTTACTTTTATTTGGCCGCATTAAGAATTTGGATAATTGAGGTGCCTGGGTGGCTCAGTGGGTTAAAGCCTCTGCTTTTGGCTCAGGTCATGATCTCGGGGTCCTGGGATCGAGGTCCACATCGGGCTCCCTGTTCGGCGGGGAGCCTGCTTCCCCCTCTCTCTCTCTGCCTGCCTCTCTGCCTCCTTATAATCTCTCTCCCTCTGTGAAATAAATAAATAAAATCTTAAAAAAAAAGAATTTGGATAATTGTACTTACATTTCCTCTTCTTTTCCTCCATTTATTAATTTATTATTATCAGTATTCAAAGACTTAAATTTTTTTTTTTTTTTTTTTACAGATTTTAGGTGATGGGCAGATCAGAAAGTCAGATGGATATAACTGATATCAGCACTCCAAGGCCAAAGAAACAACGATGGACCTCACTAGAGATCAGTCTCTCGGTCCTTGTCCTGCTCCTTACCGTCATCGCTGTGACGATGATAGCGCTCTATGCAACCTATGACGGTGAGTTACTCCCACACGTGTGCACACATATGTGCACAAGAGAGTGGGATCTTCATCTGATGCTTTTGTCATCTGCCAAATGAATGTGTTAAGGACAGGGACACTGAAGGATGGTGGTATAAAGATTCCTTTATAAAATGTCACATCAACATGTCAAAACAATTAACTCTGACTAAAGTACAATGTCTTTTATGTTTGAGCTAAGTTATTAATTGCCAAATATATTTAGTGCACTCATGCTTATTTTATAAGGATTCTAATGTATTATTTTATTTAATTAAGGTGTACACAATTTTATGGCCAACTTCAATTAGTGAAATTTGTTGTGTCATTGAAATTCTAAAGGGGCTCCCAGGAATCTTAAGAGGTCTAATTTGAGTCTTCGAGGTTTTTCACAATAAGGATTAGAAAAGATTGGTTCCTTAATAGGAAAAAAAAGATTACCAGACTAAAACGACTGATTATTTCAATTTAATAGACCTAGGTCTTAGTGGGTAGAGATGATACAATGAATGCACTGTTTTCTTCCTAATAAAAATTTTAAATTTAGGACTTGCCTATTTTATTGCTAGCTAAATTTTTTTTCTAGCTATTGACAATAATATATAATACTCAGGTTTTTCAGCTCTTGCTTTAAGGAATTGATTATTTAGTTGGCAGGTTTCAAAAGAACAAAAGATAGGGAGAAATTAGAAAACCGTATTGCAAATATTTATGCATATACCCTTCTTTTTCTAGATGGTATTTGTAAGTCATCAGACTGCATAAAATCAGGTAAGAAGATGGCTTTTAAATTTAAAAGTTTTACAAGAAATGTATAGCGTTTAAAAATCAAATGCTAATAGACAACCATCCCTACATTTTCTTTGTTTATACTTTTAGTCCTTATACATCATTTATTTATACTCAAGGAAAATCTAAATGTATTTAAGTAGTAGTAGATTAATTAGTTAGTTTATTCTAAAAAAGAATTCACTCTTTTCATACCTGGAGAGTTTGGTAGGGTGATGGAGAACTATATCTCGAGCTTTAATGGAGCTTGTCATATCCTTGGAGAAAGAAAATCAACACATTGAAATGGTGAGCGTGGTCATATCATTATGTTAATTTCTCCATGCAGGTCTTGAGAGAGGTAAGAACTAAGAAGGGAGCGAAATGTAGTCTGTAAAGCTAGGTGGAGAAGTGGAGATTTGGGAGGGGTCCTGAAACAGGGCTAGGGTTTGGAAATGGAGGTACAGAAGAGGGGATGCCATGCAGGGAGAAGGAACAACAGTAATAAATCATGTTGTTGAGAAGCAGTGCATATGTAGGCTTGATAAATAGGGACACATCATGGAGAGCTTTGAAAATCCATGTGTTAGCCTTGATGCTGTAATGAAGGTGAAATGGCTATTGTACAGAACCAATCGTTCAGTAGGGCAGCTTCTGAAAGATGATTCCGGCAATGCCGGGATGGGTGCGTTGAGTGAGAAGCCATGAGCCAGAGCGGGTGGACAGGTTGAGGGGCTGCTGCTCACACAGGTGTGCCCGGAGGGGTGAGCATGCAGTGGATGAGAGAGCTATGTGACAACGTGAAGGGAGATTGGGATGGCTCAGTGGAATAGATGTGCTCAATGAAGGACATGAAGGACTTGAAAATGAGGCCAAGTTTTAAAACCTAAGGACTCAGGAGAATGGCGGCAAAGCGCACAGAAACAGAGACTTTGAGAAGTTAAGTTTGTTTTGGGGAGAGATGTGATTAAAATGGATTTGGACATGTGGGGTCTGAGCCAGGGGTTACATGCGAGTGGGGAGAGACAGCAGAAAGTTAGAGATGGAGCGTAAGATCTCTTATGCGGTGCATTTAGGATCTGTCCAGGGGGTGATGGGTGAAGCCCTGGGAGTATTTGAGTTCCCAAAACGGAGATGAGCTGTAAGGGCCAAACTTAAGAGGGGAGGGAAAAGAAAAGTCAGAGAAGGGAACAGAGAAAGTGCATGGAGTTATAAGATGTCACATCAATTAGACTGTCGTGCAAAAAAGAACATTTTGTCAAGGAGAAGAAAGGTCGCAGCTGAGCACCACACCCTAGGATATGAACATGGTATGTACCTCTTGTCTCCTTTGGCAGAGATGCTAAACCTTCTTTCTAATGTTTACATTTCCTCCAAGAAATAACCTGTCCCAAATGATTTTGAACCATTTGCTGTTAGACGGTTTTATCTGGGTTTTTGCTATTCATTGACCTTTGCAAAATAATGATGAGAAACTGTCTCGGGATTTTAGATGATAGTCTAATGTTCTGAATGTTTGCCCTTTGCTTTTCTATGTTGCTTTTTGATATTTTCATTGCTGTAGTCGTTCTGGATCTCATGTGCGCTGGCAGGACACCTAAGACATGATATGGTGACTGGAGGGAGGCCTGATTGGGGCACCAGCCATTGGCTGCTCAACATACCAACAGGGACTTGCCCATCCACCGGCTTTCACAGAAACCAAAGAAGTTCCTTTATTCCCCAGGAAATGGCTGCATAGATACCCTGCCTGGGTGATGTCCGGGGTCACTGTTCCAGAATTTGTGTGTGCCAAAGTTGTCGAAGTTACCATTTGCTCCTCCCCCAAACCCTGCCCCACTTTTCTCTCTACCAGCTGCTCTTATTATAAGCCCATTACCTATCCTGTTTCGAGAAACTCCTGCTTACATATCAACCTCTAACTGTCTCCAAGTTTCTTTGTCCCTAATACATTTGACATATCTTTTAAGTCTCTTAAGCTATAGATTCTCTCTCGAACTTTCTCTTTCTTACTCCATTTTTTGCTTTCTTTTTTATTTTGTTTTTGAAGAAACAGAATTATTTCACTAGGTAGGCATAGAGATATGGGCAGATTCCTCTAGAAGTACCTACCCCAATTAGCAATGTGATATCTGGAATCTTAGATGTGACTTACTGCTTAGGGATGGGGCTTTGGCTTTTTAAAACAGTGTTTAGCAAACCTCAATTCATTAAGACATACTTGACATGTATCCTTTAATTGGAGGTTAGAAATCATACCAAATGTAAAACACCTCCAAAACTTTCTTGGCAGAGAAATGTATACAGTAGACATGGCATCAGTGGTAAACAAAGTTGCTGAATAACTCTGTTTTAATTCAGCTCTGTTTGTTTACACAGTTAGAATACTTTCAGGTTCGTAGTTACTATTATTCCTGAGAGAAAAATTGAAGATGAAACTCACTCTCATGGATACAGTATTCACACTCATGCCTGTTCACACACCCACGGTCCCCTGCTGGTTAGTAAACCTTTTCTGCCGTAGAAGATAAAACTACTCTTTTTAGAAGTTGCTGCAAATTAACAAAATTCTAGGGGAATTCTTGGGCAGAAGGAAGTGTTAAAGAAAGGGAATGAGCAGAGTCCAGTGGACAGAAAGGAAGAGAAAGATAGGAGAAAAAAAAGATGTTGAAAAGAATATAATCTCCTCCCGATAATTCTAGATGACTTTAAAAGACTGGGAGAATTCAAACCCAAGCATGAAATTCTTGAGAATTGGAAAAGTAGGTATTCCTGGAGAAGATGCTGTTGAGTGAAAGTTGGCTCTAACTTAAATCTTTTTCCGGGTGAATGGGGATGTCAGGGCAAGTGATCAATGAGCCCCAGAGCCTAGAGCCCCAGCTGCCCTCCGAGGGCTGACATGGCCATATTGGAAACATTGGTTATGACACTCAGGCTTTGACTGAAATGTCACATTTGAGAGGAACATGCATAGACTCAGATATGGCCAGACATCTTTAAAGGGGCTAAGGTTGACTTTATGAAGCCGATAAAGCTCTTGGAAAAACAGCCTGATGCCTTGCTTACAAGATTCCTCGCAGGCTAACCAGCTCTATAAACTGAATATGAATGACCTGATGGGACATCACCACAATAGCTCACACATGGACAGTGGACATGCCTGTTGCTCTCTGGGCCACTCAGAAGGATCACTGGACACATATTAATTACAAACTAGAGGGTGCCTTGCTCGCTCGGTCAGTAGGGCGTGTGACTCTTGATCTTTGGGTTGTGAGTTTGAGCTCCACACTGGGCATAGAGTTTACTTAAAAAAATAAATAAATAAATTACAAGCCAAGGGTGGGGGGGACCAAATAAAACCCCTGAAACTCTTTGATCTCTGAAGTCGAGGGATAGAAGTCAAGTAATATTAAGGCAAAAATGAAATATTGCAGAAGGCCATGGATCATCTTGAAATGTATTTGGTGTTAGGTACTTTATATCTGAGCATCTGTAAATTTAAATATCTGTAATACACACAAATGATATTTATAATACATACTTAAAGATAATTTGTGTTATATGAAGTGTATCAGTATGAAAGATTACACCAAACTTAAAATAAAACAAACACTACTTAACAAATAACAAGTTAAGGCAGTGCTCAAAACCCTACTATTAAAGCATGAGTAATATTATTCATCTCTTATTTACCATCTAAGATTGTAAAAAACATAGAGTTATGAGCTTGCTTTTGATTTCTCGAACTTCTCCATGTGAGTCTAAATCCTCAAATGGGCTTCCTTTGCACTGAAGCCTTACTAACTCAGAAGATTTCAAGGAATCCCGTGCTTTAAATCAAGGCTTCTCAGCTTCATCACTGTTGACATTTTGGCCTGGATAATTCTTTGTTGGGGGAGGGGGCGTCCTGTGCTGTTAACGGCATCCCTGGCCTTTTATCCACTAGATGTCTAGGGGATCCACTAGGTCCCCTTCCAACTTGAAACAGCCAAAAAATGTCTCCAGACATTGCCGTGGTCCCCTTGAGACAGAAGAGTCACCTCCAACTAGGTACCATTGGCTTGAATGATCTCAAGAGATCATCCAGTGGTTTTTCCCTTTATGGTATGTGGAATAATGCCTCCCTAAAGATATCCACTAGCTCTCCCCAGATCCTGTGAATGTGTTACCTTCTTTGGAAAAAAGGGACTTTGCAGATTGGATTCAGGATCTCGAAGTGGGGAGATTATCCTGAATTTTTTGGGTGGCCTTATGTAATCACAAGCATTTTTTAAGGCGAAGGGAGCAGGAGGAGGGTTAGAAACAGAGAAGGAGATAGAACCACAGAAATGCAGGAAGCAGAGGTTTGAGTGAAGCAGCCACAAGCCAAGGGATGTGTGCCACCTTTCTGAGAAGCTAGAAGGGGAAAGGAATGGTTCTCCCTTATAGTATCCAGAAGGAAAGCAGCATTGATAACCCTTTTTCGAACTGTACGATAGTAAATTTGTGCTGCTTTAAGCCATTAGGTTTGTGGTAATTTGTTAGAGCAGTCAGAGGGGACTAAGACATCCTCCATAGCTACTTATTTTAAGGCTGTCTCTGGAGAATTCAAATCTGCACCCGCCTACACACACAGGTGTTTCCCACCAAGCTGCCCCTTCATTACTAAATTGAAGGGGGTAATATGGAGGTGTAGGGAAGGAATGTTATGTAGATTTGTAGAGGAGTATAATAGTAGAATACAGGTGAATAATACTAGAATAGAATACAGGTGAATACAATACAGGTGAAAAATACAATAAAGTAATAATAGCTACCACTGATTACTTATCTGTCTAGCACTACTGTGAGCAGTTTTTATGTATTAACACTTTTAATTCTCATAATGACCCTGTGAGGTAGGTACCATTATATCTTATTTTTACAGAGGATCGAACCTGGGCTAAGATTACAACCCAGGCATCCTGGTTCCAGGACTCATACTCATGACCACCTCTCCATGTTGCCTCAAAGGAGACTAGGAGTCTCTCCAACTTTTAATACCCTATGTCTGTACATATGAAAGCAGATTGCCTCCCCTCCTGCTAGAACCTAATGCTCAGAGGCAATAAGACTCTCTGAGTGTTGAAATAATTAAATCCACACTGAGAAGGAGGAGAATAAATAAATCTCTCTTCAATCCAGAAACCAGCTATTTTACTGAGAACATTGAGCATCTTCATCAGTGATTTTAGTACATCAAGTACGACCTGGAATTGAGGGGTCTAAAGAAGCAAATATTAATATATTATCTTAGACTCTCCAGGGGAGAAAAAAGCCAAGTTAAGATACATGAGCAAAACAATGCACAAGAGAGAGAGAAAGACTGTCTGTACAGTTGTGCAGGTTGTATACTGCATAATTATGGTAACCCCAAGACACTGGTTCACGGATCATGGGGACCTGGATGAAACCTCTCAGAATTGTTCATTTCCTTTCCTCTTTAATTCTCTACTCAACCAGGCAAATTTTTTTTTCTACCAAGCAAACTTTTGGTGAGTATTCAATTATTAATAGAAAGAAAAGAGGCATTCTGTTCGCTTGAAGGATAGATTCAGCATGGTGAGATAATGTATTCATATTCTGAATACGAACCTTCAATTTCCTGATCATTTTTGCAAGGGTCAGATTCTGGTAATGACCTTGGTGAGGTATCTTGGCACCAGCTGGCCTTTTCCTGGAAGCAACAGGGACTCTCTGGCTCACTATTGGCCATGGTCTCTCCTCTCTTGCCTGTTAACAGCCCAGAAGTCTCCATGAAGAAAAATGGCACAACTTGATCAGTCCAGGAAAGACCGCAGACAGGCTCTGGAGGGCTACCAGGCACAGAGCAGCCTTTCAGAGTAGGAGATGAGGCTCTTTCATTATGTAATTAAGGTGGAAAAAATCCTCCAGGCAACAAGAACACAGCAGGTACCCACAGCGGGTGTCTTAGTGGAAAGCCGGCTGAAGGCTGAAGCGCACCTTTGTTAATTTAAATGTGGCATGTGACAGTTTGCTTTGGGCAGCTTTCCTGACACCATTCTCCTGACAATTGTGTAGCAAAACTTGCTTGAAAAATTCTCCAGTTAAAATTAGCATCTGTCATTCAAATTCTTTCCAAGAAGGGTATCAATTATGTGATAAATACAAACATATGTAACGTATTTTCCTTACCTGCTGGGTAGAATTTAAGCAGGAGTGCACTGCCATTTTTTCCCCCCTTCATGCATGGCTAAGGCATGGAAAACATAGATAAGTTGAATGAAATGGCTAAAGGGGAAGAAAATTAGCAACACCTGCTAAGCTTATTTGGAATCCTAAAGTTTGTTTTACAGCTGTGAAAATTACCTATATGGGAAGGAGAGGCTGTAAACTGTAGCTTAGACTGGGATGAGGACCCTAGCTTTATTCACACTTAACATTGTAGAGTGAGAGGTATGGGAAAACCCCTCTGTGGTTCAAGGGTCTTCCTTTGTTCTCTTCATCACCAAATCCGTGGGCTAGCAAGGTGCTTTCTAATAACCCTTTGATATAATAGGAAGATCAAGTTGATAATATTCATAGATTATTAAAGGGAAATTTAAAAATAGAGAATTAAAAAATCATGAAGGGAAAATTCCCAAACCCTTGAATCCTGAAAGATTTCATTCCCTCCGATCATTTAGGAAAGGAGATACAGTGTAGTGGTGGAGTGAAGGAGACTGCTTTTGATCCTATTTCTAACTGAAAACTGGAATATATTCTCTGTATTCAACACAACCTCACCTCATACACACTAGAAAGGCTTAATAAAACAACAACAACAAAACAGTACTAAGTGTTAGTGAGGATGTGGAGACCAGAGCCATCATACATGTTGGTGTGAATGGAAAATACCTCAGGACATCACAGCTGAATATGTAAAAATCATTTTGGAAAACATTTGCTAATTTTCATAAAAAGTTAAACACAGTCTTTGCATACGACCTAGCAATTTCACACCTAGGTGTTTACCTAAGAGAAATGAAAACACATGTCCTCACAAGAACCTTTTTGTGATTGTTCATTATGGCATTATTCATAATAGCCCAAACATGGAAACGACCCAAATGTCTATCAACAGGTGAATAAACAAAATATGGTACAGCCATAAATGGGAATACCACACAACGATAAATAGTTGACACATACACCAGTACGTGTGACCCTCAGAGACATTATGTTAAGTGAAATAAGTCAGCGTATTGTACAATTCCATTTATATGAAATTTCCAGAGAAGGCAAAATTACAAAAGGTGCAAGGCAAGGATAGTTATTGCCTGTGGCTGGGAGGGGGGCAGGGATTGCTGCAAATGGGTCAAGGGAGCCTTTTGGATGGTGGAAGTGTTCTAAAGTTGGATTGTGGTGATGGTTTTGTACAACTGTATAAATTTATTAAAAAGTCGTCGTTGAATTTTATGGTATGTAAATTGTAACTTATTACAACCATTAAGAAACAAAACCAAACCACCCTCATCCTTTTTTGTCACCTCTCCAGTGTCCATCTGTAGGTGATTATATTTTGATCTTCTGATTGTCATTGTTTAGTCCCATTTCTGCAATTTAGAATGATTATGTGTCGTTTTCAGGGCCTACCAAATCTTCACTAAATAACCTAACTCAAGCTTCTCCGTTTGAGCGAGTATCTATTCTTGGATTTTATGAGGGTAATGTTGATGCAGGTTTTTGGAAACAGAAAATCAAGTTGGAAGTTAAAATTACTTCAGCGTCGGACATTGGAAGCGTTATTTGCGCGAGCCGGGGTTTCGCTTTCAGAGGGAGACAGAGATGCTTGTGGGATCGGAGAGCTCGGTGGACCAGCCATTTCTGAATCAAGGTCAGAATACGGGGTCCGCCACGGAGCAGTAACCGTGGATAGTCCTGATTTTGGAAAAATGTGTTGATTTCATTTATGGGTTCTATGAACTGTTTCCATTTTCCCCTGGACTGCTAGTAAGAGTCAAATTTGTTTTTAGCCTATAATTACAGGACCTCTTTGTATGCCATTTGATTCCTTAGCATTATTCATATCCTCCTTTTTCTTTTTCATCCATTGTATAGGAGTTAATTTATGTGGCCTTCTAAGGCCACTTTGGATTCATTTCAATACGTTAATAATTAGAGGAATAGAAAATAGACAAATTCCAGCAGTAGATATGTATAGAAGAAAGGCTGTTAAATAGTAAGCTTTATTTCAAAGAGATACAAGTGTTATGAATAATTAAGGCACAATCTTTTGAAAGTCACTGCTTCTTTTTCCACTAAAGCCAGTGTAGCGTGGGGAACTAGGATGCAAGTTTTGGCCACATCCTGTGTTGTTGGCATGTGATCTTAATTAAGTCAGTTTAGCTTTCTGCGTTTTATTTTCCTTATCTACAAAATTGGAATTACAGTGTCTCATTTTACAGAGAAATAGCAAAGACTAATGACAGCCCATTTCACATCACACATCCTTTGGGAAGATGCCCCGTGTGTATAATGCACAGATATATTCCATTTAGTGTGTTTTTTCACGCAAGTTACAGATACACTGTTTAAAGCTACTTATTGAGAATCAAAAAGCAGTCAATATATTTTTAAAGACGCGTGGTCGAGAGAGAGAGGGAAGGGGAGGGAGATGGAGAGAGAGTAGTACATTCTATATACTCTCAGGTAAAATTTGTCATCCCTTATTAACATTTTCCTTGAGTTCTGTGCTCTGTCTTAGCTCAAGGGTTGACAGATCAGGCTGTGAAGAAGTTAAAATGAGTGCAATCAGAAATGGGCACTTAGATCCATGTTTCCTATAAAGCAAAACCTACCCGCAGGCACACTGATTTGAATACATAGTTACTCTATGCTTGTCCTTGCACACTTTCACTGTTAGCCCTTCCCTCGCCACTGATCAACCCCGTAAAAGTAAATAAGCCAGAGACCTGCCACAGTAAGAAAATAACCCGATCCTTGCTCCTCAAAGTCTGGTCCATAGACCGACAGCATCAGCATCAGCATCGGCATCGGCTGAGAAACGTGCAAAAGGGCCCATTCTCAGACCCCCACCTCAGACCTACTGAATCTGCAGCTTCGATTTTAAGGATAGCCCCCAGCAGAAGAATGTGCACAATAAAGTCTGAGACATGCTGACGAAGAGCGATTCTCAACTCAGGGTGCTCGTTAGGATAATTTGGGAAGCTTTTAAAATTATACCCGTGCCCGACCATCTCTGACACACAAAGTTCCCTGTTCCTTCAATGGAGGGGTCTGTGTTAGGTGTCAGGAAGAAAAACATTTTAACATTTTAAATCAGTTGACACTAAGGTACATAAGATTTATCCAGATGTTTGCATTTTTAAAAGGCAGTGTATGTTGACCGACAATTTGCTTTAACAGGTATGATTTCAGTCTGTGCTACCCTGTGAAAACTAAGAGTGGCTGAGGCACTGGGCCTGTTTGTCTGCTAGTCATGGACAAGTTGAAGCCAGCACATCCTCCTGAATGTCCCGGGAATAATGTGGCCAGGAGTGTTTTCACAGAGACTTCAGAACCACGCCTTTCCTCATCTGTTCATTCATTTACTCATTCATCTCTCCATTTTTTTATTGATTTTTTTTCCCCAAAGACATTAAGCAAGCACCTTCTAAATGTTGCACCCTTTTCTAGACACCCAGGAACGCGAACTCAGATACCCCCTTGTCCTTAGGAAAGTGGTAGTCCACTCAGCGTGACAGACAAAGAAACAAAATGACTGTATGGTTTGGATAAGCGCTATGACAGAGGCAAGCAGAGCATGCTCCAGGCCGTCTGAGAAGGGGAGCACCTGAAGCAGGTCATTTATGGGAGTGGGCAGCTAGTGATTGCAGTGGGCCAGGAAGACATTTTCAAGAGGAAATGTCACCCACGAAGTGCTGGCGGATAGTCAGAGTTTGCCAAACCAGTGGATCAGAGAGCAGCACATACCTAGGCTCGATGTAACATGCCAGTGAGGGCTTGGTGAGTTTAGGTCCTGCACATGGTTCATGATGACTGGAAGGATGCACCAGGCTGGCAAGTCATGATACTAGAAAAGTCCATGGGGGCTTGGTCATGTACCGCATGGGTTGTGATTCCTCCTAAAGTCTATAGAAAATAAAGAAATATCTTACAGGGAGAATCTGAAGGATTTTAGGCAGAGGTGTAGCATTTTCAGGCTTGCTGGCTGGCTCGCTCGCACCTGGTAAAGGGGAGGCAAAGACTTACCCATACAAGGGAATAACATTTCCATGTCCCAAGTGTGAAGGGGACCTTGGTGAGATGGAGGAACTGAAGGGATAGCTGTGCAGCTGAGTCACAGAGGGTGTGTATGGGCATGTGAAAGTGGGGATAAGAAGGGGCAGTGTTGAGTGTTGGCATGGAGATAAGCAGGTGCTGGATCTCGTAGTGTGTGTTAAAGTGTTTGGACCTTCTACTAATAGTACCGAGAAGTTACAGAAGGAAGGGTTTTAAATGAAGCATGACTTGATCAGAACTGTTGGGAAGGATCACCGACTATAAGGAATGTCTGTGGGCAGGAAATTAGACCACTGCCCACTTATCTAGATGAGAACTATGGTTGCCTGGGTTTGAATGGTAACAGGGTGGAGAAAATGGACAGATTTTAACGTGCAACAAGGAGTCCCTTTTGAGATGGTATAGACTTGAGATACTAGTAAGTCTTCCATGTGGCATAGTTAGGGTTGGATATGAGGATTCAGGAACCATCAGCATATGCATGATGTGGTTGAGATTTACCAGGAAGGAAATGAAGATTTCCGAAAGGGATGGAGGGTGAGGAGTCAGGGAGGTAGGAGGAAAAGCAGCGAAGCATAAAATCACCTCTGCAAAAGGAAGAGAGTATGCTAAAAATCGGATCCCTGGAGTTAAGTGCCGCTGAGAGGTTGATAAGATGAGAAATGAAAGCAGAGAGGAAGATGAAGTTTCTGGTGAAAGGTGGGAAAATTGGTGAGTCTTGTTCCCGGGGACATAAGAGAGGATATATCCAAGGGAAAGATGGCAGGATTCCTCTTAGATGGAGGAGGGCCCCATCTTCCTCTCTTACTGTGGGCGGGGGGGTGGGGGGGTAGAGGCAATGGTGGTCTGAATGCAAATACATCTGGAGGCTGGGAAGGATAGGAAGGCATGTCACCCATCATCCAGTTACTTCGCTTTCCGCTGTGAAGTAAGAAGCAAACACTGGCAGAGAAGGGGGGAGTATCGAAGGCTGGGAAGGGGCAGTGTATAGAGGGGAAGGGAAGGCTAGCCAGGGCCAAGTATGTAACATGGCTGTGCACACGACTGATAACCCTGTTGAAGCTGAAGGCCGTTAGTTGAAATGGCATGAAACCAGGCAGTTACAGGATTTTCCCAGCATCACTGATAATATCTTCAACTGATATTTATTGAGCACTGCTCTAGTTGCTGAGGATGTTAACACAAAGTCCCTGCTCACAAGACACTCACAATAAAAAAGGAGACAGTCAATCAATCAATATATAAAATGCATTATTAAATATCTCAGCCTAGAGTTGGAGGGGAAAGGAGGGCAGCTGGATAGATTCTGGGTAGGTTTACTTGCAGGGGGCAAGGGAATGAAGTACTTTGATGAGATGATGGTTTAAATGATGGCTCTACAGGATGTAGGCTGGATAGAAGATAAAGGCAAAGGGAAAATAGAGTGGGATGAGAGTTCTCAGTGAAGTTCAAGGGCAGGTATAGAGGGAATAAAGAAAAGGAAGCACTTCTAAGGATCAGAAGGTCAGAGCATAGGTTAGTCAAGTTGAAGATCTCAAAGGTAGAACTATTCTGGGTGATGGCAACATCAGAATGTTACCATAAAAAATGCATATACTGATGTGGAGTGGAGGGGAAGGTCATGACAGTTCAGAAGGTTAAGAAATTCTATAGCTGAAGAGGAGCAAATGTGGTCTCCAAGGTCCCTGATATTACCTGGAAAGATGGCCGAACTTTCATGGAGGGGAAGACTGAGCAAGGTGTCTGTCTCTAGTATTAAACAGCGATGAATGTCTAGAAAGTTAAAGAAGTGAGGTAGTTGAGGCTGGAATGGTCAACTGGCAGAAGCCTAAATAAACCCCTCGGAGAGTGATCATTTGGATGCTACTTGGAGTGATAATAGAAGGCTAGTTGTGCCTTTCAGGGTCTGGAAATGCTAGAGGGCCTGGGAGCTTCAGCAGGAGGGGTTTGGGTAAAGCAGCGAGCTGGTGGCAGCACTCGGTGAGCAGGCTTAGAGCTTAATACTTAAATACTTCATTTAATACTTATTTATTACTTAAACACTTAAAATGTTCCTTTAATCCTGTTTCCTCTCACATCCCAAACCCGTATCTTTCCTACTCCAGAGAAGAGTTTGCAGATTTCCTTCTGAATGGAGGTAAATGTTTGCTGACAAGAGTAAGATTCTAGAGTCTTAGGATGTACCAACTGATCTAGAAATTAGTTCATGCAGGTTAGGGCTTTTGGCTCACGTGTTGTCATATGTAATTATGTAATTCAAGTGGGTAAAAGCAAGCAGCAAGAGGAGATGGTGGAGGGCCACCTGTCTGGCCTATTGTTATTGAGTTCCACTTGATAGAATTACTAATGAACTCATTTTTACTTATCTTTTCACTCAAAGTCAATCTGTGAGTTCTTATCTTAAAACAAAATGTTTGTTTAAACATTTTTCAGAGGCACAGTCTTCCTCCTAAATTAAAAAAAAGAAAACAACCCAAAACAGATTTGTCACATTTTAGAAATCAAAATATCTTTTTAAAACTTTATTTATTTTATTTTATTTTATTTTTTATTTTTTTTAATTTAAAGATTATTTATTTATTTGACAGAGAGAGATTACAAGTAGGCAGAGAGGCAGGCAGAGAGAGAGGAGGAAGCAGGCTCCCTGCTGAGCAGAGAGCCCAATGCGGGCCTCCATCCCAGGACCCCGAGATCATGACCTGAGCCGAAGGCAGAGGCATTAACCCACTGAGCCACCCAGGCGCCCAAAACTTTATTTATTTTATTTTTAAATATTTTATTTATTTATTTGAGAGAGTGAGCACAAGCTGGGGGAGTGGCAGAAGGAGAGAAAGAAGTAGGCTCCCGTTGAGCAAGGAGTCTGATGTGGGGTTCGGTCTCAGGACTCAGGAACTGTGGGGTCATGACCTAAGCCCAAGGCAGACACTTAACCAACTGAGCCACCTAGACACCCCTTATCTACTTATTTAAAAATTTTATATTTAAGTAATCTCTAAACCCAACGTGGGGTTCAGACTTACAACCCTGAGATCAAGAGTCGCATTCTCTACCAAATGAGCCAACCAGGAACCCCAAAATATCTTTTGTAAAAAACTTCAGTCCAGAGGAGTCTAACAGTAGTAGGACCTTAGCTGTGAAGCTAAAAAAAAAAACGGGGGGGGCGTGGCGCGGTTCGGTCCACTGCACAGAGTGGATCATTGGTCAGTCAAATTGAAATCAAGTAACAGGCAACCAATGGCCAGCCTTGCATGTGTTTCTCTGTGCTTGATGCTTAAAGCAGAAACAAGCAAGTCAACTATAAAATGATGGATATGGCCCAAGCCATATCTTTAAATAGTTTCTTTGGTTAATCAAAGCTTTCCTGGACTTCAAAGAAATTCTTATTTAAAGAACTCCCAAATCATTAAAGACTCATAATAACATGTGCTTGAGGATCCAGTAGTTACTTAAAAATACTTCCAGAAAAGAAAGCCTTTGTTAAATCCACGGGCTAAATTTTCTGGTATAATGAAATTACCTGAGTGAAATTAGGATGTTTTGATACCTCTGCTAGTCTGAAACCAGATGAATTCATTATCCCCGAACATATGTATATAGCAATTAATGATTTCACTAACTTGGAAGCCAAGGAGCAAAATATTAATAGTTGTATTTGTTCAGAGAAATAGTATTTAATTATATTTGAGTGGATCAAGTAAAGGAAGCAATATATAAACAGTCATTAACTGAACAGAAAATTTCTCAAAGCACTATCTATACTAGCAAGGATATAACAATATGTCGAGAAGAAACGGCATGGGGGATAACTTGAAAGCCCCATAAACTCATATCCATGCAAATATGAATCTTTTAAAAGGGATTAAAATAGTAGAAATAGACACTATGAAACTTGACATGATATATTTTAACTATGGTAGTAAAATTAAAACCAAGAAAAGAAGTGAGAACATTTGCAAAGTTTACTGACTGGTTGGGTTCCATGCAGGGCCCTTGTGACAGGGTCAGACCCATTTCCGGTCCAGGCACTCACTAAGGCCACGGTCAGTGGCTGTGACTCCAAATTTGCTCTGTTTCATGCCTCCTGAGCTGCCTCTGACCCCAGCTCCAGTTACGTGAGTTCTTAACCTTGTCCCTTGGGACCTCACTTCTGGTTCATCCCCCACCTCTGGACACTGAGTTTCTGCTTTTCCTTCCCTGTCTCTTGGGACTGAAATGTAGCTTAACTTTTAACCTCATTACCTTTTGCCAGAACTTGCAGAACTTTCTTGGATCACACTCTTGGTTTCAGCTCCTTTGTCACAATTGGCTGTGGATTTTCATCCCTCCATTGCTCTTAGCTGGGAACTTCCTCTGTTGCTGACCCTTGTAGTCTACTTAAAATAGGATTCAACCTCACTGGACTGGCCCAGACTACTTCTACCTGCCTCAGGTTATGTACATGACAAACATTTTACATGGAAGAAAATGTTTCTTCATCTACCGAGGGAGAAACAGCTCACTAATCTTGGATGTCAACACAGAAAGCCAAGGATCCCGCTTTTCCCTCAGCCATCAACTACCACACCTATTAATTTTAAAACCTTGAAGGAATCAGGTTTTTGTCTTATTTTATTTAATACAAGAAAATCTAATTTATGTGTGAAAAGTTAAAAATTTTTTCAGGTATTGCCTGTCTGACTTTAAATGAACAATAAAAGTCATTTTTACTTCAAACTTAGTAACAGAAAAAAGAAGCCTTATCAACATGTTTTAAGATGCTGATAGAGTAAATGTGTGCTTTTCAAAGCTTTTAAATAACAGATGGCAAAAATTTACTATGAGAAGACTTAACTGAGAAGGAAAGATTCTTTTGGAATGTCCATTATCGACTCATTGTGCAAAGTGTTGGGATTAGATCCCTTGCTCTGGGTGGGGAGCATACCTACAATTACTATTGCTTTTGTGTTCTGTGGCATACACTTTGAGTTACTTCTTGGGAATTGCACGTCCCATACTGATAACTCTTTTTTTTTTTTTTTAAGATTTTATTTATTTATTTATCAGGGACAGAGAGAGAGAGAGCACAAGCAGGGAGGACAGGCAGAGCAGGCAGAGGGAGAAGCAGGCTCCTCGCTTGGCCAAGCGAGGAACCCAACTCGGGACTTGATCCCAGGACCCCAGGATCATGACCCAAGCCGAAGGCAGCCGCTTAACCGGCTGGGTCACTCAGGCGTCCCCCATACTGATAACTCTTGTCATCATTGATGATCTGAGGCTCCGTCTCTGACCTCACCATGTGGTCATACAAATGATGTCGTGATGTATGAAACATAAAGGAGGTCAGCTGGCAGCTTAATGTCTGTGGTCCACGAGATCTCTGGATTCATGAAGAAGATCCATCCAAGTGAGGTCTCAGAGAAGCATAAGCAGATTTGGCAGGGCATGTGTCCAAGAGATGCTTTAGAACTTTGTGACCAGCCATGGAGATAGAAAATAAAAGGATAGCTGTCTCCATGACATGCCCATGATGAGGACTTGCAGGACAAGGCTGGCTGTTTCCTGCAAAAGTAAATGCTCTTCCCCATGATCAAATCCCTCCCCTTCACGGAACAAGGTGACAAAGGCCAAGTCCCTGCTTATTAGTTCCCACCCGTCTGCTTCCACTAGTCAAAGACAGGTAGGGCCCCTCTGGGGGTGCTGAAGCTCTTCATCTTTATCCATCCTACATCCTTCCTTCAGAGGTCGACCTGCCTTTCCACACCCATAGCCTCTCACACTCCAGCCTTCATACGTCAAGGCCATCACCCACCTTTTCAGCCTGGAAAATAGTTTGGTACCTGACTCAGGTATTTGTTGAATGACCAATGAATGAATGAAAGGCTCTTCTTTCCACCTTTGCCCAGCTAATTCTTCCTTCACTCCCAGCACTCCCTGTACACCCATAACTCACATCTCACTTGTAGTTAGTTGTCCAGCATCTAGTTTTACCTACTGCAATAAAAGCTATGACTCCCAACTTACTTATCATTCTGTTTACAGCACCTAGTATGGTGCAGGGGACATAGTAAGTTATCCATATATATTGGTTGAGTAAATAAATAATTTATTTTCTTGTATTTAGTCTCAGGTTCCTTATCTCGAGGTCACAAAACCACTGCTCTCCAGGCAAAGTGACTTGACAGGGTACCCGATACACAAATATGGCAGCTAAGATGTGTCCTTATTCAGGCTTTGTCCTGCTGACAGAAGTCAGATTTCTCGGCTCTGTGTTTCTCTGTCGAGGGTCGTGAGTTCAGCCCTTCTCTGCTCATCTGTCTCCTCTTCTGGCAGCAAAGACAGTCACTTTCTTCCCAGTTATTTCATTTACCTTGCTAAATCTATGCTCCTAAGCTAGAATCAGGTCAGCAAGGAAACAGTTTCTGGAGGTATTTCCCTTTCCCACTATTTTCCTGTTTCGAGGAGAATTTTCACCTAATTTCCTACTGAGGAAAGCATTTTCAGTTCTCTAGGACCCACATTACCACTAGTCCAGCTCTTGTCCGCCTCTAGTTCTCTCGGAGCTCCCCCTCTTCTCCATAACCCATTTCCACTCTGGTTTCATGAAGTCCCTGTGCATTCCTTCTCCTGGGTGCCCCAAATTAACCAAGTGTTGCCGTTTTTCCTTATCCCCAGTTACTTCATTCACAGGATGCTCGTTCATATTCCCAGTCCGGGGTTTTTTTGTTTGTTTTATTTTTATTTTTTAAGATCTTATTTATTCAGTTGTCAGAGAGAGAGAGAGAGAGAGAGAGTGTGCACACAAGCAGGGAGAGCAGCAGGCAGAGGGAAAAGCAGGCTCCGCGCCAAGCAAGGAGCCCGATGTGGGACTCGATCCCAGGATCCTGGGATCGTGACCCAAGCTGAAGACAGACACACTCAACTGACTGAGCCACCCAGGCATGCATCCCCGGTCAGCTCACACATGCCACCTCAGGCACACAAGCACATCGCCTGTGACTCCGTGTCTTAAGTTACATATACCTGTCCACTGAATACTGGATAAGCTTAGCAGTTTGAAAATGAGAACTGAGCATGGCTAGTTACATTAGAGGAGTTCATGTACATTATGAAAGAAACAGTCTTGTTTCAGAAGAAATTTCTCAAGCTCTGAGGGCAGGGATTATACCTGTTCATTCACCTTAGTGTATTTAGTTCCGAATAGTGTTTGATATATAGGGGCACTCTAAAATATTTGTCAAGATGAAGTGAAAAGTTTCCGAGTCTTTTCTTTCTTTTTTTTTTTTTTATTATTTGCCCCAGGGGTACAGGTCTGTGAATTATCAGGCTTACACCTTTCACAGCATTCACCAAAGCACAAACCCTCCCCAATGTCCATAACCCATCCACCCTATCCCTACCCTCCCACCCCCTAGTAACCCTCAGTTTGTTTTGTGAGATCAGGAGTCTCTTATGGTTTGTCTCCTTCCCCATCCCATACTCTGCGAGGAAAAAATTTTTTTGGAGAAGGAAAATGACTGAGCATAATCCTCTGTGTCTTCGATAATATGAAAGGGCTATTTATTCATTAAAATATAAAAACATGTGGAGCCAAACACAACCTTATGTCAACTCAGCGCTTAGTTTTTTTATATGTGTTCACTAGAGAAGAACCTCCGTAACCGATTTTGACTTCAGTATTCTTTTTTTTAAATTAATTTAAAGATTTTATTTATTTGACAGAGAGAGACATAGTGAGAGAGGGAACACAAGCAGGGGGAGCAGGAGAGGGAGAAGCAGGCTTCCCGCTGAGTGGGGGACCCAGACGTGGGGCTTGATGTGGGGCTCTATCCCAGGCCCCTGGGATCATGACCTGAGCTGAAGGCAGACGCTTAACACTGAGCCACCCAGGCGCTCCTGACTAAATAAAGTATTCTAAAAGCTCTGATGACCCAGCTTCTCCTCCTGCTGCAATTTTTTTTGCACCACTCTCTAACCAAATTTGATGCAAAGGCAGAATGTTTTGAGTTATTCTTAGTAATTACCTATTAGTGAAGTTGCTCTGATGATTATTGTTCAATAACATGACCTGAAATAACAAAATGCTTCCATGGGAGAAACAGGGGTATGTAAGCTCCTGCAAATCTTCGGACAAACCTGCCAGTGTCCCGGGAGCTTGGGATCTACCTGACGGGAGTTACTCAGGGAACAACGTAGCCTTTTTCATCACCTTCAGTATCTTCCCTCAAAAAGGAGCATTTTTGTTCATTAACATTATAATCAACATGCAGCCCTGATAACTTATTTTAAGTGATATATTGTATTTAAATTGCAGTAGAATCTCTAATAGCTTTTTGCTAGCAAAGAATCTTTTAGGATTCAAAATGCAAATTGGACCTGGAAAAGAAAAATTATTTTTAGACATATGGCACTTTAACTTAACTGTAACACGGTTTCAGAGGGCTTTCGGTTATTAACAGAATGTTTTGGGTTGTGAATTTTGGAGGAATCCCTGTTGGAAAATTATTGACTGTCCTCTCTTGGCTGTGAGCCATTCATTTAAATGGGCTGTCAGATAAGGCTGAAGAATTTCACTAATTTGGGGAGAGCCAAAAAACGGTTATTATTGTGGGTCCATTAGACTTGAGATTTCTGTGATTATCTCAACAAATTCTAAAATTCAGGGCCAAATGAGGTGAAAAGAATTCATGTAGCTATACTCATGTTATAGAGCAATTAAAACCTTAATTGGGCATCAACCCTCCCACCCCCCAAAACTTGTTGCCATATAATTTAATTTGACTTCTCTTCCCTTCTCTGTGTAGCTTCTGAAATTTCTTCAATGTTATTTGGGTATGGAAGAATGATACTGTATTAAAAATGTCAACTTAAAATTAGACCTATGCTCTATCTAAAGTCATATTGAACATGTAACCACTCTGTGCCTAGATTTCCTTAAAATAGAGGTGATATGTCTTACTGTGTAGAGCAATTAATAAGGAAAAAAAAATTTAAAGCCAGAGAGGCAATTTAACATCACAGAAGAGCTCAGACTCTGGCCACCGCTGCTTGAGGTCAAATCTTGGTTTTGTTGCTCAACAACCACCCTTAATTTCTATAACTCTAAAATGGGAACAAAAATAGAGTTATCATAGGGCGCCTGGGTGGCTCAGTGGGTTAAAGCCTCTGCCTTCGGCTCAGGTCATGATCCCAGGGTCCTGGGATCG
>LNAC01000071.1:2460905-2494010 GCA_002007465.1 Ailurus styani | reverse complement strand
GACAATTTGAACTTTGAAAAAGGCATACTTGGAGTTTGCTGATTGGTTCTGAGGGCCCGCTCGC
Organism: Ailurus styani; assembly: GCA_002007465.1. Taxonomy (NCBI): domain Eukaryota; kingdom Metazoa; phylum Chordata; class Mammalia; order Carnivora; family Ailuridae; genus Ailurus; species Ailurus styani. The sequence goes on along the minus strand of LNAC01000071.1, from coordinate 2,493,946 downwards.
ACAAGAGAAGGGAACAAGAAGGGGGAAGGTAGGAAAGCCATCATGGCGTCTCTATTATTTCTATAAGCCAAGCAGTGACAGTAAAGCAAAAGAGCAATTAATATGCGACTAATAACCCGATTAATAACCTAATTTATACCTAAAAGCCAGCGGTTTACAGAAAAGCAAAAAAAGCGGTTAGTTATCCTATCTACCTTCTAGGGGAAGGGTCTTTCAAACCAGCCATGCGCCCCAGTTGGTCTCCTTTCTTGAGAGTTGCAGCTCTACACAATAAATTCATTCTGATTCCCTCTACTTTTGTAAATCCACAGACGGTTTCTGAACAAATGTATAGTGATGGCTTTTCTTGGTGCTAATCATTTAGATTAGTGTAAGACTTGACCTTGGCCTAGCTGGAACTCGACTAGTGGTTGACAGGGAGTGGTTGATTAAATGATAAACTAGCAGTCTAGATTACATTCAGCATGAGGTACTCACCCACCCCACCCCCCAACCTTTCTTTAACCAAGATATCACAAAAGCAATTTGGGGACAAGGATTTCATTTAAAAGTGAGGAGTGGACCGTGGAAGAATCCAGAATGTTTGTAACAAAAACCATTTGGTTTTTATTAGCATTACTCTGTGTGCTTGCTAATTTTCAGTCATTTTCCCTTCAGGAATGGTCCCCTAGATTCTAGTTTCCACATTACTGCCTTTTGAATGGAGTCTTTTGTGACCCGTTGTGATTACATTGCATTTTCCTTGTGTTCTTTCAAAACGTTCTGACTTTGCCTTAATTTTGGCTGGGGGATGGTGGGAGGAGGGTAGCAGCAGGGGAATGAGGTCAGCAATACTTTCAGAATGTTGTCAAAAAAGATTTTTAACTTGTCAAATTTGCCTAGTAAGTAACATCAGACTTGGCGTCTATTAATAAAGCAAGCATTTAGGACAGAAGGTTGGGTCAGAAATGGGTGTCCTAAGGTCTTTGCAAGAACATTTGTTCCTAGGTACCCCAACATTTCTCTGACCTCTTCTGGACACTTCCAGAGCAGTCATAAGCCAGGCTGATTATAGTGATTTTAAGGTAATGAAATGAAAATGTTACGTGGTTGGAGTCGAAAAGCCAAGGGCTTGGGCTGATTTGGAGAGAACAAACTGAAAACAGTTTTGCTCATTTCCTAAACCTTAGCCCCATGCAGAGTAAGAGGGTCAGGAAAGAAATTTTTTCATAGAATCAGATGTGTGGCACTTATGTTGTAAATAGATGCCTAACCTATTTAAAATGTTTGATGCTAAAATGTAATTTTAATAATTGAGGGTGAATTTCTTTGAATCCATTCCCACTTAATATGGTTGCCTGTTTTGTATATTTTCCTGGATAGTTCAAAAGCCTCGAAGTAAAAATGGACAAAAATATAGTCGATCCTGATTTTTTGCAAATTCCCTATTTGCCAGCTCACCTACTGGCTAAAATTTGTTTGTGACCCAGAATTAATACTTGTGGTGTTTTTGAGGTTATTTGCAGACCTGAGGAGGTTGGTGAAAGATGTGAGTCGCCCTCCACGTGTGTCCCCAACAAGGACTGTAAGCAAGGGTCCTTCTCTTGGTCTATTTAGTGCCATATTTTTCATATTTTTTATGCTTTTTTTTTGGTAATTTCCAGGTTTAAAATGGCTCCCAGACATAGTGCTGAAGGGCTGTTAGTGTTTCTAAGCACCAGAAATCTGTGTTATGACTTACAAGGAAAAAAACCCGTGTTAGATAAGCTTTGTTCCATCATGAGTTATAGTGTTATTGGCTATGAGCTCAGTATTAATGAGTCAATGATATATATTAAATAAAGTGTCTTTCAATTAAATAAAAGCACATAAAACAAGATTATGTATTGATCAGTTGATGAAAATGCTGTATAATCAGAGGCTCATAGGAAACCTAACCCTGTATTTCCCCCAAGGGTCAATGACTCTGTACTTGCTAATTCAGTGTTAGTTATGACTTTACAACAAACTCCATCAAATAAAAAGAATTGACCAAATTCATAATTCCCATGAATTCATTCTCATGGAAAAGCATCAGTGATCTACTAAGTAGGAACCAACATTAAATAAGGTTAAGTCCACAATAAAGTTTCACAGCACAAAACTTTATGTTACCCAGTTTATTTATTTGCTACTTGTGACAATCTTATTTATTTCAGATTTCCCTTATTTTACTGACGGGTTCCTCAGGAGCACCTGACACATGCAGAAATTTCTTTAAAACACACACACACACACACACACACACACACGACCAGAAAACTAGCCTCTAGGGAATGTACGTGTATAAACATTGAAATATTTCTTGTGCATGGTGTCAAAAATCCTGTTTTCAGTTAGCAAACTGTTGATGTTGTTGGGAAGCAGGGTCTAGGGGCGCCTGGGTGGCTCAGTCAGTTAAACATCTGCCTTCGGCTCAGGTCATGTTCTCAGGGTCCTGGGATGGAGACCACCATCAGGTTCCTTGCTCAGTGGGGAGCCTGCTTCTCCTTCTCCCTCTGACCTTTCCTTCCCCCCCTCCCACTCTCATGTGTGCACGGGGGTGCTCTCTCTCTCAAATAAATAAATAAAATCTTTAAATTGAAAAAGCAAGGTATATAGGTTGGAAAGGGGGATCATGTGGCATGGAAAGCACTGGTATGCAAAGGTAGACCAAGGATGTCCTCTTCTTGAGGTGATAGGCAGAGAAATTCCAGTGTAACTGGCGTTTCATCGTGTCTAATCATGTCTGGCTACTGGTGGAGTAGTTGTGGCCAGGTCTGTTGCCTGAGAGGCCTAGGAGCCTCCTGAGATAAGCAAGAACTCATCACAGAGGAATAGAAAGTCAAGCTCAGCAAAAATGTCCCTTGAACAAAGCCTTGTCCATCAGAGAAGAGAAATATTTCTGAATAGAGGGCAGGTTTTGCTAGTATAGTCTCCCCTAAACCAGGTCTATTGGTCCTTGTGGTTCTTGGGAGAGGGAGGCATGGAGGTAAAATGTAAGTCAGCTTTTTACCTGGAGGCACCAGGAGTCCTTTTGGGACTCCTCCAGGACCATGACAGAGGAAAGAAAGGCAGTTTCACTCAGGAACTGGGTCATGGGTGGGATCTGGGGCAAGAGGCTGTGGAGGCCAAAGGCAATAGAATAGAGTGGAGGCCTGGGGGGCAGGGGCAGTGGGTTTGTATGCAGGAGACACATGTGTGGCTTCCTGCAATACTGGGCCAGGGATTTATAAGGGACTGAAGTGCACTTAGAAATACAGGTTGTCATGATGGGAGCCCCTTCACACAGACTGGAAAAGCAAGAAGAAATATGCCTGATTCATTGAAGTATGAGACTGTCTTTACTTTCTGATACTGGATTCTCTTGACCTCATTTTCCACGTGTCTCTGTTCTCTAATCTGATGGTTTTCTTCTGGCTGCTTATTAGAACCACCCGGGAAGCCTTAAAAAAATGCCTAGACCACCTAGAAGATTCTGATTTAATTGATCAGATTCTGATTTAACTGAGCATTTAGAGGTTTAAAAGGCTTCTAAGGTGATTCACATGGTTAGCCAGGGTTGAAAAGAACTGCTCTGAAACTTACATCCCTGAGAATTTTCACTTTCCAGAACCCAGTGGATTATATCCAAAGATCAATTAGGCAAGAATCCTGCTACATGCCCACTTCAAGAAGATGTACAAATGGGCTCCATGCCACTCGCCTGTCTGTTTGCCCTGATGTGAAGAATTCATCTGTTGTTGTTATTGCTGCTGTTGTTGTTTTAACCTCTTCCTTCTTCCTGGGTACTACAGACCCTCCTGGTTCTGGTGCTTTCTCCTACCCTTGACCCAGGGCTAGCTGCTGGTGATAAGGTTGACATTAGGGAAGGAGGGGAGCCATACTTACTGAGTGGCAGGGAGGGGAGGAAGTAGAGGGCAAGTGAGAAAGAGTGGAAAAGAAGAAAGGGAGAGACTGCATATCACTGCTTCTCACACAGCCCCATCTGGTCTACCCAAAATATGGAGGGAAATGGGTTGTGGACTCAGAGCCATGGGAGCCTAAGTGCAAGGCCTGGGGCTCCATCATTTACTAGCTGCTTGATCTTGGGGAAATTACTTAATCTTGTACAACTGAAAAGTGGTGAAGCTCAGGGATTCAAAACAGGTCTGCCTGATTTAAGGACCCCAGACATTTTCCCAGCTTCTACAGCATCTTCTAATCCATACCCACACAATGGACTCTTGGTAATGAATACAGTAATTAATAACTTCCCAGATGGTGGTTGAGCTTGTTTTAAAATTCCTACAGTCAAGGAAGTTGGGAGAATGTTACAAGAAGATTAGTTAGGAAAAAAAATGGTGTGTCATATATTATCAGCCTAGAACATTTGGAATTGTCATTCATAAGAAATAAGCTCATTATTAATAGAAGATTACTTTTCTTGTCTTTATGTGACTATTTTCTTAAATTAAAAATGCTTTTTTTTCTTATTGCAAAAGCAATGCATGTTCATCTAATACAAATTGGAAAATAAAGATAAGCAACTAATACAAAATTAAACACAGTCATAATCCACCAACCCAGATATAACTGCTGCAAATGTCTTTTAGACTTTCTGTGCTTTTATACAGATTTTTAAAAAGAATAAATACTATTTCTTTCACTTCACAAACATCTGGTCAGCAACATTCCATGTCAGTATATTTGCCATTTGCCTTTACTGCATCACTTTTTATGTCTCCTGATGAAGGTGAATAATTTTATTTGTTTTTAAACCACACTTGTTTACTCAGAAGTCAGAAACACACAGATAAGGAAACATCTGAAGAGCCCAGGTGTGGCTCAGGGGAGAGGGTGAGTAATTCAAAACAAAGTGCAAAATATAAAAACAATTACAACCAGTTTGACAGTTGTGTGTCTGTTTCCTATAGTCCTTCTACCCACAGGTCTACCGCTGGCTTCAAAGAAAAGTCAGCACAGAGGAGGTCCGGAGGATAAGGTGCAAACTGAGAATCAAACCCACGATAAGAGATTAAAGGAAGCTTGATCAAAGACCCAGCATAAAAGTGCTAGCCCATGACTTGCTTTGGCCCATGGCCCCAAAATATTCACCAGAACAGAGAGCGCTCTTTGAAGTGATTGGAAGCGCGCATGCCCTGATGAGCTCTCTGGTCAAAGGGAAATTTAAAAAGTGCCACAGGAAGGAGTTGGCAAAGTTGCCCCTTCCTATCTCTGGCCTGCACAGCCCTCACAAATTGTTTGAACACTGCTGCTTCTTTGGTTTGTTTTCCAGACGTAAGTCGTTTAACTGGGTGTCAGGTACGAATTCAGCCTAAGCGGGGAAGGAGCACTTGTTTCCTTTGTGGGAGATGTGAGAAGTGTAGAGGCATTTCCCCGGCAGTGGATTTGTGCTTGTGAGCCTAGAGCGGCTCCACGGCTCCTCCTTTTCCTTCAAGGTGTTTACAAGAGCATGTGATATTTCCAAATAGGCAGTAAGACTTGTTCATTACCGTCCTTGTTCATTCGACTCACTCATCACCCGTTCACTGCTCTTCCCCCCCCTTGGAGCCTATTGCTTCTTGTGCTGTTAGGACATAAACCAGTCATTTCCCTGGGGAGGGGAAGAAAATGGAAGTGCTCCCCAAATGGCACTTGCCTCTCCAACATTCAGTTTAAATACTTAAAAGTATTTTAAAAGACAAGAGTAACATAAAATTGCTAAAAACATTTGCTTAGAATACCTTTGGTTGGCACTTTCAGGCTCCAGTTTTCTGTTTTTTTTCACTTTTTACAGGATAATTCTCCCAGCGTTCAGGATCTTTATTTTCACTTCCCCTGTTATCATTTCTTCATTTCCTTCAACTTTTAAGGGAATTACTTTTTCTTTTACTTTACTTTACTTTACTTTACTTTTTAAAAATCAATTTCCTAATCTCTACCTGACATTTCAAGTTAGAGTTTTTTACTGACAAATCTTGACTGGGNAGCCCGATGTGGGCCTCGATCCCAGGACGCTGAGATCATGACCTGAGCCGAAAGCAGAGGCTTTAACCCACTGAGCCACCCAGGCGCCCATTTCCTTCAACTTTTAAGGGAATTACTTTTTCTTTTACTTTACTTTACTTTACTTTACTTTTTAAAAATCAATTTCCTAATCTCTACCTGACATTTCAAGTTAGAGTTTTTTACTGACAAATCTTGACTGGGTGCGACATTAGGCTCTGTAAGACACCTGGAAAGGGCATTCCCTTCTTTACCAGAACCACACAGTCTAGGCGAGGGGATCATGGTTTTTCTGACAACAAAAATGAATAGTGTGGCAGTTGATACGGATTTTGTAAGGACAATCCTTGGTGAAAAAGGACAATTTGAACTGAGCCTTGAAAATGCCTTAAATCTCTAAACATGAAAAAATTAAAAAGGATGTTTTAATTAATAAGGGTTGAAGCACCATGGTCAAAGTTACAAAAGCAGAAATCTATAAGGTGTTCCCAGCAGAAACTGAACATGGTCATTTAATTGGGGCAAGTGGTGCATGTGAGGAAGTGGGGAGAGAGAAGCTTCACTAGATGTATCAGAGTGAAAATATGCTGTGGGATCTGGATTTTTTTTCTTTTTTTAAACTTCTCTGAGTCATTTATTCCATCTATGATTTTACTTGTTTTTTTTTATTCACGTTTAATTAACATATGGTGTTATGTTAGTTTCAGGTGTGGATTTTATTATATATTTGTATATCTTTATGTGTTTTTCTGGATTTTATTATAAATGCAGACGGAGCATATTGAAAACCCCGGAGTGGAAATGGCATGTGAAAATGTTATGGCAATAATTGGACTGGCACACAGGATAGATCGGAGTGGGGCCATAACTTGGGCGAAAGGGCCTGGGTAGAGCCTAAGAGAAGGAGGGCCTGAAACCGAGCAGAAACAGTGGACATTGCAAGGATGGGGTGGACTGGAGGCCATGAGATGAGAACTGGTCTGACCTGCAGAAGCAGGGGAGGGGGTGTGTGGGAGGAGGTAGTAGGACTCATGATGACTCAGTGTGATGGTCACACATAACCATTTGTGCATGTCTCTTATGAGGTGCTAGGTGATGGGAATACAAAGAGGCTAAGTTCATCAACAGAACAGAATGGTCAGGAAGATGGAGTAGGTGTCCGCAGTAAGAAACCTCAGCTGAGAGCATTCAGGACTGAAAGAGGCCAGCAGCTCTCAGGAGTTCAGAGAAAGAAATAGTCCCTGAAGTGTGGAGCCATGGGGACTTGAGGGAAAAGATGGGACATACACTCTGAACCCTGGGTAGTGTCTGGGAAGAAAGGGAACAGAAGTTGGACAGGTGCGGTGAGGGAGAGAGAAACAATAGCATCAGTTAGAGAAACACAGGAGTGTTTATGGAGCACGGAGCAAGCCTATCTGGTTGGAGCAGAGAGTTTGTGTAAAAACACAGAGAAGGAAAAGAAAAGAGCGAAGGCAGAGAGACACTTTTGATTAGTCTCAGAAAGATTTAGAGGCCAACTTAAAGAGTTTCGTAATTTAACCTGGGCAGTGTCAAGCTACTGATATTTTCCAGTGAGAGTGTGACAGCAAAAGCGTATTTGAGAAAGTTTCATCTGTGAAAGATGTGGGGAAAATAACCAAGGAGGAGAGGGTACTAGCACGATGAGTAGTTGGCGGACTTCTAGTGAAAAGGGAGTGAAAATAGAAACTGATCATGGCAAGAGTACAGAAAAGGAGNGGGGGGGGGGGGGGGGGGGGCGGGAAATACAGAGTTTTACCCCAGGCTCCAACCTGGGAGGCCGCCGTAGGGGTCGTGCCCTACAGCAGAGTGCGCAAGTGCAGAGAGGACTGGTCTGGAGGCGACCCATGGCTTAGCCTCAGAGACTTGGAGCCTTGGGGGCAGCCAGGCAAACACACCACCTTCTGGGTGGTGAGAAGGGGGCGGGGCGGGGGGGCTTTGACATTCAGCTGGAAAATAGACTGATCCATTCCCAGTTGAAAAGAATCAGCAGGGCACCTGGGTGGCCCAGTGGGTTAAAGCCTCTGTCCTCAGGTCATGATCTCAGGGTCCTGGGATCGAACCCCGCATGGGGCTCCCTGCTCAGCCAGGAGCCTGCTTCCTCCTCTCCCTCTGCCTGCCTCTCAGCCTACTTGTAATCTCTCTCTTTGTGTGTCAAATAAATAAATAAAATTCTAAAAAAAAAAGAAAAGAAAAGAATCCGCACACCTCAGCGGTTGTCGGAAGTTTTTAACTGATTAATTAATTTCTTCAGGAAGCAAAGTATTTTCAAAAGCTCGTTGGAGAACCTAACACTCTCTCGATACAGCTGTGTTCTCAAATGCTCTTTTGTTTTCACCACAACACAGTTCAACTTGCAGGAGAAGGAACGTGGGGAGGACCGTGGGAAGGTTTTCTCACTATTCCAGGTGTTAGAAACTGTGGGCGTTGGGCGTCCTGTATGTAATATCCTCCTCAGTGGCCGAAATTCATATTTTATACATCCTTCTAACTGCGGCACTGAGCACAGTCAGTGTTTTGCACACTGTAAATACTCACTGTTGGTTCATTTGCATTTTCTTCGAGGTTCTCCAAGATAAAAGAGTGGACATAAGAAAAGCTAACAAGCTTAGAGCCAATTTTATAATGACAGACTCTACATAAACAAGTGCAAATCAGATGTCAAATTTGAATTGCAAAAATATTGTAAGCAAGGTCCAAGAAGTAGTAACGGCAGATTTAGATCTTTACTGAAATGATAAAATCCATGAACCAGTCCCACAGGGGCACCTGGCTGGCTCAGTCGGTGGAGCATTCGATTCTTGATCTCCGGGTTGTGCGTCCAAGCCCCACATGGGGTGTAGGGATTACTTAAAAACAAAAACAAAAAACAAAAAATATCCCACATCCCTTGGAGTCTCAGAGACATAGCCACTTGAAGAGTAGAGTCAGCAGCTAAAGTTATTAGAGTGAAGAACCACCTTGTGTCAGCCCCAGGCTCAGGTTGGCTAAGGTAGACTGGTATTCTTTTTTTCATCTGAGACAGGAACTAACAAGAACCTCATTTATTTGGAGGTGGGAATCAGATGTAGCATGGGAGGACCAAGACCTCTCGGAAATAAACCCAAGCAACTATAGGAAAAGAGGACTATACATAGATAGTCACCATTCCTCTTCAATTGACAGTTACAGCTGCAGTAAGAAAAAGGATCGTCAGACCAGTTGACTTGATGATAAAGAAGAAACAACAGGGCTCTTGTTCCCCCTTCCAAACTACTTAAGAAATACACCCTTCATTTTATCTCGTTCTTTCTCTGGTCTTTCAGCTGCTCGACTGATCCAGAACATGGACGCCACTGCTGAGCCTTGTACAGACTTTTTTAAATATGCCTGTGGAGGCTGGTTGAAACGCAACGTCATTCCTGAGACCAGCTCCCGTTACAGTAACTTTGACATTTTAAGAGATGAACTAGAAGTCATTTTGAAAGGTTAGTGGAGTTTGTGTCCATGCATCAAGGATTTCTCTCTTCATATATCCATTTCTTAAAGCTACAACTCTTAGCCATTACGGAGAATGTCACAGAAGATTAAAGCCGATAATCCCGCCAAGTTTTGTGGCTTACCACTAAGTCACTCTGAAGGTGGTAACACTGAAATGGATATGTTGGCATCTCCACATTCCTGCTTTCATGTGTGGGTACATGTACGATGAAGCTCTGTCATCCCTAGAGATGGCATCTTTATGCCATTCACATAATAAGAAATTAATTGATTGCCACTAAATGCCACGTCCATTGTTTTTCCACACTGGCCCTGGTTGAAGTCAATATTGAGTCATTACTGTGTTGAAGATGTTACTGATGTTTGCATCCCAGAGTAGGTATATTTATCCTAACCCAGCTAAGACCTTCTCCCCCGTAAGTTGAGGAAGTCTTGTCTGGTCTTCTGCTATCCTCCATCTTCAGTTCCCCTCTTCTAGAAGTTACTTTGTAGAAACACAATTTTTGCTATTTTCAAACATCCAAACAAGTAGAATAATTCAGTCCGTTTATTTGGAGCATGAACAGTACAATCACACAAAGATAATTATTTCTAGCCATCATGAAGGCTATCATATTAAATTCCATATTCTTCTGCATTATTTCTTTTTAATCTCAATTTCAAAAAAAGTAACATGTATGGCAGAGCTGTACACATCGCTGTTCACAAAAAAGATAATCTTGTCAAAAAGACTTTCATCTAACTTGGCTAATGAAATGTACTCCCAGTTCTGCACTAGGAATAATGATCTGGTAAGGGGTTTAGCTTTTCCTTCAGGGTTTAGAGTGGGGAAGGAATGAACACACATACGCAAAAGCAAGGCTTTTTTTCCTGAACCTGCATTGCAAATATTAATTACAGCTGCAAATGAGCAACTGTGTCGATGTGTTTTATTAAATGTTCTATTTCAGATGTTCTTCAGGAACCCAAAACTGAAGATATAGTAGCGGTACAGAAAGCAAAAACATTGTACAGATCTTGTGTAAATGAATGTAAGTGCTCTCCATTTTATCTCCTTAACGGTGTGCCCAAATAGGCAAAGACTTCATACTGAATTTATTTTCATTGTTTTCAAAAGCTGCCATTGACAGTAGAGGCGGAAAACCTCTACTCAGTCTGTTACCAGATATATATGATTGGCCCGTAGCAACAGAAAACTGGGAGCAAACATATGGTAAGGGAATTTTCCTTCTTTTTTAAAAAAATAATTTCCATGTCAAATCTGTGTTATTGTAGTATCATATTAATGCACTAAAGCTTCTAAAAGTATACTTCACCTTTCGTTGCTTTAGGTACTTCTTGGACAGCTGAGAAAGCTATTGCACAACTAAATTCTAAATATGGGAAAAAAGTCATTCTTAATTTTTTTGTTGGCACTGATGATAAGAACTCTGTGAACCATATAATTCATGTAAGTTTGTGTGGCCGACAGCCAAAGTTATCTTTAAATTATAACAAAACATCTACATACATTGTCATTGCTACTTAGAAATAATATATATTCTCATTTGAATTCCATGAGCAAGAGAGTAATAAATTCGTGCTCTGTCCCCAATACCTGGATCCCCCATTTTGAAAGTATTTTCTTAATGCTGGGTTTTAGACATTCATCTCTCCCTTCAACTACCGTAGGTCTAGATACTGCTTTCTTCATTAAATAAATGCAAGGGCCTCCTATTTAGAAAAGTCACCTAACTTCTCTGTGTGTTCACGAAAGGAGCAAGGTTTGGTTTACATAAGTGATGCAAGTCTAGAAACCAAAAGTTTCTAATTGCTTCCAAAAAGAACATAGAAAAGGGTTTTGAATACAATTTTGGTTGTTGCTAAAGAATATCTGAACTTTTTTTGGTGAAAGTAAATAACATAGTCTTTTAAAATGGATATATTATTTTTTTTTCTCACGTAAGCCATTCATTTACATTTACTTATGGTGCCACCTAAGATGAGATTAATACTTAATGAGTATGTTTGGAATGGACTGAAGCATTTATAGAACTTTTATTTGGTTTCCTTTAAAAGAAAGTACCCCAAAAGCTGCAAGTCGCAGATTCATTTTTATGTCATTATTGCATAAATCTTTATGGCCATTTTTATCAAAATCATAAAATGGGTTGAACCCACCTCTCTTCTACAGTGGACCTCTTTCTCCTTCCAGAATTCACTCCTTTGGCTCTTAAGTGCCAGTATCCCCCAAGATCACCATGAAGTGATTTCCTAGGGGGAGTTTGGAGTTTGGAAAAGGGGCTGAACCCTACCTATGGTGACACCTTCTGGCTCTTTCCATACCAACCCTCTGGGTTCTGTTTCTTTCGTATTGTCATGGGCTCTTCACGGCTGCTGGCTTTTTTTTTTTTTTTTTTTAAGATTTTATTTACTTATTTGACACAGAGAGAGAGATTACAAGTAGGCAGAGAGGCAGGCAGAGAGAGAGGGAGAGGAGGAAGCAGGCTCCCTGCTGAGCAGACAGCCCGATGCGGGCCTCGATCCCAGGACGCTGAGATCATGACCTGAGCCGAAAGCAGAGGCTTTAACCCACTGAGCCACCCAGGCGCCCGGCTGCTGGCTTTCTCACTCTGATCCATCCATGCTCTCACTTGCCCCATGCTTATCTAACTATGCAGTGCGTAGGAAGCAATCTCACAGATCTGTCCAGGCGATTTGTCCAGGTGGCTCTCACTGGAAGACAGTGGACCAGGCACACCAGGGCAGAGCCTTGTTTCCTCTTTCAAGCACCTAGCTGCCAGGATTTGAGCAGAGCAGGAGAGAACAGAGGATGAGTCTCTTCTATGCCCCTAGGATAAGGAATGTAAAAAAAAAAATCTCTGGCAAGATTTCCCTTAGCCAAACAGTTCTAGAGTTACCATAGAGGCTTCCACTTTTCGTTTTTTTCCAACCCAATTAAGGGTGAGAGTGGAAGAGAATGCCCCCGAGGAGAGCGTAGTAGGATCTCAGGAAGCCAAACGTCCTGTAAATGTGTACTTTAGAAACTTCCAAGTCCTAGATTTTAACATATTTTTTGTCCACCTGCCCCATCCGTTTTGCATTTAAAAATCCTTTCCATTGTATTTTCATTCAAGCTTTCTTTGGTTTTCCTCAAATACCTGCAGTATAATCTTCCAGATGACCTAACTGCCCATCAGCGTAACACTTCCAAGTGCTGTGGAAATCATTGCCTGATTGTTACTCTTATAAACAGCAAGAACACTAGGATCTTGTTCGTACATAGATAGACATGCTTATGTGTTGTCCAACTGTCTGACATCAACTGAACAGTTTATTTTCTTCTTTGTATATTTTTTACAGATTGACCAACCTCGACTTGGCCTCCCTTCCAGAGACTACTATGAGTGCACTGGAATATATGAAGAGGTAAACAAACAAACAAAAACACAAAACTACAGGAACAATTGGTATAAACTTATAAATAATGAAAAGACAAGGCCAGAATTAAACTTAACCATCTGTGTTCTTCACTCCGAACAGATACTTAATATTACACACAATAGTGATCTTCCTTTGACTGAATGAATGAATATTCTCAGCAGAATGAAAGAACGTCTCTTGAGAAATAAGGAAACTTGTAATTCCAGATTTGTGTCTCGATTCTTACTATTGAAGTCAGATGACCCATTTTGAAAAGTGAATTTTAAGTGTTTCGTTTCCTCTATAAATTGAGTTGTTTGAGAACTGAACAGATGAATCATGGTCTAGGGTGGTGCCCAGCCAGGATCGGGGAGTGGTCCGTAGTGAGACACATCCTACAACCCACTACCCGTTCACATGTTTTAGATGGGATTTTCAGGGAACTACCCAGGTTGGTCGCTTTGGTTTCAGACAAACCATTGCAGCTTTTTGACTCTAACACTGGTCAGTGAGCCAAGGGGCTTCCGATGCCACAGAAGACTGCTGGACACCCTGGGGTATTTCGTATTGTCTCCGAGCCTTACTGCTCTCACACTATGCCCGTGTGCCTGTGCTTACTGGTGTAAAAAACAACGCAAGATACACTCAGCCATGTGATGGATTATCAGATAGTTGCGAAAGATATTAGTTCTCTAAATGTTTTCCTTGTGATGATTTTGTAACTCAGAAGTAAGGTATGTCTATATTTGATGATCCTGATGGGTTACAACGTACTGGTTATGGCTGAACTTACCACTTAGCGAAAATGATTAGCTAAATATGTTTACGCCAAAATTTATTTTGCCTTATTATTAAGTTCAAATGACAGGGACTAAATTTACTGTAAAGTATCTTCTTGAGTGGCTAACCAACACTGAAATGAAGAAAAAGATGTAAAAGGCCACAATTTGTAGCACAGACAGTCAGAGGGCGGTGGGGTATTTGAGTTCATGATAATCTTGTTACTGTGTGGGTTGCAGCTATTATAGGCTTTTTGAGCTGCTTCCTATTACAGAGTTGAGGGTGATTGAGGAATTTTTGACTCATTATATTACATTGTCACCATCATCAACTGGGATGTTTTTCATATTTAAGATTTTGCCCTAAAAACATTCAGATTTTTCCAATCCTAAAAATGTTTTTTTTGTACTTTAATGTCTCTGATATCAGTGTGATGAAGTTTCCTACCCCCCTCCCCAAAACAAGCTGTGTTAAGATGAGGGTGTCTTTGTGCATTTTATTTATTTTAAGATTTTATTTATTTATTTATTTATTTGACAGAGAAAGAGTGAGCACAAGCAGGGGGAGAGAGAGAAGCAGACTGCCCGCTAAGCAGGGAGCCTGCTGTGAGGCTCGATCTCAGGACTCTGGGATCATGACCTGAGCCAAAGACAGATGCTTAACTGAATGAGCCACTCAGACACCCCTGTCTTTGAGTATTTTAAATTCAGTGCTGTCTCATCATCTGGAACTGGCCGTCAGAGGCTTGAGTCTATATAGAGGCCTTTTTGTTTAACCTGAAGTTTTGTTGTGTTTTTTTTCTTTTTTAAGATTTTATTTATTTATTTTGTCAGAGGGAGAGACACTTAACTGACTGAGCCACCCAGGCATCCCTTGCTGTGTTTTTAAATTTTGTATTAGTTGCCAACTTTTTTAAACTTGTAAGATTTTACTCGAGAATCCAGATTTCTTGATAAATCAGGAGGACTGGAAACCCACAGCCTGCATTCCCATGTGGCAGCGGTTGGACAGAGCTGTTTGCTTCTTTCCACTGGGTATTTGTTCTCCAGATTCGAGCAGTCCTTAGTTAGATGACTATTAACTTGTATTGACTTCCTGGTCCCTGTATGCCCTTGAGTTTGTAAGTTAGTTGGGTTCTGGCCAAGCTTCGGTAACAGAGACCTAAAAATAGTGAAGCTGCAACCAGAGAAGCTTATTTCTATCTCCTGTGATAGTACAGAAGGAGGCCGGCAGTCCAAGCGAGGAAGGAAGCTCTGCTCTGTGAGAATGGCTGGGCCACAGCTTCCTTGATCACCTTATTGCTTGAATATCGATCTCTTCTCGTGTTTGATATTAGTCTACTTGGGCAGGGTTTGTTCATCAGTGCTCCGTTCACATTTCATGCCATAGGAAAAAGAAGAGATTTCTCTTTGTGTAAGTGATGTGGAAGTTGCATGCATTCCATTGCTTATGCACATTGTCATGTGGCTACACCTACATATCAAGGAGGCTGGGAAATGGAGCCTTCAGCTGGGAGGCCATGTATGTGCCTCTTTAGAAGTTGATCAACGGGGAGGAAAGTTCTGTTACTAAAAGGAAGAAGGGGATCTTGAGCACCAAAGGCATTTAGCAGTCCTGCCAGTGTTTGCATATGCTGGTCCAGGAAATATCATATTTATAGTCGAACAACACATTGGTGATCAAACCTGGAATCAGTCATATATTTATAAAATTCGTGAGCGAGAAATCCGAGGCTCCGAGGTCTACCCTAGAACACTCAGAAAAGCAATAGCAGAACCAGAGCCAGAACTTTGGTCCCTATCGCTCCTTCCATTACGCCATTCCAACTTTGTAAGAATAGTCATTTACACTAGTAGGGTTCTTTAAATGAGCAAGTGATCGAGAAAACCCAGCAGCACTGGATTTACAGCCTGGAAGTCATCGGTTCAAATTAGGTGCCCTTTGATGATCTGGATTAGGCTCACAAACACACAGCATGCTTGCTGCCTTTCCCTGCTTCCATAAATAGGGCTATTGGTCACTGTGCCCGTTCCTGCTAACCTTAGTCCCCAGAATACTTCTCAGCTTGGTGCTCCAGCTCCAAACAACCAGTTGAAGGGAGTTGGCATATGGGATAAACTCTAAGTGTCATCCTGTAAATGGGTAATTACTAGAATATTTTTGGACCCTCCCCTTCTTTTAAAATCTGATATTTGGGGGAGAGGGTTGCAGGGGGAGGAGCGAGAGTACGCGTGGCCATGGAAGAAATTCCAATTTTTTCCTTGCTGCCCCCGTGGTATTTGCTCCTCTCTCCCAGTCACTCCCAGTCACCTGTCATCCCTCACTTTGTTTCTGTTCTGCATCCCTAGTTAGCTATCAGGTAAAAGTTAATCCTAGTTTTCCCACTACCTTGCTATCTCTGAAAAAAGTTTACCCCCTTAAAAACTTTTTCCTCATCATTGTATTGGTTCATGAAAAAAAAATGGTGAAAAGGATAGGCTAACAAAATGACACTCAGTGGAAAAGTCATAAAGCTGAAAGAAGTCAATATCATTGTATCAGTGTATCCCTGGTTTGCATTGATTTTCTCCCTTACAGGCTTTCATATGTGCTGTTCCTTTTTCCTGGAACATTCCATACACAGCTACCGCTTGCTCAGCCCCCTTCCTTTCTCCTCACCTTTTAAATTGACATTTAAATTGTACGTCTTCATGAAGGCCTTCCCTGGAAAGTTTTAACTAGATGAAGATACCTTTATGTCCCCATATTACATAGGTTTCTGGATACTTTTTTATTGAAGGTAATTTCTTCCCCCTAGGAAACTGTAAAATTAGTGGGAACAGTGGCACATCTCGGTTATTCTTTGCTTTACCTCCAGTATCCAGGTCAGATTCTGACCCTTATGAATTATCAAATGAAAACTAAATGAATCAGGGGATGAATCAGTGGATGAATGGTTGAAGGGGAAGATGGCAGGGAAGAGAGGAAAGAAAAGGAAGGCAGAAGCACCCAGTCCTTCAAGGTCCTTCCTAGTTCCTCACCTTGATTTGGGGGCAAGTGTGAGCTCTAGAACATCAGTAGCTGATGGATTGTATTTCCTAAGCATCTTACACATGTCACAAACTGTGTATCCCTTTTCCTCAAGTTCTCCAGTTCTTAATCTCCAGTTCTTTCTCTGCTACATTCAGCTTGCCTGAGATGTGTTCACACATTCAGTGGGTCCCATACTTTAGCATACCACATTATTTTATTGGAAATAACGAAGAGAAGTTTTGAGGATTAACATAAGGTGACCAACTTTTTACCAAGAAAGGTGTTCCATCTTTGACTAGAGAAGCCTGGCTTCTTTGCCTGTACCTCTAGCCAATGATTTTCAAGCTCTACTGCGGAGTCTGGTTCTGCAGCTATGCTTCAGGGACTGGGGATGAGGGAGGGTCAAACCCCCTCTGATCAAAAGGACTCTAATCATAGATCTTGATCAAATCATTACCTAAGCCCATTTCCCCAGGTCCTCCTTGACCCCTCTTTCAGGGATTTCTAGCTCCTTCAGGGAGTCTGCCTCCATATGAAGCCAAACTTCTTATGAACAATGGAAACAGTACAATTACTAAGAAAACCCACCCATTCTGCTTCATGGAAGCATGTTTTTTTGTTTTTGTTTTTGTTTTTCATGTTTTTGGTTTTTGGTGGTTTTTTTTGTTTGCTTGGTTTTGTCTTTTGTTTTTTTTTTGTTGTTGTTAGTTTGTTTTGTTTTTGGTTTTTGAGGGGGGTTTGCTTTTAATACCCTCCAAATGGAATTTTTGTGTTGTGATAATTATGTGGCATTCAAAACAGTAAAATGTCTTGTGTTGTTACACAACCGAGTAGTGAAAATAGATGATACATTTTTTTTTCAAAACTGTTTCTCACCTTCTTCCTCAAAGACAAAACCTATTTTTCTCTTGTTAAAAGAACTTCCTGCCTTTCAAACTTATTATGTGCTTTTATTCTGGCAGTTTTAAATGTTATATTTTGAGAAATGCTTATTGTATTTCTCTGATTATTGTTCTAAACTTAAACACCTCTGTTACTTTTCATTTTCTGTACTTTTCCTCTCACTTAAAGAAGGAATACGCTCTAAGGCAATAAAAACCAGAGATACATATATTTTTTACATGACAGGATCATATGTTTTCTTTTCTTTCTTTTTTTTTTAAGATTTATTTATTTATTTGAGAGAGAGAGAGAGAAAGAGAAAGCAGGGGGGAGGAGCAGAGGGAGAGGGAAACTCAAGCAGACTCTGCACTGAGCACAGAGTCTGACACAGGGCTCAGTCTCATGACCCTGAGATCATGACTTGAGCCAAAACCAAGAGTCAGATCTTAGCTGACCGCACCACCCAGGCACCCCAGGATCCTGTGTTTTCTTAATAATTAAGTTTACTCCTATACAGACTTGAAGAGCTAAATGGGACATTAGAGGATTTGGTCCAAACCCTTATCTTACAAATGAGGAAACACAGACCCAAAGAAGTAAAATGACTTGCTTAAACTCACAGATTAAACCATGTGTCAGTTAAGAACATTAATTGTAAGCAGTAGAAACCTACTCTGATTAACTTAAATGACATACTACTACGTCAAAGGACAGAAGTAGTAAGATTTGAAACAATTCGATCCCTTCCAAGGCTATAAATTTTATGCAAGGAAAACAATATGAAAGATACACATTACCCATAAAAAATAACCATTCCATCCATGGAATTTTTCAATGGAACCAGCCTGACGTGGAAAAGCTCTTCTGTATTGATAGAGTCCCTGAAAGGAATGATGGTCTGAATTTTCTGAAGAAATCACTCACCNAGCTCTTCTGTATTGATAGAGTCCCTGAAAGGAATGATGGTCTGAATTTTCTGAAGAAATCATTCACCTTTAAAAGANTTTTATGTTTTTTTTTTTAAAGATTTTATTTATTTATTTCACAGCGGGAGAGAGATCACAAGGAGGCAGAGAGGCAGGCAGAGAGAGAGAGAGAGGGGGAAGCAGGCTCCCTGCCAAGCAGAGAGCCCGATGCGGGCCTCGATCCCAGGACCCTGAGATCATGACCTGGGCCGAAAGCAGAGGCTTTAACCCACTGAGCCACCCAGGCGCCCAATCACTCACCTATAAAAGAGTCTCTGAACTCTGTATTTGGGGATAAATTAGAATTGTTTTCAAAGCTTCCTTTTCTTTCCCTCTTTAGATTATCAAGGCTAATTGTTACCTTGTCCTCTTTTGTAACAAAGTCTATAGTTTAGCAGCCCTAAATATTTGAGTGTGACTCGGTAATAGACATGTTTATACTCTGTGTTTGTCTGAGAAGGTAGAATCAGCCAGCGTCATGGTATCCTAACCTCTTCATGCGTGTCAATGGCAGGGCTCTGTGGAGCCACACCTTCACGTCTACATACTTCAAGACTGTCCATCACGGTTTATGTTACTTGCTTGTACGTCAACAAGGTATTTATTTGAACAGAGCATTTCAGGGCTAAAAGAAAAGTGAGGGAACCACTAGTCTAGCGGATGGGAGCCGAAGGAGGAGGGGTAGGAAGATAGTGAGCACTGTGAGGCATGGTGGAGAAGGAGTTCAGAGTCCTGAAGAAATTGAATCTTCTTAGAAAAACTGGGGGTTTATAAAAAATGGAGGTGTTTGAGGGTTAAGGATAGAGGACATGGCCAGGACGGTTGGAAGCCAGAAAGAGATGGTCCAGGGTCTGTGTGTCTGAATAAGAGAAAATGCAGAGCAGGAAAGAAGGAAGGAGCACAGGCTGAGGTTTGCAGTCCTTTAGATGAGTGGGTGCAAGCTGGAACTGAGTTAAACCTAGACAGGATTTTGTTTGCCCACTTATCCAAAACGCAAGCTGAGAGAAATTGTTCTGGCCTTGGGCAGAGAATCTGATGACATAGGAAGTGAGGGAAGCTTACTTAATATGCTTAAAATTTAACTTCATTTTTAAAATCAGTAGATATTTATTGAGCTTCTGCTATGTGACAGATAGTTTTCCAGGCAGGAGAAGTGCTGAGGAAACAAGGCAGAAAAAGTCCTTATTCACCTGGAACTCATGTTCTGATGGGAGGAGATAGGAAACAAAAAAACCCAAGTAAATAATTTAAGGAAATAAGATGAATGCAGACAGTAGTGTTATAAAGGAAACAGAACAAGGTGATATGACATAAGGTGAGTGACTAGGGAGAGGGGTGGGTGGATAATTTAGATGTAATGTGATTTGGTTTTTAAAAAGATCACTCTGGCTGCTGCTTGGCTGACTTGATAACACAGATCCTACAAGGGAAACTGCTGACCTTATTTTGTCCCCTCTGGGCACCAGGTGACTAACAGTCAGGAGGTTTTACCCAGCCCAGATATCTGTATTTAACAAAACATATAGGAGCTTTTATTTTTATTTTATTTTATTTTATTTTATTTTATTTTATTTTAGATTTTATTTATTTATTTGACAGAGAGACACAGTGAGAGAGGAAACACAAGCAGGGGGAGTGGGAGAGGGAGAAGCAGGCTTCCCACAGAGCAGAGAGCCTGATGTAGGGCTGGATCCCAGGACCCTGGGATCATGCCTTTAGCCCAAGGCAGACGCTCAATGACCGAGCCACCCAGGCACCCCTATTTTTTTAATTTTAATATAATTTATTAAATTATAAGTTCATACTCATTAATTTTTCATAATGATTGTGTTTAGANAGACACAGTGAGAGAGGAAACACAAGCAGGGGGAGTGGGAGAGGGAGAAGCAGGCTTCCCACAGAGCAGAGAGCCTGATGTGGGGCTGGATCCCAGGACCCTGGGATCATGCCTTAAGCCGAAGGCAGACGCTCAATGACCGAGCCACCCAGGCGCCCCTATTTTTTTAATTTTAATGTAATTTATTAAATTATAAGTTCATACTCATTAATTTTTCATAATGATTGTGTTTAGAGAAAAGTATTTTTGTTTTAAGTCACTGCGTCTTGGAGTGATTTCATTTTTCTGCAACAGCAAACTGGAACAGCAGTAGAAATGCGATGTTACGCGAGTGCATGTAAAGGATTTCTAGCCCAGATTTGAGTGAGGAAAGACAGTAACTCCTGATTCCCAGCAGCTCTGAGTCCGGCACCCATCCTCAGAGAATGACCACTACTTCATCAGCTGAGACTTTTTAACTGGAGCTTTTAAACTTGGGACTCGGTGAACATGACAAGACTCATGTTGGCTGTGTGGCTTGACAAGAGAACTTTTTGAGATGGATTGAATCTGGTTTATAAAAGGAACTACATGCATCGTCCCAAGAATGTACAGTAAACCTCAGAAGTTACATAATAAGGTTCTCCTCATTAATAATCTGATGAAAGCTCCAAAGAGTCCCTGTGCTGGTCCACGGCAGATCCTGTTATTCCCGTGTTTCTCTTGCTCAGATCAGGGGCTCTTTCTACATTCTGGCCCCCAGGAATGGCTGTGTGATTCTGGATATCTGCTGTCCCTCTTTGGGGAGCAATCTCCACGTGCTGGCAGCTGCGTGCTCCCTGACAGTGATGTTTAAACTGGAAAAAAAACAAAATAACGAACCTTTCTGATGGGAAACCTGTCTTTTCTGCTTGATGTCCCCTTCAGGAAACTTTCTATGTAACATTGTTAAAGATCACTGGGCATTGGTGCCTAAGAAGTATGCAGTTCTGTGACTTTCCAGTCACCGTAAACTCCATATGCCTTCCCTAGAAAGGGGAAGGCGGAAAATCGGTGAGAGCTGGGTGTCCTGGAACAGAATCTTTGGAAGTGAAGCTCCTGGTCCTTAGGTGGTTATCATTCCAAAGTACCCAAATATCAGCCAGTCCAATTGGAAAGCTATCTGTTCATCCCTGGATCTTGCTGTTACTCATAAACAAAGATACTGACATTTAAAGGACAATAGTCAGATGTCATTGCTGTCTCTCTCTTTGGCAACCAACAAATACAGCTTTTTTCCAAGCAGGAGAAGCCCAGTTTCTGAACAGAGCCAATTTATAAATACCATTGCTTGGTCCCGCAAAGTGAAGGTAGTTCTACTTTTAGTGACAATTCATGGTCTTGGGTGTTTGTAAATATCATCTCATTGATAGTGTGTAAGTTAAAAACTCACAAAACTGCTATTATGAATTTTCCCATAAAACCATGTAAAACCAATGATCATCTTTGAACTTGCTATTATAGGAGTTGGGATTTACAATGTCTTAATTTTTTNCTACTTTTAGTGACAATTCATGGTCTTGGGTGTTTGTAAATATCATCTCATTGATAGTGTGTAAGTTAAAAACTCACAAAACTGCTATTATGAATTTTCCCATAAAACCATGTAAAACCAATGGGGCCTCGATCCCAGGACGCTGAGATCATGACCTGAGCCGAAAGCAGAGGCTTTAACCCACTGAGCCACCCAGGCGCCCTACAATGTCTTAATTTTTAAAAGAAGGGCCATTTGGTATTTAGGTGGATTCTTTTTCACCCCAAAGATTTGCCATATGAAGGCTTCGACAAAAACTACCTTATGACTGTCAAGATAGTTGACCCTGACCTTGTCCTAGTAACCAATTGCTCTCCTGGTGAAAAAAACAGAAAAATTGAATTTCAATTTTAAAAATATCCTAGACAACCTACTAATCAGTTGTTAAAATATATGTTGATTACTTTCTCCCCAAATCATGACAATTACTATCATTTGGCATATTACATATCTACAAAGTATCTCAAGGAAGAAAATTAAAACCTTAGGGTAGAGAATCATATCTTGTAAAAAGGATTTAACAGCAGGAGTAAGCCTGGGTTCTGACAGCTGCTAGATAAATTTGGAAGCCAGGAAAGATAATCAAGATACTAAGACACATGTTTTAATCAGTCACATTGAAATAGGTGCCAGGTAATGGTGCTCATTAAAGTAGTGTATTCCATGTAGCTGTATTAAAGAGTCAAGCATCCCAGAAGCTGCTGACAGCTTGTGCTTCCAGTTTTCTGAGAAACTTTACCTGCTCAGCAGACTAGAAGCACCATCCAAAGTTCTTTTTTTTTTTTTTTTTTTTTTAATTTGACAGAGAGAGAGAGATCACAGTTAGGGAGAGAGGCAGGCAGAGAGAGGAGGAAGCCGGCTCCCCGCCGAGCAGGGAGTCTGATGCGGGCCTCGATCCCAGGACCCTGAGATCATGACCTGCGCCGAAGGCAGAGGCTTTAACCCACTGAGCCACCCAGGCGCCCCACCATCCAAAGTTCTTGCACTTGCCTTTTGCCAAGTTCTATAGTCTTCAAGTGTATCCATAAAGATAAAGATACTGGAGTAGAACCAGTTTGCAGAGTCAATGACATGCAGGAGAGCATTCTTGTCATTGCTTTCTTACCTCATTAACAAAAAAGCATCCCACAGGAGAAAAAAAACAAAAATCTCAGCAGACTGATATTGGGAAATTCAAATTACCATTTCCTTCATAGTAGCAATTCCCTGCTGAATGTAGATGAATTCATATTATTTGAAACATAGTTAATTCCAAACACTGCATGCTTATAGTTTGGAATAGTTGGCCCCGTGAGATATGAACTCAGACAGATTTGTTTACTTCCAAGTGAAACAAGAATTCTGATTACCTGTTAATAGGAAAAGAACGGACTTGGTGAGAATATGCATAAAAACATCCTTTTATCCCTGTGACCTTAGTGATTAGGTTTTAATACAGGCCCACAGCTGAAAATAGTTGGTTGAGTTGAGTAGCAGGCGGATGTATAGAGATGCTGGCTAGATGTCCCAGCATTGCAGGGTGTCTGTGAAAAAGCAGATCCTCTCCCTGGGCGGCTGTTTACTTAGCATTTACTGAAGGTCATGGAATGCCAGTATCTAACCCTTACCTTAAGCTGCCCTCTTGATTTTCAAATTGATAATACCTGTACATCTTGCTTGATAAAATATGTATTTCCCTTGTTTGGTCCTCTTGATGAGTTGCTGTAAATTCAGATGGGCCTTTCGTACTCACAGTGAATGTAAGTGTGTCCCTTTCACTGATAATCAATGAAAGGAAGTATAAAACCCTCTTGAAACTCTAAGCTTCCTTCGTATTTACCCTCAGAATGAGTATTAGAAGCATAGAGGTGCCCGTTAATCCCACACTTGTGTGGCATGACTTCCCCAATCATGGTTGTCTATCTGTCATTAAGCTGGTGCTGGAAACTTGAATTTTGGGTAAATTTTAACAAGGTGAGACCATAATTTATTTTAATTACTGATGGATAATAATGGCTGAATAGCAATGGTTGAAATTTACAGAAGTGGTCTTCAGTTTCCTGGTCTTGATGCCACTCTGAGTCTGAGTCAGTCACTTATATATTCTGTTAAAGGTTGATAATATAGCTAGTTTATAGCTTACCTCACAAAGTTAAAATGGATGTGAAGATAAAATGGAAAGAATTTAGGTCCTTAGGAAAGAGCCGATATCCAAATCTAGAAACTTTACATTAACATTAACGTGAGCCAGCTATAGAATTAAATAAAACCCCCAGGTCTGTGGACCTTGTGAGAACACAGTCTTATTTACAACACACACACACACACACACACCCCAACCCAAGACACAAACAAAAACAACTGCTTGACCAGAAGAGTTATAAAAATGTCTTGATAAGGGCACCTAGGTGGCTCAGTGGGTTAAAGCCTCTACCTTCAGCTCAGGTCATGATCTCAGGGTCCTGGGATTGAGGCCCACATCAGGCTCTCTGCTCAGTGGGAGCCTGCTTCCTCCTCTCTCTCTGCCTGCCTCTCTGCCTACTTGTGATCTGTCTGTCAAATAAATAAATAAAATCTTAAAAAAAAGTCTTGATAATATTATGTGAGTTTGTGGCCCTCTCTTCATGAACAGTTTAAAAAGATATATAAGATACATATAAGCAGAGAAAACTTGAGAAATGGAATTCAGAAAAGGAATTTATTATTATTTAAGAAAAAATGCTAGGTTATTACTTATCAAGTGTTTTTGCAACTGTATTCTTAGTAAGGCAATTTAAAATAATGATTAAAAATTGAAAATGACAGCATTTCCCAACCAAATGGTTATATATTACTTAGTACTTTCAAAGTGATACTTTTTTGTCCTGCTCTAATTCAAACACACAATGACTTTCTGAGAATTTGTGCAGGTCATTTCTTTTAGGATCTAGTAAAGGACTTCTATTTTATTATGTTTTAAATGTTACCAGAAATTAATAAATAAATTTTAAGTTAAATTACCGTGATAAATATTTAGAATGTTCTCCAACAATTCACTGCTGTTTATTTTTTGCAGGCTTGTACAGCATATGTGGATTTTATGATTTCTGTGGCCACACTGATTCGTAAGGAGAAAGGACTGCCCATCGATGAAAACCAGCTTTCTTTGGAAATGAAGAGAGTTATGGAATTGGAAAAAGAAATTGCCAATGTAAAACACATTTTCTCTAATACATTGAATAACATTACCAATCTTTTTTTTTTAAAGATTTTATTTATTTATTTGAGAGAGAGAGAGTGAATGAGAGACAGTACACAAGCTGGGGGTGGGGGTAGGCAGAGGGAGAAGCAGACTCCCTGCTGAACCAGGAAGCTGAGACACGTGGGGAGGGATCCCAGGACCCCCAGATCATGACCTGAGCCACTCAACTGACTGAACCACCCAGGCACCTTGTGTTCCCACTCTTTTCTTTCTTTCCTCTCTCTAACATACTGTAAAGGTAAAAGGTACAACTTTTTAAACAACTGTTAATGCATCGCTCAGTAATGAATCATTGACTTTAAGAGGACCTTTGAAACTGTTGAATTTTATAGTAAACTGGGTTCCTGACGTACAGGAGACATAACTAAGTTTGACAAATATTAAACTAGATACACTTAATTACCTTCTATAAGTGGATTATACCAAAAGCTTAAGTATTTGCAGTCAAACAGTTGTTGAGATATCCTTGAAACTTAGAGCACATGTGATTACTAACTACTCAGCAAAGCTGTTTTAGTTTTGATGTGTATAGTTTTACTTTGTTTTATTTTAAAGTTTAGGGTGATCACAGAGATTGATCTATTCCTCTGCTTAGTATTAGTCCCCCGAACATGGCCACGTGACTGCACAGGGTGGAGAGTTCCGACCGTCAGGCTGGCTCAGAGGTTCTGACCGGAACAGCAGAGCCCATAGGGTGTTTTCCTCAGTTTCCTCTAGTTTCAGATAAACTCTTGGCGTCGGAATTGGCACTTTTTTGTCCGACGTTCCTCTGACAGAGTCTTCCGTCTCAAGGAGTGAACTCTGTCTAAGCAGCGTCAAGGTTACTGATTAAACTCATGGTCAGTTTCAGTCTAGGATCTACCAGGGCTCTCCCTGACATTGCAAACAACAGTCTGTGCGCCTGAATCCCCCAGGTGCTTGCCACTGCCATCAGAATCTTGAAGACTAAAGATCTTCGAGGGCAATTTTAGCTTCCCTGGAGCTACGTGAAACCCCAAATCTCCCATCAGAACCAGACTTTGCTTGGAGCCGCGGCTGGGTGAATGGCAGTTGGATGGGTCACACGTGTTTCTGTGCTGGAAACGGAAGTGTTAGAGGAGAACAGTGTGTTGCCCTGGGTTTCTGCCACTTGCACCTTCCCAGACTGTGTTCTTCTTTGATCACCCTTAGCTCTCTGATAGGCGTAGTTTACTGCAAAATGATTTGTGTCTCTGTTTTTCTCCTCTCTTAGACTCAGGTTGTGGTGAAGTCTTACTTAGTCTTCTTTGAATCACCTATGTATCTCTGGCAATTACCCAACTTTTTATTCCATTCAGATGTTCAGTAAATAAGTTTTAAAATAGTGAATGAATAAGTGACCTAAAGGGGAAACTAGAGCCATTGTCACCAAGAAACAATTCCCATGTTAAGCTTCTACCTTTGGTCTCCCTTGACTTTAAAATTGCTTTTTCCTATTTCAGCCACTAGTTGGGGAATTTTTATTGCATTTCTTTTTTGATTCTGTGAAAAATAAATTAGTAAATAAAACTGGATGCTGTTGAGTATAGAGTATACTAAACTGGCTAGGCAGGATAGGAGGACAGTCACAAAAGTAGAAGGTGCTAGCACTGTCCTCAGATAAACTGTGCTGTGTACGAGGAAATTTTTCTCTTACTTGCTTGAAATTTTTGCAGAAATCATTATGACCTTTTTTTTTTTCTTGTCTGGATTTTAACTGGGATACTGAATGGTGGCAATGAGGAAGTGGGAGAGGGTATTTGAGAGATACGTTGCAGGTGACTGTATTTGAGGAAGTTACCATATAAAACAACTGAGCTGACCATGACCCTTAGAAGGAAGGAGTCTTGTGGACACTGCCTGTGTGGTTCAGCAGTTGTCAAAGTATAAAAAGATTTTTGAAGAATCTTATACTTGACACGGCAGTCCTATCTTGATGATTGTTACTGAATATACTTAAAATCTCCTAAATTTCACTTTTCTTTTTGATATGAGTTTATTTAACCATAAAACAAGTATAGGAAATAGAACTTAAATTGTAGCTATTCTATATTTCTTTTCACCTCATAGAGAGTTAGGTTTTTCTGAAGTATTCTTAGTTCTAAAACAATGATCAAAAATTTAATCCATAGGCTACAACTAAAGCTGAAGATCGAAATGACCCCATGCTTCTTTATAACAAAATGACATTAGCCCAGATCCAAAATAACTTCTCACTAGAGATCGGTGGGAAGGTAAGTAGTAAGTTTCATGTTCTCTGTTATTGTGCCATTTCCAAAATTATAACAGTGAAATACAGTTTGTTAAAATTCAGTGATTACTTATTTATTGAAATAAATTGAACTTCAAAATGAATTTAGATGACACCAGCCATTTGATTTCATGACAAGACTGGAAAAAAAACACAGACCTATGTGAAGTCATTGTATTATACTGAGTTAGTGAATTTCAAAGGTAAAATTCCTTTTAAGGCAGCTGTGCAATGATACTAGAAACCATTGTAGCAAAGGGTTTGGAAAAAATTAAGATGGAAAATCCTTCTGAGAGACGGTTATATAGCTGTTGGACTTGAACAGTCAAATAATAAATCACTAGATTTCTTTTTAACTCCTAAAAAGGATAATTTATTTAAAGAACTTGCCATATTCTCATCAAGGCCATCAACTGAGATGTTCAGAGCAATGATGGAGACATAGAACACAAGAAATAAGGAGGAAAATCTGGCTCGTAAACTCCATTATAAATAGTAGTCATTCATTAGCTAGGATACAGTTATCTCTTTTGGGAACTGTGTATGTATTCTTGTGTATTAGTTGATGCGCATGATTGGGAAATGAAGCAAGAGCCATGGGAAAATCTACAAACTATCACATTCAGTGATAGAATTCTCTTTGGCCCTAATTACAGTAAAAAAGCGGGGGAAGGGGGAGGTGTAAAGGCATGACCTATTGTTAGGAATTTGTCACATAGAACTGTTTAATATAATAAGGGCCTCATAAATCTGTTTTGAAAGATTGGCCCAAACCACCAAAGAAAATCAAGAAAAGCCTATGACACTTATAAGTGATACTTAGTAAGTGATAATACTTAACAAGTGATCAGTATAATTTATATACTTAAAATGTATGAACTTCTCAAACACTGAAATGTGGCATTTTAGTAAGATTTGCATAATCTCCATGTCTGTGTTTTTTTTCTTATATCTACTGTTGGTTGAATAACCAGGATTCCCATTTAGAGAATAAAAGATAAGATTTCATTTTTTTAGCAGCTCCAAAGTGTAAAAACTGCATGCCTATAGACCCAATATTGATAGTTTCAAATGTGGTGTTTGGCCTCATTGGACCATTTGTGTTGGATCTCTAACATGATCATACCTCTCCTCTGACAATAATGTGCTTTCGTTTGTAGCAGGATCTCCACTGAGGTGTATCACAGTGTTTGAGTGGATTGTTATATCCACTTTTTTTTTTAAGGTTTTATTTATTTATTTGAAAGAGAGAGAATGAGAGAGAGAAAGAGAGCACGAGAGGGGGGAGGGTCAGAGGGAGAAGCAGACTCCCCGCTGAGCAGGGGGCCCCATATGGGACTCCATCCTGGGACTCCGGGATCATGACCTGAGCCGAAGGCAGTCGCTTAACGAACTGAGCCACCCAGGTGCCCTTATATCCACTTTTAAAAGATAACCACTTTATACCCATTTAAAGTTTTGCCTAAACCACGGAAGATTGATTGATTAGTTTGTCTTTGAATTTTTATTTATTTATTTATTTGACAGAGACAGTGAGAGAGGGAATACAAGCAAGGGGAGTGGGAGAGGGAGAAGCAGGCTTCCTGCTGAGCGGGGAGCCCGTTGTGGGGCTCGATCTCAGGACCCTGGCATCATGACCTGAACCGAAGGCAGACACTTAATGACTGAGCTACCCAGGTGCCCCAGGAAGCTTTATTTTTAAAGCTAAATTTCTTTTCTCTGTGTGTGAGTTAGACCAAAGATGGGTGACACTGAGCTTAATTTCTAGCTGTACATTGTCAATCCTTAGCTGCTTTGCTTTCACTCTTAAATGGTTGGTTTAATGCTGCTATCTGAATAATCATGCTACAGAACTGATTTTTATTCAAAAACTGATTGAAACAATGGAGGAAAAATTCCAAACAACTATCAGACTGACCATTGTGATAATTATATAGTAAGGCAGCTGACACCCTAACCATGTCTGAGTCCATGACCATAATTGAGTCTTAGAACCAAGAAGAGAAATCCAGAATTACTGAATGTTTTATGCCTGCTTTTTTCCAGCCATTCAGCTGGTCAAATTTCACAAATGAAATCATGTCAACTGTGAATATTAATATTGCAAATGAGGAAGATATGGTGGTTTATGCTCCAGAATATTTAACCAAACTTAAGCTCACTCTTACCAAATATTCTGTCAGGTAGGTATGTCAGAGTGCCCTTATCCTCAAAATTTACATTCAGTATCACTCTTTAGAAGCTTTTCAGCCTCATCTTTTCTGTTGCTGGGTGGTGGGTTTTTTTATACAGAGATCTTCAAAATTTAATGTCCTGGCGGTTCATAATGGATCTTGTAAGCAGCCTCAGCCGAACCTACAAGGAGTCCAGAAATGCTTTCCGCAAGGTGAAGAAAAAATCTCTTTTCTTAAGACTTAAAGCATAAAGAGATACATGGTTTTGAAGGCCTGCCATGTACACTGCTAGAATGTGGTGAACTTTGCCAAGAGTCAACATGCCAAGTGTCGGCTGTTTTGCCCATATTTTGGCTATGTTGCCTACCAAATCCAGCTTTCATGGGCTTTGTCCTACTCTGGCACCATGATTGAATTGCTCTGGAAGGAGATGCATTTGGTTATTGGAGCAGTTCGTGAGACAATACTGGCTCGGTTTTTTGTTGTGTTGAAAGTCATTGCAAGGGTATATATTTCAGTGATTCTGACTTTCAGGCGCTCGTAGCACACTAGACCTACAGACAGATGGACTACATTGATATAGACAATCCACTGAAAGTACACCTTCCTGGGGACAGCCATAGGCCTTTTATTAGGCTGTCCCTTCACTATTTAAACAGTCATCCGAGTAGTCCTGTGGTGAGGGGAGACGGCAGGAGGGGTAAAAGGAGGAGACATTTTGGCAACTGTACTGGTTGGTGTTATGGAAAGGAAATAACTACTTATTTGAAATTTTTAACATTTACCCTTTGAAAGAAAATGTAGGCACATTTTTAAAATTAAAGAAATGTGAAGATGGTGTCTCGCTCAATTTTCCTTCAGTTAATTCCCTCGTTAGTACTTAAAGTTATATATGTACAGTTCTTCTAAGTACTAGAAGTTCAGCCAAAACATTAAAAAACAGGAATATGTTTTCTTGTATACCAGATTTCTCCCCTGTTACATAAATTGAACATAACTTCAAGTTTATGTTTATGCAGTCGGAACTATTATTTTTTTGTTTGGTTTTGGGGGAAGGCATTTTGTTGTTGTTTTCTAAAGCTGTCTAGAAGGATATTTACCTGTAACAGCTGAAAATTGTCCTGGGACATGCTACCGAACATACACTTTGTTTTCAGATTGTTTGTAAGTAAATAGCCCAATTGGATTACTCTTTGTCGTGGGTGAGGACAACATGCCTTGTGAGGAGAAGCAATGAACACTTGCAAGAACTTAGGGGACATAAAGAACAGAGTCCTGTGGAATGTGTGTTCGCCTTTGCTGTGGCCATCTACTTGTGGTCGATGTCATTTCCTTTCTCTTACCCATAGGCCCTTTATGGCACAACATCAGAAACAGCAACATGGAGACGTTGTGCAAACTATGTCAATGGGAATATGGAAAATGCTGTGGGAAGGCTGTACGTGGAAGCAGCATTTGCTGGAGAAAGTAAACATGTGGTAATGTTTTCAGCATGATACTCTTTCCAGTTAGTTGCTTGCATCAATGTGCAGTTACAATAGTTCATAATTTGGCTAAAGTTTTACTCATTGGCAGAAAAATCTGGAATCGTCATTTGTTGTTATTTCTCAGTGAATCCCCCCACCCTCCCCCAAGGGTCTGGTTATGTTCTTAATCTTAATATTTTCTAATCCAAAACCAATTGTCCATTTTCCAGCAGTGTATACAGAGTGTCCACTCATATGTTCTGATGATAGAGACATTTGTAAAGTCTCCTATTAGTGTTTTCTGAAAAACTATGAAAGTAAATCAGGGTTTATTTGAAATATTAAAAAAGTACTCCATTTTTCATTGTTGTTGAAATGAAGATGATGGAACTTAAAGTGAAAGAAACTATTAAAATACTACTTCTTGCTTAATTGAACTACTAATAGTGATGGCACTTACTATTTTATGTGAATTATTTTATGATCATGAAAATCATTGCATTCTGAAGATGATCTTTTAATTAATGTATATGTAAGACCTATTTAATCATTAGTGTTGGTAGTAACAAGATTCCTTTAAAAATATAATTATCCACATATATCCATTAGTTTATGTCACAGTTTTTCTATAAATTTGCATGTATTATTGAGTCCTATGTTACAGTGTTGTCCTATGACAACATATGAGTCCTATTTTGAATCCGTGTTACAAAAAAAGTAATTCATGTCCTAAATTTTGTCTTTTGTTCCTTTGGTTTAAGGTTGAGGATTTGATTACACAAATCCGTGAGGTTTTTATTCAGACTTTAGATGACCTCACTTGGATGGATGCTGAAACAAAAAAGAAAGCTGAGGAAAAGGTAAATTAATTAATTAATTTAAAAAGGCAAGACTAACTATTAAACAATTTCTTTACATGAAAAGATGAACTTTTAAGGTAATTCAGGAATTGCATAAAGTGAAAGCAATCTCCTTCAGGATGACATGTTTCCAGGAGCAGTTTTCATGGATAAAGGTTTGTTTCTATGATTCTCATGTTTTATTATCTTGAGATAATAAAAACTCCTACTCTCCATATTCAATTCAAAATTTTGAAAGATCCCCAATTTTCCTTTTTTTTTTAAAAAAAGGACTCTTCAGAAAATAAGAGGAAAACCTTGAGTGACCAATAAAGATCTGAAAGATACTATAAGTGGTTCATATCTTTTCTCTTTTTATAAAACATATCCAAAGGACTCTGCCAAAGCCTAAAAATATCCTTTCAGTTTCTACCGCAGATTTCCAGCTCAATTTTTTTTTTTAAGATTTTATTTATTTATTTGACAGAGAGAGAGATCACAAGTAGGCTGAGAGGCAGGCAGAGAGAGAGGAGGAAGCAGGCTCTCTGCTGAGCAGGGAGCCCAATGCGGGCCTCGATCCCAGGACCCTGAGATCATGACTTGAGCTGAAAGCAGAGGCTTTAACCCACTGAGCCACCCAGGCGCCCTCCAGCTCAATTTTTTAAAACATGCCTTATTTAGATTTTTATATGACCTAGGGAGAAAAATGCTAAATTTTTGTGAAGCAAAGGTAAGGTGTTGTATTACTTGAGTATAACATGGTGATCTACAGTTAAAGAGATGTTGAGGGAGCCTTCTTATAACTATTCCTGTCTACCTCCATTGTGCACTTGTTATTGGGACTTCTAATATCTTGCATAAGAACAAAGGTGTCAGATGTCTAGGTTTAAACTCACTATGATCATTCGTCTTGATAACTCTATCAAACTAGAAGGAGTATGTCCTTCTCTGTGGAAACTGTATATGCTTTGGGAGTCGTATTCACCCACAATCTGATAATTCCACTCTAGTTGGGGTAGCAAGGACAGACCATTCTTCAGACTGATACAGAAAGATTTTATGAGGGCGCCTGGGTGGCTCAGTGGTTAAAGCTTCTGCCTTCAGCTCAGGTCATGATCTCAGGGTCCTGGGATCGAGGCCCGCATCGGGCTCTCTGCTCAGCAGGGAGCCTGCTTCCTCCT
>LNAC01000071.1:2295268-2460888 GCA_002007465.1 Ailurus styani | reverse complement strand
AAAAAAAAAAAAAAGGAAAAGAAAGATTTTATGAACCTATTATAATACGGAAACCATGCTATAGTCTACTTGTTTTCCAGGATTAAACCATGTGAAAGGACTACCCTTTTCAGCTATCCCAAAGCTGTGGCTGGGTTAGGTCTAGAATTTAGGCACCGCAATATACCTATCTTTACATCACTAACTAGGTCCTCAGAAGTTCAGGCTGGATTTACTCCTTTCATGTTCTAGCTATCTGTGATATGGTTCTGTTTGATATAGCCAACTGGATTGTGCTTGATCATCATTTCCCAAGGCAGTATTACAAGCCAATGGACCCATAAGTAGTTCCATAAAGAAAGAGTCCCTGTCTCAAAGAATTTAGGAAACTACTTTCTGTAGGAAGGCTTCCCTGCTCCCACCTTAAACTAGGTTACATACTCCTAGGGTATGATTTTAAGGCACCATATCTAATACTCATTACATTTTACACTGTAGTAAAGAAGCCTGCTTAATGTTTTTGTCACAGTATTTACACAAAGTATTTGACAATAAATTCCTTTTATTTAGACCTATTTCTATAGAATTTGTGCCTCTTAGAGCACTCATTGGGAAAGAGTCTTCTAGAAAATAAAAAAAACCTTTAAGAAGACGCTGATTGTAATGGGCAGTGGTGTGGAAATCTACAAGAGAATGGACTTGGCCAAATTGACTTATTGACACATATCCTGTCTGATCCGCTTTGGAAATCCTTTGCTTATGAAACAGATTTGTAATGTAATTAAATTATTTAAGAACAATGTAATATGATAAAATCAAAAGTCAAATATCTTTGAGAAAAATGAGAGAAATAAAAAAATTGAAATAGAAATCATAATAGGAAACAAGGAGCAGTAATGAAATAATGAAAGTAAATAATTCTAAAATAATAAAATAAAAATTAGAAATGATAGTAAGCAAGTGGTCAGTATGAGCTGGTATAACAAGGAGAATCTTGTTCTCTATTTGTTTAAATAATGCCATTCATTTAACTGTGGGAAGGTAGGTATACCGGCTTTGAAGACCAAAAGAGAATATACGGACTCCAGGACTCAATATTCAGAGAGAATATTACCACTAAAGCTCTAAGCCCATATCTGTTTTTTCAGCTAAGTCAGTGAAGTGGAAAGATAATTATAAGCTGCTAGAATGGAAGCTCTAAATATTAGCCCTCCTATAAAATTGAAGAAAAAAGCCTTTCAGAGAAAAAGTTCATAGAAGTACAATACAGGTGGAATGATGACTTGTCAGTTTTCCTTTTGGTTTTCTTGGGAAAGCTGGAACCTATGAGAATAGGGTATTAGAAGCGAAATTTTGGAACTGTTTTTTGTTTATTTTGGAACCCAGAGAGAAGCCATTTCAAAGGTCTCTATTTAAATGTTGTCAAATACTGTTTTTGTAAGCAATATGGATCAAGTTATTCATTTTCCAGNGACTCAATATTCAGAGAGAATATTACCACTAAAGCTCTAAGCCCATATCTGTTTTTTCAGCTAAGTCAGTGAAGTGGAAAGATAATTATAAGCTGCTAGAATGGAAGCTCTAAATATTAGCCCTCCTATAAAATTGAAGAAAAAAGCCTTTCAGAGAAAAAGTTCATAGAAGTACAATACAGGTGGAATGATGACTTGTCAGTTTTCCTTTTGGTTTTCTTGGGAAAGCTGGAACCTATGAGAACCTATGAGAATAGGGTATTAGAAGCGAAATTTCGGAACTGTTTTTTGTTTATTTTGGAACCCAGAGAGAAGCCATTTCAAAGGTCTCTATTTAAGTGTTGTCAAATACTGGTTTTGTAAGCAATATGGATCAAGTTATTCATTTTCCATTCATGGCAAATTATAATGTTTGCATTTGGAAGTTACATAATCGCCCTTACATTCAATGTTTTAATTTTCCTAGGCTTTAGCCATTAAAGAAAGAATTGGCTATCCTGATGACATTATTTCAAATGATAATAAACTGAATAATGAATACCTCGAGGTAGGTCTCTACGAAGACTGTGCTAATGATTCCTGGGGCAGGTGGTAATGTCATTTCTGGCTGTGGGGTGCCAGAAATTATGTGAAGTAGCCAAAGCCAAAGGTCTTGCTATGTAAAGCCTTTTACGCTGAAGCCAAAACTGTGTTTTAGTTTTAGCCTTTCATTTTGTCGGCCTGGTTCATATTGGGGTTTTGTTATTTCGGTTTCCATATATTCCACGGAAAAGTAGTGGGAAAATCTGGTGTCCTTTGAAATGCGTCAAGGGGTGGACGTCAGAGTGTGGAGCAACGGGCAGTCCTCTGCTCCTTATCTCATCTCGTACAGGCCTGAGACGTTAAGTCTTCAGTTTTCCTCCTTTTTCTAATTATTCCTCCACTGGATAAAAACCAGGTCATGCCTCTGTATTTAAAAAATAAAACTAAACAAAATCCTACTATTTGAAAACCAGAAGTGATTTTATTCCCCTCCGGTAATGTAACAGTGAAAATAGAACAGAATCGATTCGAGTCACAGTGCTGTTGATTTCAGACCCAGAAGAGTGTTCTGTTGCTAACCTTGAGGTCCGTGCAACTATTTTGAAACCCTGGTGACAATAAGGTGATCCTTGCCCAGACCTGGGGATGACAGTGATTCCTAATCCATTGTTTACTGGCCTCCCCTGGGAGTTGGCAAGACACGGTGTCCTCTCCTCTTTTTTGTAGAAAAGCTTGACTGTTCCTTCTTGTAAATGAATGGGCTGCAGTATGTGAGGCCTGGGGGCCTTTGTCTCAGGAGTCAGGTGGTTAAGAGCAAAGACTCACAGATAACTACTTGGGTTCAAATCCCAGCTCCACCACTCACTAACTTGGGCAAGTGACTCAATTATCTGCCTTAGTTTCTTCAGCTTTAAATAGTGATTACAGCCCATCTTCATAAGATTATATTATAAGAATTAAAAAATGTAATATATAAAGTGCTGAGAACAGTGCCCAGTACATAGTAGGTGCTAAATTAAGAATGGACTCTTGTCTGTCATGTAAGAGTTAATGTCAATATAGGAAAGCTTGTCTGACACTTGGTTTCATTGATTAGTTACAGAAGAATAGGCTAAAGTAGTGATTCAGTTAGAGCAGCAGTGACCTGTGATGTAGAACTAGGCTAATGAGAATTAAATCCTTCTTTGGTAAGTTTTCATGCTCTCTGTTAACTTTATTAACTGATACAATTTAAAAACATATCCCCTATGCTTTCAGCAAAAATTTTGACTAATTTTCCCAAAATCTTTTATGTAATATAGTTGAACTACAGGGAAGATGAATACTTTGAGAACATAATTCAAAACTTGAAGTTCAGCCAAAATAAACAACTAAAGAAGCTCCGAGAAAAGGTGGACAAGGATGAGTATGTATATCATTTCTTTTATGTTCATTCAGAAAAGGGGCTTTGTCCCTCTCATTGTTGGGTCAAGAAAAAGAAGCCGACTTAAAATAATGTTAAAAAAGTACGATGTCTGTCAATGGAGTGAGTACCTCCAAGAGCATCTAAGACTCTCATACTAGAGAAGAGTCAAAGATTTAAGAAACTTTAAAATTTTTTTATGAAGGTGTCCTCAGGTTACCCTATTTGTTTGGTTTCCTCTCATTTACTTCCTATTTTCTCTACTCTGTGGAAAAGTTTCTCAAGAACACCTTAGCCTAAGTAACCCAAGGCTCGTGCAAAGCCTTCTGTGAGGCCTTACCTGCAGTACTGAGAATGATCTTGCACCCATAAGCTGCCTGTTTTCCTTGGGTCAGTCATCCCACAGCCCCAGCCCCTTCCTAGACTGCTCTGTGTAACACCCTCAACTTTGTGGCAGCCAAATAGGAGGTCAGGGGAGTCGCCGCCAAATGCTCTTCATCTCTGGTTATTAGTGGCACTCATACTTCATATTAACATTAACATTAGTTCAGTCTTGTGTTTTCAACTAAATGGGTGTGGCTGACATATTTATCCACGTGTGTTTCTGCACTTAGATCCCTAGAGCTGCTTATATTGACCTTTTCTTGCTAGACTCTTAGCTCCTGGAGAACAGGGGCTGTCATTCCTTTTGCCTATTCAGCACAGTACTGAACACATATAAGATTTTCAGTTAAAACTGAATGAATGAATGAATGAATGAATGAATGAATGAATGAATGAGCAAATGAAAAATAAACATACTAACTTGATTTGCATGGTAACAGACAAAATAATGTGCCAGTGAGGCGCTTGGTTCATTATGAGTTCATTTATTCTTTCATTTATTCATTTATTAAACAAATATTTTAGAACACTAAGTCCAGGTGTCATTGGGAACTAGGAGGTTGAAGATGAACTTCGATGATATTATATTACATTACAACAGCAGAAGGTAACACAGATGTGATGTAATAAACTCTACCACCAGAAAGAAAATGTTGTGCCAGGAAAGGTACAGAGTGATAGGGGACTGTTTGATGGCAGGCTGTTCTGTTCCCAGTTAAACCAAGTACAGGTTGGACAAAATTCCTAAATGACAATGCCAGTACATTTCAATCCTTACAGAGCATTTTGAATCCATCAGGTACCCTGAAAAAGAGACTTGATTTCTTTTGCTGACCTTGGGATTTATGCAGCCAGTGTTGTATTGTCTGGTGCCAAAAATAGGGATGCAGAGGCTGGAGAATGTTGTGCCCCAGCTAGCAAAGAAGGAAGGAGAATGGGCGCATATGGTTTGTGTTAGAATCAGTTGTGCAGTCCTATTTCTAGAAACCCACAGAAAGTCACCAAAAAGAATATTCAGTGGGTAAATTGATAATCTGAGAAGTTTCTTACAAGTCTGGAGATTTTCATTTCTTTAAAAACACATATGCTTACAGTTAATAATTGCCAGTACCGTGTAAAATATCTACAGAGAAATATTGTCAGGTAGTGTTTCTGAAAATAGCTAATAAAACCTGCACCCATATTACACCAGAAGAATGGTTCATAATTTTAAAAATAGTTGAATTATTATTTGATGTTTTCCTTTGAAGTTAATGCAGTCCAAAGTTCTGTAATCATTTTGTAATACAGTTGGCATTTTTCATTCCCTTTCATCATATGTGTTGATTTTCTCCTGAGTCCTCTTCTCTTAAAATAATCACAAGTGAAAGCTGTGTATAATATTTTTTTAAAGATTTTATTTATTTATTTATTTATTTATTTATTTATTTATTTATTTATTTGAGAGAGAGAGGGCATGAGCAGGGGAAGCAGTAGAGGGAGAGGGAGAAGCAGACTCTCCACTGACCGGGGATCCCGATATGGGGCTCAATCCCAGGACCCAGAGATCATGACCTGAGCCAAGGGCAGACACTTAACTGCATCCATGTCATGTAGATCTTGTGTCTGTCTCTTGTACGGGAATCATTGCAAATCATTACAATAGGTAACCTTTTGTGTCTAGCTTCTCTCATGAAGTTCTTTGTGGGGATGAAGAACCAAGAAAATTAGCAAGTGAAGCTTCTGGAAAGAAGTTGAGACTCCATACTAGGACAAAGAGAGTAGACGTTAGGATCTTGGCAGTAGCCAAAAGGGACTATTTTGTGGCCAATGGAATGGTCTGGGAGAGCATTAAAATTGGAAAATATACTGAGTTGGAAGGAAGGTATTGGATGATCTGTGTAAAGCAGGGAAGTAGGGTAGACACCATCCGGGAATCCTGGAGCTGCAGCCATGTTTCTCTCGGAAGAGCTGGTCTTGACTTCCACCCCAGTGAATTGCTGCTGTTTGGCTTTCTTGGGTTTTGCTCAATGGGTCTTGAACTAAACCTGCAGTACCATGGAATAGATCTCTAGTTTTGAGGCCATTTCTTTCTGAAGTCTGGGAGCAGGGTATGGGTTCTTGCTGAATGAGAATTCCAGATCTGCCAGCTGTTACTCGGTGAACGTTGCTTGTTTCCTTTGGGAATGCTTCTGGTGCTTTCCTTTAGGAGGATCCCCTGTGCCTGACATCCAGACATCTGGATGTGTTCCCATGCTCTGGTCCTGTGTCAAGCCTAGAGATTTTTTTAAAGACACAGATTGAGTCCTGTTATTTCCTAATGAAAACCTTTCAGTATATCCCTGTTGCCTGTCTTATGAAACAGGTACAAGGCTCTGCATTCCTCTCATTAGCTCTCCAGAATTCCTTTAGATTCATCCCCCCTTCCCCCAGCATTGCCCAAAGGTCCAGTCGTAGGAATTACTTTCAGTCATTGCTCCATATTTTCTTCCTCCTTGTCCCTTGCCTTGGACCCCCCTTTCTGCCCTTGTTCATCTAACAGAAACCTCCATGTTGTGGGACTCAACTACATTACTTCCTTACTCATAGCACCCCATTGCATTTTTCTCTTCACCTTGTGCCTGCGCCAGTCCTTGTTGAAAGCAGAAACCACACATTTGTTTGAACACTGATGAACGGAATGTAGACCCTTCCTCGGTGTTTGTGGGGTTCATAAATGATAAAATCGCCAGTTTGTGATTGTGCTGATGAAGTTGACTCAGCCACTAAGATAAAGATGATCACATCCCACCATTTCGCCATCATGGTTAGTGAAGTTATGCAACAGCTTTCTGCTGTTATCCCTGTTTAACAGATTCAAAAAATTGAGAAAGTCAGGAATCTGTATGTGATATACCTGATTTAATCATTTCGCTAAAACAGCCTTCTGCCCATTTGAGCAGCTGGCAACTGCAAAGGGCAGGGATTTAAATTTAAAAAGCTTGGTTCATGCAGTTTCTGAGTGCCTAGTGTTTCCAAAATTATCTCAAACATTATGTTCTCTGGGTTTTTGGTGCCAGTTTGTAAAGAATTTCAAATATGTCATACTATCAGATAGTAATAGTGCTAAATTGAGAATAGAATATCCACTGGCAAAATTACTTAGATATGATCTCTGATGACTTACTTCCAGTAACATGATTATTCACTTAGAGTCAATAGAACAAGCAAAACTCTAAAAAGAAAAAAAAATGCACAAGAACAACAACAAAAGAATTCCTTTTCTTGTTTTTTAGACTTGATGTTATTTTGTTCGCTTCCTAGGACAGAACTTTCTGTGATATCCTTGTGATGTGGCAGTGTTTGTAAATCATGACCACTGAACCACGGAGTTACTTACCATAAACTACAAAGAGTTATTTCATTGCTGTGTCTTTCCTGCTGTCATGCATCGAAATAAAAACACAGAGACGTTGACAGGAACCAGTTCAATAAACATTTTATTGAGCAGCTGCCGCGTGCAAAGCACTGTGCTAAGCACTGTAAAGGGTTCAGAGGAATAAAACGTAGCCCTGCATCTGGGACCTCACCATCTAGGGAAAGAAGCAACTGAGTAACAGTTAAATCTGATAAAAGGCAGAGTTTGGTTGGTGCTATTACAGAGCAACAAAGTGCTAGGACAGCACCTTTTTTAAAACGACAATTAAACCTTTATGTATTAATGAAACATTCTCTGGAAGAGACATGTCAGCATTTTTTTTAAAGATTTTATTTATTTGAGAGAGAGGGAAAGCGAGAGACAGGGCAGGTGCGGAGTGGGAGGGGCATAGGCAAAGGGAGAAGCAGACTCACCGCTGAGTGGGGAGCCCCACAAGGGGCTCGATCCCAGGACCCTGAGATCATGACCTGAGAAGAAGGCAGATGCTTAACCGACTGAGCCACCCAGCGCCCCAGCATGTCATGAAGAGTCACAAGCAAAACAAAACAAAACGGTTGGTTCATTTGTCTTTCCCTTTATGTCTTCAAGCCTGCTGTTGTTTTCTGGTCTGAACTAGTTGGGTGGCGTCTGTCCCCAAGCGGCTGGTCCTCCTGAGGCTGGCAGCCCAACAGCTGTGGCTCTCTGTGTTTTTTCCTGAAAGGCCAACACCACCAAAAATGGCAGGGAGGTTGGCACCCTGTGAAGTGACACTGTAGTTTTGCCACTGCAGTGAGTCATGAACTCTCTCAATGTCCCAGGGCTGCCATTTTACTACCTGTGGCCTTTTAAAAGGCATGTACTTTCCTTATTTATAAAATGAGCGGGTTGATTTAGACTGTATAGCATCTCTGTGGTTCTTTCCAGCATTAAAATTCTATGGCCCTAACTGTGAAGGTTTGATAAGAGCCAAGAAGTTTTCCTCCTTGGTTTCTACACATCGAGTGACTCAAGAGAAAAGGAACATACTCCAGAGGTGGGAGAGTCTTCTCTAAAATACCCCTCCTAGGGACACCTGGGTGGCTCAGTCGGTTAAGCATCTGCCGTCAGCTCAGGTCATGATCCCAGGGTCCTGGGATCGAGTCCCGCATCAGGCTCCTTGCTCAGTGGGGAGCCTGCTTCTCCCTCCACCTTCTGCTCCCCCTGTATTTGCATTCTCTCTCTCACACAAATAAATAAATAAAATCTTTAAAAAATACAAAAAAATAAATTAATAAATAATTTAAAAATACATCTCTTCTGATAGTTCCCCTTCATTGATTATTTCTAGAGCCAGTCTTCTTTCTCATGAAGTCCTGTATCAGTGAATTTGGTTATCCAAAGAAAAGTAGCATGCAAGGCTATTATATTATGTATGTGGGCATTATATATATTATGTAAATTATAGATGGGTAAGTGAGGTGGTACAGAGGTGGAGTTGGTAGGAACTGTCCAGTGTGGGTGTGCAGAGTGCTGGAGATTTGAGGCACAAATGAATCTCCATGAGTGTAGTTATGTGGGGAAGATTTACAAAAAGGATTATTTGGCTCATCAAATATTACTGAGCCAGAAAGACAGAATAACAGCTAGACCAAATTGAACAAATCATTCTAGGTCCCCATGGCAGTATCTGCCTTGAAATGGTCATGTTCTACACATGTTGTAATAGATTAAAATTTTAAATTTCCATCTTTTATGCCCCCATTAAACTGACAGGCTTTATGCTTTTCCAATGTGTTCTAGGACCATAAGCAGAACACATTTTATCAGTAAAAACATTTCTGCTTTTTTATTTTTTTTCATTGACTTTTTTTTAATATGTTTTTTTAAGATTTTATTTATTTATTTGACACAGAGATAGAGATCACAAGTAGGCAGAGAGTCAGGCAGAGAGAGGGGAAAGCAGGCTTTCCGCTGAGCAGAGAGCCCGATGCGGGCCTCAATCCCAGGACCCTGAGATCATGACCTGAGCCGAAAGCAGAGGCTTTAACCCACTGAGCCACCCAGGCGCCCACATTTCTGCTTTTTTAAAATCAAGTGTTTCAGTTTTAATTCCAGCATAGTTAACACACAGTGTTATATTCGTTTCAGGTTGTATAGTGATTCAGCCATTCTGTACATTACTCAATGCTCATCATGATAGGGGCAAAACATTTCTGCTTTTTATTTAGCGTCTAAGGAAGGTTTTGTTTTGTTTTGCTTTTAGAGGGGAAGGGGAAATAGAGAGGGGAATTAAATAATTTAAAGGTTGAAGTTTTAAACTAGGAGAATTTTACAAAAGAATTCTGGAACTTTTATACCATCTTGAGGGGATGGTGTTCAGTTGGCGCATGGTTCTTGGTGGTCATGGCTCTCCACAGCCTGCATAGCAGCTGTGCCTCATTTAGGCCTAGTGCTCTCCCCCCTCCCAGAGTCCCAGGAAGAGAGGGTCATCTCTTTTGGAGGACCCATTGAGTGCCTCTCATGTTCCCAACACATTCTTAGCTTTAGAGATACAATTGAGAACACAGCATGAAATAAACAAGTGAGACTATATTAAAATAAAAAGTTTCTGCATAGCAAAGGAAATAATGGACAGAATGAAAAAGCAACCGATGAAGTGGGAGAAAATATGGACAAATCATATTACTGATAAGGTATTAGTCTCGAAAGTACATAAGGAACTTCTAAAATTCAGTAACAAAAGAAATAATAAGCCAATTTAAAAATGGACTAAGGGCTTGAATAGACATTTCTCCAAAGAAGACATACGAACAGCCAACAGACAGACAAATGAAAGGTGCTCAACATCACTGACTAGGGATGGATCAGGGAAACAAATCAAGACCCCAGTGAGCTCACACATCACTACTCTCAGGATTATTATGATAAACAAAAAAGACAAGTATTGGTAAAAGATGTGGAGAAATTGGAGCTCTTGCACACCATTGGTAGGCATGCAAAATGGTGCAGCTGTTACAGAAAACAGTGTGGAGGCTCCTCAAAAAATTAGAAATAGAACTACTGTATGACCCAGCAAGCCCACTTCTAAATGTACATCCAAAAGAATTGAAATCAGGATCTCTAAGGGATATTTGCCTTCCCATGTTCATTGCAGCATCATTCACAATAGCTTAGATGTGGAAACAACCTATTTCCATTGACAGATGAATGAATAAAGAAAAGATGGTATATGCAAATAATGGAATACCATTTAACCTTTAAAAAGAAGGAGATTCTGCAATATACAACAACATGGATGAGTGAAATAAGCCAGATAGAGAAAAACAAATACTACATGATTCCACTTATTTGAGGTATCTGAAATAGTCAAATTCGTAAAATCAAAGAATGGAATTGTGATTACCAGGGACCAGAGAAGAGGGTGGTTTCTAATCAGCAAGTATAAAGTTTAAGTTAAGCAAGATCAATAACCTCTAGAGATCTTCTGTACAGTGTTGTATCTACAGTTTACAATAATGTATTGTCTACTTCAATGTGGTAAAATGTGTTAAAAAGATAGATCTTCTGGTAAGTGTTCTTACCACAATTTTTTAAAAAAAGAAGAACATTACTGCCTTCTGTCACTGACACTGAGTTCCTGTCTAATGAGCTAGACAGACAATAATGTCAACTTTTATCACTGCTAAGGGTTATAGGGAAAGGAAGAAGTTTCAGTTCTTTCCTAAAAGATCCCAAGATTATTCTAAATCAGGAAAAACGTCACCAAAAGAAAATTCTGACAGAAATGATCCGCCCACCTATATATTTCCCAATTTGGGAATTTCTCTGAATTTCATATATCACACAAGTGGAGATAGCACACATCTGTGCATATACACATATACAGTTATTGAAGACTAAAAAGATTGTGCCTGTTGCCAAACTTAGAGCCACATGCAGTTGGTTGAATTCCAGGAAGAAAACCAGGTTAGTGATTTCTATGGCCTCGGGTTGAAAGAGGAGTGAATTCTCCCAGTGTCGTGTCAGAATAGGAGTCC
This sequence comes from Ailurus styani, assembly GCA_002007465.1. Classification (NCBI taxonomy): domain Eukaryota; kingdom Metazoa; phylum Chordata; class Mammalia; order Carnivora; family Ailuridae; genus Ailurus; species Ailurus styani. The sequence continues at coordinate 2,449,737 of LNAC01000071.1, read as the reverse complement.
TGGCTCTCCCCTCTCAGATAACCAGATGGGTCATCACTCAGAGTATTTCAGTTATGTTAACAACTCTTATGCAACAACAGTGAGTAGTTTAATGGGGCTCTTTGGTCCTACTCTGCTTTTACCTTTGGGTAAAAATATTGCCCTTTATGGAGCAGTGGAAAGAGCTTGTGCTTTGCAGTCAGGTGAGGGAAGCGGGGAGGGGGATGGAAAGTGGGAGTTAGAGTGGGAGGCTGTGGGTTAAGATTCTTGCTCTGCCACTTACTGTGTAAATTTAGACAACCTGCATAGTATCTCTGAGCATCAATGATTCCTTTATAAATTGAGAAAAATAACATCTATTTTTGCCTTATGGGGTTGTTGTATTATATATTGTATAATATGCCTGTCATACAACTTAGGTTCCGTTAAAAAGTAGCTGTTGTTACAGTCTGGTCATGATGGTCTTCTAGAATGACTTCTTGTAGTGTAGAGGTTGCATCCTGAAGTGTATTAGGGTAAGGGGGAAACCTAAGTGTGAAGCAATTTTAAAAGGTGCACTTTCAAAGGGGCAGTCCAAGATGGCATAGGAAGATCCTGAGCTCACCTCCTTCCATGGACACATTGAATCTACAGCTACATATGGAAAAATTCCCTCTGCTCAAGAGCTGGAAACTAGCCGGACAGCTTCTTCATGACAAACAGTAAAAGGCCCAAATTGAGATGGGTGGGAGAGGGAGATAGGTGGTCTTGCCAGAAACACATCCCTGGCACAGTGACCTACAATCAGGAGGGATCTCATAAATCCAGAGCTTCTTCCTGAGGAGTGAGGAGTTTCTTCCCCACATCAGGCACCCCAGCCTGTGGGGCCTGCAGAGAGAGATGTTGCCTGTGAAAACTAATGGAATTCAAATCCAAGAGATGCAAAGGGCTGGAGGGAATGGAAATAACACTCTTAAAGCGCTCACATGCAGACTCAATTCTCCCCAGGGGCTAGCACAATAGTAACAGTTTGAAAAGGGCCTAGACTATATATGAAAGAAATTCGTTTGCTAATCTTAACGCATCTATCAGAGGACAAGGGCCTGTTGGGATTCCATGGGGACAGAGGCGTGGGTGAGTGGCAGTTTTGCCCTCTTTCTGCTTTGATAGCATATGCAAGAGTGCCTCAGCTATGTCTTGTTAGCCTACCTCAGAGTGCCATTCTGCTGCCTTGCTGAAGCCAGTGAGCACACACAGTATTCACAGAAGTGCTCCTTAATTAGCTGGCTCTGGTGGCCAAGGGGCTTGTGTTCCTGGATTCCACAGGACTGTAACAATTTGAAAGATGGTTTTTGATAGGCAACCACCTCCAGGGCACTACACAGACAGAAGATTGAAACACACCGCTAGTATTTATGTGAAAAAGACCTATTTACTTGTCCTAGATCTTCAGTCTGAGGGGCAGACTTCAAGTTTGCCACAGATCTAGAGGCTACAGAGATGCTCACAGGGAATGTAGGCTGGGAAACACCGTCTTTGTGCTCTCCCTTGGCCTCAAGACATCTCCCCAGTACCTCCCAAAAAGGAGCTTATACATTCTTCTAAAGTCCCAATTTTTAAAACTATACCCCAGGGACACCTGCAGATTACTTGATCTGGAGGCCAGCAAGATTTATGATTGCAGTCCCTCAAAACTGTATATACTTGCACACTTTAGAAATTGCTGCCTGAGTGTCTTCCAATCAAACTAAAGCTGGGTACTAAATAAGATTCCTGTCTTTGGAGCACTGACAAGTCTTGGCACACCATCAACAACAGGGACCTAAGAAGAATAAGTCAGGTTGCTTTGACAATTACAAAGGTTGAGAGACAACAAAGACCTAGGGCAAAGTTGAAAGATAAGGTTCCTCTCCTACACAAGGCCACTCCTTCAACAGTTTTTTGCCTAATCCATAGAAACAAACAGAGTCAAACCAAATGAGAAATCAGAGGACTGTGTTCCAAATGAAAGAACAGTTAAAACCTCTGGAAAAAAATCTTAGTTGAAATGTAGATAAGTAACTTATCTGATAAAGAGTTAAAAGTAATGGTCATAAAGATGTTCGCCAAACTCAGGAGAGAAATGGAAGTGAAAGACCTGTACACTGAAAAAACATGGATGACAGAAATTGAAGATGACACAAATAAACAGAAAGATATTCCATGCTCCTGGATTGGAAAAATAAATAGTGTTAAGATGTCTATATTACCAAAGCAATCTACAAGTTCAGTGCAATCCTTATCAAAATTCCAAAGGTATTGTTCACAGAAACAGAACAAGAGCCTTAAGTTTGTATGGAAAACACAAGAGATCCCAAATAACCAAACCAATCTTGAGAGAGAAGATAAAGGCTGGAGGCATCATGCTCCCTAATCCCTAACTGTATTACAAAGATACAGTAATAAAACAAAGTATGGTATTGGCCCAAGAACAGATACATAGATCAATGGAACAGAAGGGAGCCCAGAAATAAATCCACACATATGTGGTAGTTAATGTATAACAGAAGAGGCAAGAATATACTGGGAAGGACAGTCTCTTCAATAAATTGTGTTGGGAGAACTGAATGGCCGTATGCAAAAGAATAAAACTAGAGAATCACAAAAATTACCTCAAAATAGATTAAAGACTTGACTGTAAGACCTGAAACCATAAAATTCCTAGAAGAAAACCTAGGCAGTAGGGTCCTTGATGTTGGTCTTGGGAACGATTTTCTTGGATCTAACTCCAAAAGCAGAGACAACAAAAGCAAAAATAAATGGTGGGACTACATCAAACGAAAAGCTTCTGCAAAGGAAACCATTAACACAGGAAAAAGTCACCTACTGAATGAGAGAATATATTTGCAAATCATATATCCAATAAGATGTTAATATCCAAAATACATATACAGGTATATATATGTGTGTGTGTGTGTGTGTGTGTGTATGTATAGATACACAATCCAATTAAAAATGGGCAGAGGATCTGAATAAACATTTTTCCAAAGAAGACCTATAAGATGGCTAACAGGAACATGATGCTCAATGTTACTAATCAGGGAAGCGCAAGTCAATCACAATGAGATAGTACCTCACACCTGTTAGAATGATGATTACCAAAAAGAAAAAACAGCAAGTGTTGGCAGGGGAATCGTGCACTGTTAGTGGAAATATAAATTGGTGTAGCAACTATGGAAGACAGTATGGAGTTTCCTAAAAATACAAATGGAACTCTACCAAATGATCCAGAAATTTCCAATTCTTGGCATTTATTCAAAGAAAATAATAACACCGATGCAGAAAGATATTTGCACCTTTCTGTCTATTGCAACTTTACTTTCAATAGCTAAAATATGGAAGCAACCTAAGTGTTCATTGATGGATGAATAGATACAGAAGATATGGTGTATATATATATATGTATATGAATGTGTATATTTCTACATATACATCATACACACACGCACACACACACAATGGAATACTCCTCCGCCATAAAAACAAGCGAGATCTTGCAATTTCTGACAACATGGATGAAATTTGATGGTATTATGCTAAGGGAAATGAGGCAGACAGAGAAAAACAAATACTGCATGATTTCCCTTATACGTGGAATCTAAGAAACAAACAAAACTCATAGGTACGTAGAACAGAGCAGTGCTTGCCAGGGCAGAGGGTGGTTTCGGGATGGGTAATAGAGGTAAAGGGGATCAAGAGGTACAAACTTCTAGTTATAAAATAATTAGTCATGGGGAAAATGTACAGCATGCCCATTATAGTCAATAATGTATAGTGCATATTTGAAAGTTGCCAAGAGAATAAAAGTCGTCACAAGAAAAAGGAAAAAAAAATGTTCCTAACTTTGTATGGTGACTGGCAACTGGACTCATTGTAATGGTCATTTTGCAGTGTATACAAATACCAAAGCATGATATTATATACCTGAAACTAATATAATATATTAATTGTACCTCAATTTAAAAAAATTAAGCTCTCTGATCCGTGAAAGCGGTATATCTTTTCCACGTTCTTAAGTCTTAATTTCTTTCAGTGGTGTTTTATAGTTTTTGGCATACACATCTTGCACTTCTTTTGTTCAATTTATACCTAAGTGTTTTATTCTTCTTAGTAGTACTGTAGATGGAATTGTTTTCTCAATTCCTTTTTGGATTGTTCATTGCTAGTGTATATAAATAAAAGTGAGTTTTGCATATTGAAGATAAGTAAATAAAAATGAGCACTTACATTTTTAAAAGGTTTGGCAAGGAAATGGCAATCTTCGTCGTCCTGAAATTTTATTTTATTTTATTTTTTTTAAAGATTTTATTTATTTATTTGACACAGAGATAGAGATCACAAATAGGCAGAGAGTCAGGCAGAGAGAGAGAGGGAAAAGCAGGCTTTCTGCTGAGCGGAGAGCCCGATGTGGGCCTCGATCCCAGGACCCTGAGATCATGACCTGGGCTGAAGGCAGAGGCTTTAACCCACTGAGCCACCCAGGCGCCCCTGAAATTTTATATATCACGCAGATCAACAGCTCAGAAGTAGGGGGTTGGAATGGAAGATGAGAGGCACCCTTTTCCCCTTGGATATGATACAACTCGGAAAGGAATATGTAAACTAAGATGTAAGTTTACATATTACTTACATCTTAGTTTACATATTCCTTTCCGAGTTGTATCACTTCATGTGTAAGTGTATTCGGGAAGGGTCAGAAAAGCATGCTGGGCCTTAGTTTCTATACCTGAAAACTGGAGGTGTCATCTGTCTTCTGTGACTGGTTCGAAAGATGAATGATGTATGGAGGAAACTCTGAAGGCTTGCTGAGAGAAGATGAATAAATGTAAAGGGTTACAGTGGTTATTGCAGTTTCAAAGTGAGAATTCTCCTTTCCACGAGTACTTGAGGAAAAGAGAAAAAGCCACTGTTTTGTACCGCCGATTTTAAAGGAGTTGCTCTGGGACCCCTAGATGCTGGGAAACTGAACGCTTTCAGGGAAAGGGGCATTAGCAGTTTTGTTGTTTGAAGTCTGAAAGTTACACATGGGTGGGTGAAAGAGGAGTTTCACTCCAGGTGCTTTTGCAATCCAGTGGGTTTATTACATCCAAAAGGCTGGAGGATCAGGCTGTCCATGTCTGCCTTTCCTCCTTGCTATAAAAGTGATGTCTTTGTGCTCTCCTCGCCTCACCGCCTGGCTTCTTCAGGGTAATAAGAGTTAGAAGAGAAACACCTGGTCCCCCTCTCAAGGGTATTTCAGTCGTGTTTCCCATCCACACTGTTAGTTCAGCTTTGAGAGCCATGCTGCTTATAGCAGCCCTTCTTTGTTCCGTCGAATGCCCCCAAACAAGAATAAGGCCGCCTGACAAAATTATGGCTCCAAAATTAAAAATAAAGTTTTCCTCTTTCTTGCTTTCCTGCTCTGCACTGAATACCACACACATCCAAACCGCTACACACAGAGACCATTGGAGGCTGGAAGAAAAATCAAAGAACAGGGTACTTACTACTTCATCTCTCTGGTCTGATTCTGGCTCTGGGAGGCTGCTGTGTCTGGCCTCTGGTCTGGAGTTGAAAGGTATTTTCAGGGAACCTGCACTCTCCAGTATTTTAAGGCAAGCATCACCACCATTTGGTTTTCTCTTCTGTTGAGCATTTTCTTTTTTCTGTGCTGCTATTCCCCATCAAATTTCTGTGTCCCATAAATGGAAGCTTTTCCTGGAACGTTGAGGCTGCATCCAAATCAGAATAACTTATAGTTTTTGTTACATCACTGTTTAACTTGAAAAATATTTTCTTCGCCTTAATTTAGCTTTCACTTTAACATAGTGAGATATTTTGTGACTGACCAGACATTAGATATTAGACCTCTAGCTGTTATCATCATTTTATTTAAGATGTAATGATCCAGGGGCTTCTGGACTGATCAGTCCATTAATCATCCGACTCTTGGTTTTGGCTCAGATCATGAGCTCAGCGTCCTAGGCTCGAGCCCAGCATCCTGGCTCCCCGCTCAGTAGGGAATCTGCTTAAGGATTCTTTCTCTCCCTCTTCCCCTCCCCTCACTCACATGCATCCATAGTCTCTCTCTCTCTCTCTCTCTCTCAAATAAATAAATCTAAAAAAAAAAAAGGAAAAAAGATGTAATGGTCCGAACACAGTTCTTCAGGCTCCTGTCATTCCCAGGAACGGTATGCCCTGTGCTTTTGAATCTGGGTAATCACCCAGGGGTGGTCTGACGATGCATTGTGAAAGTTTTCAAGGAAGAAAAGGCAAACACTACACACTAGTGCTTCATGAAACTAACCATCATAATTCTAATTTTATTTGAGAGCTCTGTGGTCATAAATAGCTACGTATTTTCCAAAAGTATAATTCACCGTGGACATTTTAATATGTAAAACACTCCCTCCTGTAAAGTTATAAACATGAATCAAAATGCAATCTTAAACCCCTCACAGTAATGTAACAGAAGAGCAGAAAAGCACTAAAACAAAGGTATGACATTTATTTTTACAGAAGGAATAAACATGAGAAGAGTGTGTAAACTTTATCTATGTTCTGCTTTGGAGTTCTGTTGCTGTCTGAAAGATTAGTTTCATATATCTAACTCCTTTCCTCTGTACTCAACTTAGTTTGAGAAAACATTTTGGACTGGCACATTTTGTCTTTCCCTTTTAGCCTGTGTCTGAGTTCAGAACCAAACAGTTGGCATATTATTTGTGATTACCCGTAGAAGTCCATGCAGAGTATACTGTTACTAAATCAGCTCGTAATTGGGAAACTGAACCTTAAAACAACTGAGACCTGGAAACACATTAAATCAGTTTTATAACAATTAATTGATAATTTTAAGCTATTTATGCATAAGATCTCCTGTCATATTTGCTATCAAAATGTTTGAGGACACATCAGAAATACCTTTCTAAGGAATCACTGTAAGAAATGCTCTTTCTCCTCAGGGGTAACACGAGCCCATTTTCCATTTTGTCCCTCCTGCCGGACAACTTAGACTCGTACTTGAACCTAAGTTGTAATAACTGTGTGAATATAGGTAAACATATTCCTGATAAATAATTTTTCCTGATCATGATTTTTACTTATATAAGTATTTCCTTTTGTGATACTTTCTGGTCATGCAAACAAAATCTACTTGTTCTGTATAGTTCCTGATCTTTTGATTTGAATCTTAACACCCCAGGGTTTGCATATTTTTATTGAGTCATCACAAATCATGTGGAAATCGAGTGGAGTTGAATTAAAATAATACAATTATATGCTTGTAATCCTCAACCTGCAAGGAATTAAAATACTGATGACCCAGCTGTGATGAAATTAGGACAAACTGGTATCAGTCACACCATACTGTTTGAAAATGTTTTCCTCTGTTTAAAATGATGGTGACGGGCGCCAGGGTGGCTCAGCGGGTTAAAGCCTCTGCCTTCGGCTCAGGTCATGATCTCAGGGTCCTGGGATCGAGGCCTGTATCGGGCTCTCTGCTCAGAAGAGAGCCTGCTTCCTCCTCTCTCTGTCTGCCTTTCTGCCTACTTGTGATCTCTCTCTCTCTCTCTCTCTCTCTGTCAAATAAATAAAATCTTTAAAAAAATAAATAAAATAAAATAAAGTGACAGTGACATGGAACCAAAGAAATGCATTGATCAACTATCTCCCCTCTGTCTTCAAACTTACTGTTTTTCAGAAGAAAAATTCACAGAAATGTTATCTAGATTTTTTTTAATTCCCCAATTTTTTATATGAACATCTTCATCATGTTATTAGAGATAAAGCCCATACTTAATTAGAATTTATCAGACAGTTGTTATATATGGCCCTCTCTCAGTTCTTTTTAAGAGATCAAAAACATCTGACATCCCACAATAGTTACTGGAATTGTAGCTAAAATGCTGACTTGGGCAGCTGACTTTGTCTTGCTTACCTTGCACAGCAGGGTCTGGAAACAGTTCTGATTTAATCTCATTGTACTGATTACTATAAACTCCTTCCATGAGTAGGATAATAATTGCCCATAAATTGCTGTCCTGAAAGTGGTATAACTACAATGAAGCCATTAGCTAATAATATTGGATTCTCTCAAGTGTATGCACGTGTGGTGACATTTAAGTGGTTATCTGAAGTCAAGAATTGTCCATTTTTCAATGACTGTATAGAGATATATGTAATGGTCTGTTAAGATGGGGGTATTACTCCTGTTGCAAAAAAAAAGGGCTTAACAATGATTTTATTTCTTTATTGAAGTACAGTTGACATGCAATATTACATTAGTTTCAGGTGTACACTGTAGTGATTCCGCAACTTTCTACATTACACAATGCGCACCACAAGTATAGCTACCATCTGTCTTCATACAACCCTATTACAATAGCACTGACTAGATTCCCTATGCTGGACCTTTCATCCCGGTGACTTAGTCATGCCATAACTGGAAGTCTGCACCTCCCACTCTCCTTCACCCATTTTGCTCATGCCCCCACACCCCTCCTCGCTGGCAATCGCCAGTTTGTTCTCTGTATTTATGAGTCTGTTTTTGCTTTTTGTTTGTTCATTTGTTTTGTTTTTTAGATTCCACATATAAGTGAAATCATGTGGTATTTGCCTTTCTCTGCCTGACATCTTTCACTTAGCGTAATACTCTCTAGCTCCATCCATGTTGCCACAAATGGCACGATCTCATTCTTTTTTAAGGTTGAGTGATATTCCAACAATGGTTCTTATTATGCAGTCATCATAGCATCTGAGCAGAAAGACATGGGAAAATTGGCACCTACGCAGACAGACAAATCTACTTCAGAACCACCTGGATTTCATTTTACAGTCATCATACAAATTCATGCCCTTGCTTAATTAGCTGGAATGTTGCATTAAAAGAAAAGAATTTAAGGTGGCAGTAATCAGAGGCAGATTACCTGCAACTAACTATCTGACAAGGGGACATCTCAGTGTCTAAATAAACTAGGAAATTAAAAAAATTATACTTGAATCTGAAGTTTTAGCACCTTGAACTTCAATATTCTTTCAACTGCTCCAGAATGATTGGTATAGTTACCTAGTATTAGGAACATAGAGGTAAACATATTTCAATAGAATGTCAGTCCATTTGAAATTTCCAAAAAGGTGCATCTGAATGGGTTTTGTACTATGAGATGCCTCCAGAAAAATTCATACAAGTATGAATAAATTCATACAAGTAGACCTGAATACATTCTGATTTTCCAAGAAGTAGAAATACTTTCAAAAAAGATGGCTCACCTAGTGAGCTAATTTTAATTTGTTGCTCATATTTCAAACAGAAAGTTACAATTCATCTTGGAATAGTAATGATGCTTTTATTGTGGTGAGCCAACTGAATCAGATACTAATAATATAATTTGTAATGAGTTCTTATGTTTTCCATAGGTGGATAAGCGGAGCCGCTGTAGTCAATGCATTTTATTCTTCAGGCAGAAATCAGATAGGTAAGGCCTATTCCTAAATAATTCTTTAATATTTCTCTGTTGTTACCAAGTTGTAGTGCATTGCATGACCAATTTACGTACTCCCCATAAAAGCACAGCTGAGGCTGAGTTATTGATTTATTGAATATACTCCTTGAAAGTAAATGCATCCATGTACCTCTTTCCACTATAATAGCAAATTTTAAGTCAGTACAAATTACATTAAGTGGTTTTCTTTCTTTTACAATGTTCTCATTTGTGGCTAAGTGGTTTATCTGATGTCTAAGTGCTTTTATTTTATTTCTAAAAACTTTTTAAACATCTCTTATAGCTCCATAAAGTTATATTGACTGTAGGACTCTCTAAGCATCAGAATCTTAAAGGAGTTTAAGGTTCCAAGAACCAGCTTTGCAGAGATTGGGTTCTCTTGGCAATTCTGTACACTGGCTTTGAAGGGGATGGTCCTGATCTGTATCACCTATTTTTCTTTCTTTCTTCCTTCCTTCCTTCCTTTTTTCTTTCTTTCTTTCTTTTCTTTTATTTCTCTTTCTTTCTTTCTAAGATTTTTATTTATTTATTTGACAGAGAGATAGAGAGAGAGCACAAATAGGCAGAGCAACAGGCAGAGGGAGAGGGAGAAACAGGCTCTCCGCTGAGCAGGGAGCCCAATGCGGGGCTCGATCCCAGGACCCTGAGATCATGACCCCAGCTGCAGGCAGACATTCAATCGATTGAGCCACCCAGGAGCCCCTGTATCACCTATTTTTCTAGACAACGCCAAAGGTCTCAGAAATTTGAAAAGTTGGTTATATTAGGTTGAACCATGTGAAATTGCATTTACTTAACTACTTTTAATCAAAATAGAAAAAAAATATGTTCGGTAAGAGTAGTATTACAGGAATCTGTGTAGAAATGAATACATGAGTGAATGATATAATAAATAACTAAATAGCTTAATATAACAAAGATATATTGATTCTCTTGCTGGGAAGACCTTGATATTTTTTAACTCTTTCTTAAGTATTACATAGATAGACCCATTTTTCCCCCAAGGATTTTAAATATGTTGAAAGGCACCCAGCAGATTCAGCACTACGAAAGGTGTACTAAACAAACAGTACAGTCAACTTCTCCAGGTGCACGTAGTCTAGCCCTTTATTTCTAAGTGTGGTCAAGAATCAAAAGGAAAGATAATTTCAGCATTATTCTAAAATAAACATCTCAGAGTCTGCCCTGAACCTCGTTTTTCTTGAGCTCTGTTATTAATTAGATTAGAAGTGGTGAAAAATCCTGTAAGATTTTTACCATTGGCTAAAAATAAACTTTAAAATATTGTAACCCTTATTTTATTTTATTTTATTTTAAAGATTTTATTTATTTATTTCACAGAGGGAGAGAGATCACAAGGAGGCAGAGAGGCAGGCAGAGAGAGAGGGGGGGAAGCAGGCTCCCCGCTGAGCAGGGAGCCCGATGTGGCCCTCGATCCCAGGACCCTGAGATCATGACCTGAGCCGAAAGCAGAGGCTTTAACCCACTGAGCCACCCAGGCGCCCTACCCTTATTTTATTTTAAAGTTTGATTATAGCTTTCCCCATTGCTTTTAAACCTATGAAGAGTTAAAGTAAAAAATTTTCAAAAAAAAAAAAAAAAGGTAAGAAACTCTCTACGTTTTCTTCTAGTATTTTTATGGTCTTTATTTTTGGAGTAACTCTTTAATCCATCTGGAATTTATTTTGGTAGATGACATGAAAATGAATTACATAAAATAATCAGAAAAGTTTCTTTATATAACATATAAATACTAAAGAAAGCATGTGCACCTGTTAAAATCAATTAGCTCAAAGTCTAGGCTAATACATTTCATGATTAGTGCAATGATTACCTGAACTCAGACCAGAGCCTGTTTAATGATCAACTCAGTACTCATGCAGTCTATCCTTTGCAATGTATTCCTAGAAACTATTCAGACCCTTTCTTAGAAGTGCCTTTCTCTCTGGAGAGGCTTCACTTTGTTTTTTATTTTGTTTTTTGAGAAAGAAAGAGCATGCATGCATGTTCACACATGTGTATGGGGTTTCGGGGGAGGGGGTGGAAGGGGGCGTGGACAGAGAGAATCTTAAGCAGGCTCCACACCCAGCACAGTGGGGCTCAATCTCCCGACCCTGAGATCATGACCTGAGCCGAAATCAAGAGTCTGATGCTTAACTGACCAAGCCATCCAGGCACCCCAACTTTGAAGACTTCTTTTTGATATTCAGTAGTTCTGTCAACGTAAGATTTAGTTTATTCTGGACTTGAACTTAAACAGGAAAATGACCCTTTAATGGAATTCCAAGGCAAAGTGAGACAGCCTGGCCTTTGTTCTGTATTAGGCTAGACTAAGGGACATAGCTTAATTTTAATCCAGTTTAGGAAGGACCCTGGATCCTACCAGACCTGATGCTGATTCATCCCAACAAGAAGACCCATACAGACCCTCTGTAGGACCACCCTGGCATGTTCATCCCTTCAGCCCCTCTCTAGAGCAGATCCACACACTTTAAGTCAAGACAGTACCTCGTTTGGCTCTGAATGACCCCATATCCCTGGAGCCAGCTCAAAATTGGTTCATCTCAGGGATTCCCTGATCAGAGAAGACCAAGGAATGTTCTCAGTTTGAACTTAATACCCTCAAACCAAAGAAGCACACAGCAAAAGCAAAAAGAAGGTAAAAGTGGCCTAGCATTTAGCATAATTAGATCCTCTGAATAATCAAGAATTGGCTACAATAAGCATTCTTAATAAGAAAGACCTTTTAAAGACTCTCAAGATAAATCATCAGATAGAAATTCGAAATCTGAAAAATTGTTAATGTCTTTTCATATGCTTGTCTGCGAATAACAGCAGTTCAGAAGAAGGGACTGTGTCTTGCAAGAGGAGAAATCTTTGACATGTGTACATTTTCTCATTGACAATTCATTTAAATCTTCAAAGTGGGGATTGTCTTAACTAAAAAATAATTGAAGATCCAGACCTCCATCTTTCTTCTTGATAGAAATGAGTTTGTGGCTGTGTGTGTGTGTGTGTGTGTGATGTCTGTTTACATACATAGATATACAACTTTTAATTTTGATATTGTGCATTACAGAATTAGAATTGGTAAAGACTAGCCTATGTCTCAGGGCACCTGGGTGGCTCAGTTGGTTAAGTGTCTGCCTTTGGCTCAGGTCATGATCCTGGAGTTGGGGGATCGGGCCCCACATCACAATCCCTACTAGGGTGAGGAGTATGCTTCTCCCCCTCCCCCTCCCTAACTTGTGCTCTCTCTCTCTCAAATAAAATCTTTAAAAAAAAATCGCATATGTCTCATAAATGACCCTTCCATCCTCACACAAATACTTTAAATTAGATCACGTACAATTTCTCATGGGATTGGCCTCTCTATGCTATGGTAAAAGAGAACTTGTTTTATTATCATATAGGGAATTATTCATATTAATAATTTCTTATTTTTAATTCAGTTCCAACCAATTTTTGTTATAACTCACACAGGTAGACTATATTACAAGTTTTATGCACCCCTGCTACTTCACATCAATTAAAAAAAAAATCAGGAGCATCTGGGTGGCTCAGTTGGTTGAGTGGCTGCCTTTGACTCAGGTCATGATACCAAGGTTCTGGGATTGAACCCCACATGGGGGTCCCTGCTCGGCGAGGAGTCTGCTTCCCCCTCCTCTGTGTCTTCCCTGGCTCATGTGTGCTCTCTCTCTCTCTCTCATAAATAAATAAAATCTTTAAAAAAAAATCTTTGTCTTAACAAAAAACAAACAAAAAACAAACCTTCCCAGACAGAAAGGCATACTGAAAGTGTTTAATTCACTGTCTCTTATTCCCCACACATTTGCCCTGTAGAACTCCAGAAACCTTCCATGGATTATTTAGTGTGTTCAGCCTGGTGGTGTATGACTACCTTGAAAGAACAAAATTTTCTAAAGCTACCTTCCTTGTTCTTAGGAATCTTATTTTCAGAGTTGAAAATCAAGAGCAAATGTTTCAGAACATATTGCTATTCCATTTAATGTAAAAATTAATATTGAACTTCCTCCACCCAAAATTGATTTTACCTGATGTCATCGAACTTTATATCAAAGATTCTGAAATTGAATTGCTTGCAGCCTTAACAAACCAAAGCAGGGAAGCAAGGGCATAGGAGGTAGGGAGAAACATAATTTTTTGTGTCATGGACCAATGACTTATTTAATTAACTAACTTGTTGACAATCCCGAACATAAAAAATGTGCAACTAAGCAGCTGGTTGTTATCAACCGTTGTGAAGTCTACTAGTAACAGTAATAGGCTATGGGAAAGTCCTCATCACTGATATTTAGCTGACAGTGTAAAAGGGGAAATCATAATTTGCAAAGCTGAACTTGAAGACTAGTATTTAATGTGAGCCATAAAAATCTTATCACTTGCCTGAAGAATGACATATCAGGATATAATTAAAGCAGCAGGATCTTTACAGTTAATGTTTAGTCTTGATAGCACGTTTCATAAGAACATTTTATATAAAGGGTGAATTTTAATCAAAGTACATAGTGTGGGAGATAGTATTCACTTTAAGCTAATAAGGTAATGCACATAATTTTAATACTTTAAGCTAAAAATAATTTCTTGGCACTGTTGATAACTCAAGCAGCTACATGTGAGGTATAACTTTCATTGAAATTCTCCAAGGACAGCAATATTTATTTTCTAATTATTTTGTCATTTTGGATGTTGTGGCAACGTTCCAGATATTTTTTTAAAGTTCTGAAGAGCACTTAAATTGTCCAGCATGTTTTTAAAGTCTCTTCTGTAAACATCTAATATTTATCTTTGAAATCCATTCAAGGCTCTGCCATATTCTCCGCACCTGAAAGACAAAGAAACAGCATTTGTTACCATGTGAACTATATTTTAGATTTCTTAAGGTCAGGGACCTCTCTTCTGGTCTTGAAATCTCAAATAGTGATTGCTTAGGGCTTTACATGGATTGGTGTTGATGCTAATGATTTTTTTTTTTTTAACTACAGAACATAATGCAGTAGATGCTAGAATTTTGAAACATGAAAGATGGAATTGCTAAGTTATGAGCATTATGAGGGGAGGAGAGGGCACGAGGGAGATGAAGCAGGAGAAGACCATGGAGTCAAAGGGCAGGAAGAAGATGCTATATTTAGTTAGAATGCACCAAAGCCATCTTTGGGAAGACTTTTCTTTATCAGGGGAGTGAGAATGACCAGAGTTACACTTTAATCTGGATGCAGGATGAATTAGATTTAGGATAGGTGATAGTTGGGTGAGACAGGAAGTGGAAAGATCATGTAGGAAATCAAGAAATTCTTGAGACAAGGAAGGATAATATGAAGTGGGCTGATGGTAATAAGGCTGATAGGAGGAAATAAACAGAAGAGATGCTCCTGGAAGGAAGGTACATGACCTGGTCTTTTCCTAAGTATATTGTGTAAGACTTGGTAAAAAAATAAATAAACAAACAAATAAATATTTAAAAAATAAAAAAAAATAGGCATGTAAGATAAGTAGAAAATGTTCATGTCGAGTGGTTGAGACCCTTCAAATGCCACTAACAGAAATAAAGTCAAGGGAGTGATGGCGTAGAAGAGAACATGATGAGTTTGATGTTTGACACATGAAATTTAAAGTTTGTGAGACATCTAAGTATAGAAAGCTAGCCAGGTTAATGCAGATGTCAGGGTAGACATAAAAAAATTTGTGATTTATTTATTTAGTAGTCTCTGGGACACCATGGTAGATTCATTTGCTCACTCATTTATCTTTGGTTAGTCACCTATTCAACATATTTCCTAAGCACCTGTTATGTTCCAGGCACCATTTGAGTTTTAGGTGCTGGAGATAATGAAAAAAACAAATGGACTCAACAAGTAAACAAATGTACTTATAGGCACACAAATGTCTGTGCTCAGAAGACTGATATTTGAGGTGCTGGAGCAGGTGAGGATGGTAAGAAAAAGAAAGACAACAACCGAAAATAAGGAAATAAATAGCCATAGATGCCTTGTTGGAAGTAACACAGGCCAATGTGGTTGGGAGATGCCTCCGACTGAGTAGTTCTGTTTACTTAACAAGCTATTATAGATGGATAAAATGTTAGAAATGACATTAAAAGTAATACTTGTGTTACTTTTTTTAAAAAGTAGTATTTGTGTTATTAAATAACTGTCTCTCCCAAATATTTGCAGTGGGGAAAAGTTCTTCTAAATGATGATGGCAATTTCCCCTAGCTCTAATCTCCTTATAGCAAAAAACAGTCTTAGCAGAGTTTGTATCTTGATTATACAATATCACTTATACAAGTGAATCGTGACTATAAATCATACATCATGGTGCTGCTTTGGGATGAACTCTTTGTTGTCATCCATCACAAAAGACCTACACTTGTTTCATCACAGAAGACTTTTGTATGCAGTTAAGTGAATCTGACAAACTGGAAAGTAGCTTAGCAGGCAGAAAGTCCAGCCCAGGCCTGCCATCACAGAAGGACCCCACAAGTCTTTAACCATCTTCTTTCCTTGTAGTCTTCCCGGCAGGCATTCTGCAGCCCCCCTTCTTCAGTGCCCAGCAGTCTAACTCGTTGAACTACGGGGGTATCGGCATGGTCATAGGACATGAAATCACCCATGGCTTCGATGACAATGGTAAAGTGGTGTGGACACTTTCCTTTGGCTGAGACACATCCTAATACACCTGAATAGAGTTATTGTACTTGATCGGTACAAGAACACATTTAATCATCAGGGTACCATTGGCTAATAATCTTACTTGCAGTATTCCTTCTAAATTGTTGCTTAAGAAGATCAGAAATGTCTGGTAGTGAGATAAGCAGTGTGTGCTTTGCACTCTGACAAAATAACACAAGTATTCACATTTAGAAGATACTGTGTGTTTGCTAACACCAATGATAATGTTTGGTCTTATTTCATGATTGTTTACATATTATCTATCTGGACTTCTAGAGGACAGGGTCCATGTCTTAAAATCAGATGTAAAATAAAAAAGTAAGGTGCCCGTAAGACTTTTAAACTGCTAATGGACGGGAACCTTTTTTTTTTCATCCTTTACCTAGTTCAGGACTTTGCAAATAATGGGCACTTAAATGTTTATACGCTGCCTCAAGTGGCAAACATAGATTTAGAGTTTCATTGAAATTTGAGAGGCATAGAAGTAAAAACATGAGATAAATAGAGAAATGATAGTTGAAGCTATGACAAAAATTGATTTGCAAGTGGAGAGAAGATAGGAAGAAAATAAAAGAGAGAAAATAATTAAGCTTTAAGTAGACTAAACTTTAGAGCCATATAAAGGTGACAGGAAGGCTACGGTTTTGGAAAGGACTTACTGCATGTCTGTTTACTCAATTCAAGTATATGATAATTTTCATGGGTAGGTACTAATACCACTTCCATTTTTTTTTTAATGGAAAAAAGTACACATGAAAGACTTGCTCGAAGTTACAAAGCTAGGAATTAGTGGAATCAGGATGTGAGGTCAAATACTTAGTCTTTGTAGCCCTCTTCCATTCACTACATCGTAAGTAACTATTTAAAGGGATGATAAAATGAAGTGTTAACACATGGCAGATAATGCCACTGTAGTTCAAAAAAAGGAAAGATCGAGGTACTTAGGGTTAGCAGAAAGGCACCAGGCAGAAGGGCGACTCTTTCTCTGTGCTTGAAGTAGACAGAAACTCTGAGTCCACAGTGTCTCATGAGGGGTTTGAGATATGAAATGAAAGCAGAATAAAAATAGTATTTTTCAATCTCAAAATATCAAATTAAACAGACGTGGTCCATATGAAAACCATCCAAGAGAAACAAGGCACGATTTTAGGAGTGGCTTAGCTGGTGGCCTCCACTGAGACATTAGGAACCATGTGGGTACAAAGCCTGGATCAGTACGAAGGCCCATCAGCAAAGCAGCCCTCACAGCCCACGTTTCATTAACACAGGATGAGAAAGGGGAACAGTTCCTCTTCTTACCTGTCCACTTGAGTGTTCTCCCACACAGTGGTGTTTCAGTCCTTGCCTTTTGGATTAAAGATATTTTAATCATAATTCTTGATGTAATGAGTTCCCCCTTTACTAAAATCATTATATTACAGGCAGAAATTTTAACAAGGATGGAGACCTTGTTGACTGGTGGACTCAACAGTCGGCAAATAATTTTAAAGACCAATCCCAATGCATGGTGTACCAGTATGGAAACTTCTCCTGGGACCTAGCAGGTGGACAGCATGTATGTTAGAATTCTCTTGAAAAGTTTCAGATATATGCAATCTTTGTTGTTGTTGTTGCTTTATTTTATCTGAGTATAGATGACATGTAATGTTACATTAGTTTCAGGTGTTCGACTTAATGATTTGACAAGTTTATACATTGTGCTATGTTCACAAGTATAGCTCCCATCTGTCCTAGTACATCACTATTACTATATCATTGACTGTATTCCTTATGCTCAGCTTTTATTCCTGTGACCTATGCATTCCGTAACTGGAAGCCTGTATCTCCTTCTCCTCTTCACCCATTTTCCCATTCCCCTAGCCCCTTCTCCTCTGGCAACCATCAGTTCGTTCTCCGTATTTATAGTTCTGATTCTGCTTTTTGTTTGTTTATTCATTTCTTTTAGATTCCATTTATGAGTGGAGCTGTATGGTATTTGTCTTTCTCAGGCTAACATATTTCACTTAGCATAATACCCTCTAGGTCCATCCATATTGTCTCAAATGGCATGATCTCCTCCTTTTTATGGCTGCATGATATTCTATTGTGCATATGTGTGCACATGTTTCACTTCTTCCTTATCCATTTGTCTATCCATAGACACTTAGGTTGCTTCCATAACTTGGCTAATGTAATGCTTCTGTAAATATATATATCTTTTCAAGTTAGTATTTTCATTTCCCCTGGATAAATACCCAGTAGTGAAATTATTGGATCATATGGTATTTCTATTTTTAACTTTTTAAAGAATATATATATCCAATCTGAAGTGCATTATTGATGCCTTCCTAACAATCTAAATACAGGTAAGTTTCTTTAAGCATCTTTTGTTTTTTAACAGCTCAATGGAATTAATACACTGGGAGAAAATATTGCTGATAATGGAGGTATTGGCCAAGCATACAGAGTGAGTAATAATACTTTTTCCCATTTTAGTGGTTGGAGTGATAATATCATATTTAATCATTCATTTAAAGCTTTTTGCAAAAAGACACATATAATGGAGGCAGTAAACAATGAAGAGAAAGTAGAAAGTGCATGGGGGGAAGAGGGATTGTAAGTATGCTAACCAGGAAGAGCAGTATGGTTATGATTGAGCTGAACAGTCTAGGCTTCTGAGAAGCTAAGAAGAGGAAACCTGGAATGTTACATCAGTGGAAATGAGGAGACATACAAGTTCCACAGAGGAAGTAACATTTTTCTAAGAAACTCTGAAATAAATTTTTTAGAAAAGGTGCCTCATTGAAAGGATTATTTCAGTCGTTGATCAGTGTATTAAATAGCACCCTCAGTTTCACAGCAGGTGAAGCCATATTTGGGAACCATAACCAGCATAAACCACAGTCTAGTTACAGTGACCCAGTGAGAGACCGAAGTGATAACAGCTCCAACACACGGCCTAAACTATTATACCCAGAGGAGTATACTGATGGAACATCCCTTAAAATCTCATTTAGCCTTCCATTCATTCTTGCATTTGACAAATATTTGTTGAGAACTTTACTGTGTACTTGGCACTGTTCTCAGTGTTGGAGACACAGCTGTAAATCCTCCACAAAATATGTCATTATTTGATAATTAGAGCAGGGATTAAAAGATGGTCTAGTTGATGCCATGTGCACAAAAACAGTAGGGATTTTCACAAATGAGTAGAATAATGTTCTTAGAAGCAGCAAGGAGGAGTGAGGGTAGTTTTGAGTGTTTCTTACAATCCTGAGGTAGCTGACATTTGGGACAGTGAACAGCATCTGCTGGAGAAGGTACAGGGACAAAGTGCCCCAGGAAAAACCAGGCTTCTCTAAGACAAGGAAGGATGGAATATTCTGTGCAGTGAATGAGGATGTAAGATGATTTGTCTACCATAGAAATGTATGTATTAGAGGGGAGGAGGAGGGTCTCCGTGGTTGGGCCAGGAAAGGGGAAGCTTCAGAGCATTGTCGGAGAGATGACTGGTAGAGCCCGTGACTTGGCAGTGACCATGGATGATCAAAGCATGAGGTTTGGGAGATTCAACTGCCTGCAAAGTGGACCAAAGAATGAGTCCCAGCAGAATCCTGGGGGATAGTAGATTGACGCTCCTTTGAATGATTAGTAATATTTTGACTAAATGCCAGGCAATGTGAATTTTACCTCAATGGGTGCTAGATACTTTTGTTTTCCTACAAATATTCTTGAACTTTATACTTGGACATGATTAAATTTCTCAGAAGTGGTTTCATCCTTTTGGACCTTGCTTTTACAACTTGTTAGATGGGACTACTGTGGTGCTAAGTCTAGGGACAATTATTCTCCACTGATGGAGAATAATATCCACTTGCCTCCACTGATGAGGCAAGACCCTACTGTGTGAATCTTGAGGGGCCCATCTGATCTCTAGAGAATCCTCTCCTGTATAGCTTTCTCCTCTTTAGGACCCTGTCCTTGGTGTCCTTGAACTCTCAGCTCCTTCTCAACTCAGGCAGTCCCTTGGGGTCCAGTTGATTTTCTCTTCTCTATGTTGTAGCTTGGAAATGCTTAAGGCAAGAAGCTGGGACAATTTTAGGGCCTACCTTATTTGTTTACCATCTCAGAGTAATCACTCTCTTTTTTGCTTGATGTTCAGTGTCATGCACACCATTGTTTCATATGTTTTGTTCATCATCTGGTTGTTCCAGCAGGAAGGTAAATCCAGTCCCTCTCACTTCATCTTGCCTGGAAGTGGAAGGCATGGGCACTGTTCATACTCCCACAGTTATTTCTAATATTCAGACAGATTAAAAATCATTGCTGTAAAAATGCAACTAAAATCTAGGTTGATGGTACTTCCATGAAGATCTTCACCTAAAACAAGTACAGACTTATTATAATGAAGCAAATTATAATTTTTATTTTATCTTATTTTTTAAGATTTTATTTATTTACTTGACAGAAAGAGACACAGCAAGAGAGGGAACACAAGCAGGGGGAGTGGGAGAGGGTGAATGAAGCAGGCTCCCCGCCGAGCAGGGAGCCCAATACGGGGCTCAATCCCAGGAGGCTGGGATCATGACCTGAGCTGAAGGCAGATGCTTAATGACTGAGCCACCCAGGTGCCCTGCAAATTATGATTTTTTTATACATGGAATCATAGCATCTAATAACCCTGTCCCCTTGCTAGATTGTGAGCTCCCTAGGAGGGAGCAGGCTCAAGTCTTCCCCATGCTCCTAGCTTCTTTACATAATAGAGACTCAATAAATCTGTGTTAATGACAAGGAGGAGGACATGAAATAGATCTTCTGTTTATCTAATTGGTCACTTTCCTTTGTATTAAATTGGAAGTAACACATCTCAGAAAGTTTGTTGTAAATTCCTTAAATATGTTTAGTAGAGGAAAACTACATTTTTCAATTGTATTCATAGAGCCTTAAGAATTAAGGACACTTTCTGACATTCAAGTAACCTAAATTCCTTCTTTCTA
This sequence comes from Ailurus styani, assembly GCA_002007465.1. Taxonomy (NCBI): domain Eukaryota; kingdom Metazoa; phylum Chordata; class Mammalia; order Carnivora; family Ailuridae; genus Ailurus; species Ailurus styani. Next base: position 2,428,593 of record LNAC01000071.1, on the reverse strand, counting down.
ATGTAACTGAGGTTTAGTCTATTTTGCCCTGTCTTCTGGAGTGCCACCACAATTGTTCATCTTTATTCTTAGTATCATAGGATACTAATTTTTAAGAGATCTTAAGGAATCCCTTGATTTCTGGCATGAATCATTCAGTCAGGCGTAAATCTTTTTTGCTAAGAGTAGTGACTGAGCTAAATAAGGCAATTACAGACTGACTCCCTTGGCAATTCATTCCTCCAACTGGCAATACTTATCCATCTATCTATAGAATGATGTTTCGATAATTGTTTTAATCATTTATATAAGTCATCCATTCATTCAACTGACATTTATTGATCATTGACATTTTCAGAGCATTTGTAAATAAATTCTGTTTTCTTTCTAATCCATGAACTAGTTGTAGGTTGCCATATATAAATAGATTATTATTGTGAGTTGAATGGTCTTTTGCACAGATTTATACATAAATTTAGAAAATTATAAACATCACTTTTCTATTTCATTAACTGCCTAGGCCTATCAAAATTATGTTAAAAAGAATGGTGAAGAAAAATTACTTCCTGGAATTGACCTAAATCACAAACAACTATTCTTCTTGAACTTTGCCCAGGTATTGTATCTTTCTTGATTGATAGATATGAAAATCATTTTGAGTTTCAATTTCATAGTTAGTTGGATATTGCATGCTGAGTTTTCTTGTTTTAATCAGTTGTGGCAGAGCATTTGGCTTGACTGACTTTCACTGTTTATAACACACTATCAGCTCATATTAATGGTAATTATGTTCCTGGTTGCCTATCACTGAACATTATTTGAAGAGTAAATGGTTGAGAAATGCAGAATTCCAATTTAATTTTTGTATACCAATCCTCTTTGATGGAACCTAAGCACACTACTTTCCTCTTTCTGTTCCTATTCCTAGGTGTGGTGTGGTACCTACAGGCCAGAGTATGCTGTCAACTCCATTAAAACAGATGTTCACAGTCCAGGGAATTTCAGGTGCGTGGGTCTGAGCAGCAGTCCAGGTGTTCCAGCATTGACTCCCTTTACTTCCACATTTGGAAATCAGCTTTTTCTAACTCTGACTCTAAAATTTGGAAATGCGGTGTTGTTAGTTTTTTTTCTTTTGAGGGTCCCAGATAGATTGAACACAGCAGGATAAATGTCATGTTTACATAAACGGAGCCTTGACTGCTCTTATCCTCAGAATGTACGTGGCCTATGCTTAGTGCTTGATGGGTTCCAGCAAAGATGTTGCCTGAGAATAGTGGCCTATTTAAAGCTAACGCAAAGACATTTTTAAGAGGCTCTGAAAAGTTTAGTCCTAGCACCAATGAGTAGCCATGCCAAAGAGAGATTTCCGTTCAACATAAAGAGAAACGTGTTTTAATTAGAGGTTGTCCAACATAAAATAGTTATCCCCAGAACTCCAGGAGAAAGTACCTTGAAGCAGAGGTCAGAGGACAACCCGTCAAGGATGCTGGAGAGAAATGCTCTGTAGAGTGAAAGGTTGAGTTAAAAGACATCTCAAGTCCTTCGGAGATCAGAAAATCTAAGAGAGCAGTGTATCCAAAGAGAATCACTCTAACCACTGTTTCAGTGTTAAATCCTGGATCCCCAAGTATCCAATTTAGGACTTAATTATTAATGTTCCCCCTTCCCACATACTGTAACACTTCATCACTGATTTACTGATCAACAACACTTCTCAGGCAGGAACTCTGAAAAACAAACTTAAAATTTCGTAGAGTGGTTTGGGAAAACAGCTTGAGAACAAAAGAGAATTAAAGGGCTGAGTTTTAAAAGCCCTTTCTAAAATAAATGTAAACATACTGCCTGGATCATTCACTCCTGGGGAAAAACCACATTCAATTATGAAACAATAAAATAGCACATTTACAAATTAAAGAGTTTACTCAGCTTATTCTAGTATCATCATAGTAATCTAGTATCATCATCGTAATCACCATCATTTAGTATTTGCCTTAACTGCTCTTTCAGATTTCATTCACTCAACAACTGTTTATTGTACGCCCATTAAGTATGTCATCCAAGGTAAATTCAGTCTTTCTGGAAAAGTCAAATTAACTTCTTTTTAGATTATGAGCAGCAAAAGTCACTGGATCAGTTCCCATTGTAGTTTATCCAAGTAACTTTTTGTTTTCATTTTTAGAAGTTGTCTTTTTCCTTACTGAAGTCTTCAGAAGTGAAAATACAGGAATCTAATTCTGAAGCAGCGGAGGGCAATTGTAATATGTTCACATAAACCATGATAACAGTCTAATTGGTCAAAACTCTCCCCTCTATATCCTCATGAACTAAAGCATATATGCGCATAAAAAACTAATGAATTTAAGTAACATTATTGTAACACCTGGCATATCCTGAGAGAATGGGGCTTGCAAATCGAAAGTTTTTGATAGCTCACATTTGTCCCTTGAGTATTAACATTTTTGTCTTAACCACTGGATTAAAATTTCTCTGTTTAAAATACATTTTCTACCTTATTGCCTTATTAACACTGTATCCTGAACAAAACCTAGCCTTTTTTTTTTTTTAAATGACACAGACTATTGTTGTGACTATTAGTTGGCATTTTAGTATTTAGTAGTTTAGGAAAATCCTCAAAAGCTAGAATATGGAGAGCTATTTATTCCTACACTAAAGAGCCTCCAGTGGGAATATGGTGATGCTTTTTTGACTTTTCATTTTGGCTTTTTAATAGGGTTTTCCTGTTCATTTGTTTCTTCCCTACTTCTCTTTTCTGTTACTGCATTGTCTGCCTTTTGCCATCCCATTCCTTCATTCTGATTAGCTCAGAAGGCAGGTCCTGATAATTGAATGGTGGAAAAAAATGAAAAATGAATGCAAGCGTTGAAATAAGAAACACTTGAGTTCCACCCATGGCTCTGCCATTTGTAAGCTATTCTTTAACCTCTGTCTCAGTTTCTAGATATTTTATATTAGGATTAAATTATCCTATGAGTTGTTAGAGGATTGGTGTTAATATAGAAGAAGTGTCTATTACATATATGTGTTCAAAAATTAGTGGTAGGATTATTTTTAGATAAGAAAGGTATGAACAGATTAAGATCTCCAGCAGTAAATATATGGACTTTGCAACAGTTTTTATTACCTGAGAGTCAGGGGCTTTTTGTTGCTCATTTCTTATGTCTGGATAGTTCAGAATGTCAATAACTGATCACTGATTAAATGATAAGTAAACATGTAACTGTTTTCTACCCTCAATTTTAAACTGAAAACAATTTTATTATAAATATGTAAAATTGGCTATCTGTAAAAATACATATTATTTTATTTCAAAATATGTAAAATTATTCACAACTTTATTTATGACTTTCTTTGTTCTGGTGCAAAAGACACCTCTATTTTTTGTTTATAGTAAGAAAAGTATGTGTTGTTTTTTAAAAAGGGTAAATGGAATGCCAACCTTTTGTCAAGGAAATTATTATTTTCTCTGGAGGTAAAGGGATTTCCTTGCAAAAGGTTGAGGTTACATTTAGTTTTGGAAACAGGCTGCTTCCTGGCTGTACAAAGTAAAACATATTTTTTAAAGAGCCTTAAAAACTAATAGACATTGAATTGCTATTGAGAAATTGTGCATAGTGGTTTGTGTAGAAACATTTCTGGAAAAAAAGGGGGTTTTTGTAACCTTATGCCTGAATACCACAGTATTAAAACAGAGGGCAAATTATACTCGATATAAAGCTGAATCTCTAAAACCACTTGTTAGGTCTGAGTTGTAGTTGTTTTATTCTTCCTAACTAAAGACTTACCTATTTTAGATAAACTTCTAAAACTTTAGTATTTAAAATAAAATCGTTTCCCCTTGATGTTCTAGAAATTGATTTCACAATTTAAGTTACTTCTTTTTGGAAATTCAATTTCTGTTCCCCATCCCCAATCACTTGGAATGGTTGTTATGCTCATATTTACCATATAATATACAAGTGTGTCTCTAAAGTTATTCAGATGTAATACTTCTAAACAATAGATAAGGGTCTGATAAATTTTTTAAAGCAAATCCAATGGGACAAAGTGATACCAGTGTGTACGCTACCTGAATAGTAAAGGTACTTATTTAGATGCTTAAATTGCTCAATATTATCTTCCGGTCAGAATAGAAGGGCACTTTTTAGAACTAACACCACTAATAAAGCAAGACATTTTTTCCACAGCTTAATTTCTAGTACTTTTTGTAAGATATTCTTTCTAAGTATTTTATGTAGACATTTTCAGTTAATATGGGGATTTTGTTCCCTATTATTCCATGAGTTAGTATGTGTATGCTAAATCCTCTTTGAAATATTAGTGTTTTCCTCTATTTGCCTTATATATTAACATTGGTTTCTGATATTTTGTAAATGTCAGTTTCGATTTTGGTGAACCTTGTAACACTTGTTAATCTCCAGACCGCATCTGGGAATCTGTTCAGGCATTTATTTATTTGTGAATTTGTAGTGGAACATATGCTGATCAATGTGACTTTCCTTTAACAAAATCATGAACAACAGTTAAGGATAAAGACTGGACGGTGTATTTATAAATGCAGCTAGTTAACCTTGTAACCAAGTCATTCATTTAAAAGAAGTAACAAAGGGTTGTCAGAAGACCAATTAATTGCAAAACGCTCATTCAGTGATTTAAAAATCCAGTTAAGAACAATCAGGAATAGTCTTCTTGGTCAGCTGATGTTCAGCTCCATATCCCTTAGATGTTTTTAAAACAACTGATTATTTGCCAAGAGAATAAACAACCATAGTTCAATAAAACATTTTTTTTAAGATTTTGTTTATTTACTTGACTGAGAGAGAGAGATCACAAGTAGGCAGAGAAGCAGGCAGAGAGAGGGGGAAGCAGGCTCCCCGCTGAGCAAGGAGCCCGATGCGGGGCTCGATTCCAGGACCCTGAGATCATGACCTGAGCTGAAGGCAGAGGCTTAACCCCCTGAGCCACCCAGGTGCCCCCAATAAAATATATTTTATAATAAAGTCAAAATTGCAAGTAAATCACTTTAAGAAATAATAAAAGCCATTTATCTTCTGTTATCATAAACACAAACACTGCACAGTTTTCATATAACATGAAATTCATGGAAGTCTTTTATGTAATATTAATGAAATATGACCCTACTCTTAAGAGAAGGGATTCATTTGATTAATAATGTATCCACTTTCTGAAATAGATTATTTATGTCATCCAGCCAAAGAATTAATGTAAACAATAAGACATTATTTATCAGAGTCCTAGGCAGGTAAGTGAAGTCCTGGTACATGGTTGACCTAATTATTCAGCACCAAACAATCTAAGTGAAGCCTTTGGACGGAAAGAGAAGAGCTGGAATGGAAACGGAGAGCTCAGCGTGCATTAGGTTGAATGTTGCTACATGACTAAGTGCCACTGGTGCTTTGTGAAGACTTCCCTTCTTTGAGGTGTGTAGGTTATTGGGGTTTTTTGTTTGTTTGTTCTCCATTTCCCTCATGTTTTTATGATAAATGTGGAATTAAATCATGGGTTTGGACATTTTACTGAAGTACTTGTCCCCATATAATTATATCTAAGATACAATCCTTTAAAAAAAAAAGTTTAATAAAATGAAAACAGAAAAGCTCAGCTCTTCCAGTCAGTAGATCCCAGATGTTTTCCCTGTCTGTCAGGGAGCTTGCTGCTGCATTTGAGGAACAATCAGGCCACCGTGACAACTGTCACTTGGCCAGCACATAGGGCTTCCAGAAGTGGAAAGGGGATTGAATTGAAAGAAAGTTTCTCTCTGTCTCAGAGCCCATGAGCCTAGAAACTTAAAAGACTAAAGACCAATACAAATTCCTGATGTCTAAAATCTTTGTATTCCTTGGAGCACCCAGCTGGCTCAGTTGGTAGTGTGTGGGACCCTTGATCTTGGGGTTGTGAGTTCAAGCCCCACGTTGGGTATAGAGATTACTAAAAATAAAGTCCTTTTGTTCCTACATATATGACCACTCTTGACCAAGTATCAAGTGAATTTGTTCTTGGACTTTCAGATGTAAGAAAAGACATTATTATTATTATTATTATTATTATTGAGCAAATTAATTCAATCTCCAAGCTCCCACCCTAAGCAGGGAGGTAAGAAATTTAATTTCAGTAGTTTTCAGTGTGTTCCTTTTTAGGGTTGTATGGGAATCCAAAGACCCAGAAACTAGGGTATTAGCCTCCCTTTCCAGCCTGGCATGGTCACTGCTGATATCTCCGTGGTTCAAGGGCTCCATCTGAAGTCAGGCGGCTCCATTTCCTTCTGGTCAGGAAGGCATGGGCCTCAGGAACCACTGCTCTTGATGTTCAGGCTCCCCCATATTAAGGGCTATCCTCTTAGAAGTCTTCTCAGGGCCCTGCTCACAGTGGGAGGCATGTCTTTGTCATTCACACAACCCACCATTACTGGGCCCCTCCTCAGCTTTGGGGAGGCCAGTCTTCTCCATCTCAAGGGGACTAAGAGATCTGGCCCCCAGCCCACCTCAACACTCCCATACCACGAAGATTCCTGTTAATCACGAAGATTCCTGTTAATCTTTAGGACTCCTTTAGAAGTACTAAACAAAACAAAACAAAAAAACCGCACACAACCAAGAAAGTTTACGTTCTCCCTGAAGGATAGGGGAGTTGTGATTTTGGGATGGAGAGATCGTTAATGTGGTAATGGTTGACACATTAGGAAGTCAGACTTTTAGAAATGAGATGTGGATCTGTATTTCCTGGAATGGGGATAAGGAAAAGAAATGCTTGCTTTTTCTCAGAGCTGGTCCTTAGTAGCAAATAAACACAAAAATGCTAAGCAGTGTTTTTCTTTGTAATGTCCTATTCCTCCTGTACATGGAATCACCGTGGCCAGCTGACAGGCTCATTTATTCAGTATGTGTGTACTGAGTCCTACAATATACAAAACACTGCGAGGCTTTGCGGGGAGAGCAACAGGGAGCAAGAGATAACAGTATTTTGCTATCAGATTACAGTGTAGTGATGATGTCACAAAGTAAGGAAGGAGAATGAATCACTGTGAACTGATAGGACTACTACCTGTGAAAGGAACTAATTTGGACATTTTTTGAAGAAAGGCCCTGAGGAGGGGAATTTAAGTAGAGGCATGAAGGCTGAGAAGGAGTAAATCATGGAGTCACTGGGCAGTAACTTTCCAGGGTGTGGAGGGTGCATAGGAGCAGAAGGCTCTGAAGAAGGGAAAGAAATGGGCTGGTTTGATGAATGGAAAGTAGGTCTGTGTAGTTCGAGCCTGATGGGAGACAGGAAGAGAAACATACTATGAGGAGGCCGGGAAGGTAGGCTGGAGCCTTCGGAAGGTTGGAGGCTATGGAGAGGAGTTGAATTTCATTCAAGCCCCTGGAAGGTTTTAAGTAAGGGAATTGGGGGATTTGACTTAAACTTCAAAGATCATTCTTCTGTGTGGAGAATGGGTCAGAGGAGATAAGACTGCAACGATTTATACTTAGCACACCCGCCATGTACGGAGAGCTCAGCAATTAGGACACACTCTCCTGTTGCTTGCCTGAGGTCTTCCCACCACCCTCGTCTGTTTGCCTCCCTGCCCTTCCTCCCAACCTGGGTGGGTGTGGTGGGATGGTCCTGGTGGGAAAAGAAGGAAGGGAGCTGGTTTGGGGTTGATGTGAAAACATGACTTCTGCCTCATCGTACAGACCTATCTTTCCCTGCAAATGCTGCTTGGTGCCGACAGTGGGTCGGACAGTGTTGTTTTTGCCCATTGGGGTCAGAGATAAGAAGACATTGACTTTTTGCCAGCCCTTTCCAGTTACTCAGGCTGAATCCAGTTTCTGGTATCTATGAAGTTCTTTTGGAAAAAAAAGAAAATTATGATCTTCCCTATTAGATCAAATCAACAAATATCTATTTAAAGCCTATTATATTTGTTATTGCGTGAGCCCTTCCAAGAGGTAATGAAAAATTGTGACTTTATTTTGGGCTAAACTCTCATTATAATAACTGCAGTTCCGAATGTGAACTATTCATTTATTTTACAACATGCATAGGGTGTTTATAAGTTAACCCCCCGTGACAGCCTTAAGATGCAGGTTGCTGTTGTTATATGCATTTTATAGGAAAGGGAACTGAAGGACAGAGACGCTAAATAAATACAATTCATAACCAGGATTCAACCCATACAGTCTTTTTCAAAATCTGTGCTCCTGTACTTTGTTACCTGTCAATTTAAAAATTCTGTTAATGAGTAGAACTTTTGTTTTTGCCTCTCAGGCTTTAAATTCCAAATTCCCTCTATAGGCCTACATCGAGAAATTCTATAGAGCTCCTACATGGCTTCGGCCCAAGTATCAGATGCTGATGGTGACTTTTGTTTGTTTCACAGGATTATTGGGACTTTGCAGAACTCCCCTGAGTTTTCAGAGGCCTTTCAGTGCCGCAAGAATTCGTACATGAATCCAGAAAAGAAATGCCGAGTTTGGTGATCTTCAGAAAAAGCGGCGTGGGCCTTGGCTAGACTTGCCAACACCACAGAAATGGGGAACTCTGTCCACAGAGGTCACTGTAATTACATGGGGGTAGTTCACAGAGATGAGAGAGCATCATATTAGAAATGAAGTTAGGTTACTCTGGAAAGGGTGTGGAGAGAGGAGGGGGGGTCTGGTGTCTATCAAATCAATCACTTCTCACTGTGTAAATAATGCTTGATCTCTGAAGATATTACCATTCATTTCTGTTTCTCATATGATCTGCCAGTTTGAAAACAGTGTTAACCACTTGATGTAGACTGGGATTTCTAATCAAAGGGAGATTAAAGAGATTGAAGCATACGGTTGACTCCAACAGCACAGCCTCGGCGTGAGGGTTAAAAATACATTGCCTAACTACTTTTACTTTTATTTGCAACATTTTTGCTCCTACAGAACTTCCAAAGAATTCTTATGTATCTTGGGGCCTTGGGACTTAATGCAATTTTAAACCAATTTTGCCAATCATCAGTTATTCATTCTGAGATCATTTTATTTTAAGCTACTCTTAGGGCTAAAATGAATGTCTGAAACTGGTTTTCATAGTACCTGCTTTCACAGATACTGAAATTCTTGGGGCACCCTACAATTTTCTAAGCAATTTCTTGTTCTCTGTCTCTCAAAACTTGATCTTTTTAAGAGATTTGTAGTAATGTATAAATAATAATTTTTATATTTAATTATTAACTACATTTATGACTAAGTAATTATTATTATAGGTAATCATGGAATATTGACATTTCAGACAGATAAATAGTTATGGACCAAGATCTTTAAAGTGATGTACAAATGAAGATTTGAGACTTTTTAAACTTATCAATCATATTGATAAAAAGCTTTAAGCACAAACTCTGGGTTAAAAATTGCCATTGGACAGTTGTCTAAAGCAGGATTTTCAGAATAAACTCTGTCCCTGAGGTGGCTATGATAAAAGGACAAAACTGCATCGATGTAGCTCTGCATCTCCTTATCTTTCCATGTTTGTCATCTGATGGAAATATTTTGATAATAAATTGAAATAGTGAGCCCGTTACTCACTAAGCCTATTGTGCCAGCTGTCTAGCTTTGGAAAGTGCATTTCTGAATATAAATGAGAGGATTCCCCACCTCACACAGAACTGCTTCTGAAACCCTAACTTTGCGTAGAGTTCTGGGAGGGATCTGTCTGTCAAGTCCCTGACAGGAACTCCTCTCTTGAGGCTTTTATCTTCTCCTTCCCTGTCCTTTTGGCTAGTTTGGTTAATTTCATTACTTGATTAATATTTTACAAAAGAGGCATTTTACCTGTGTTTCCTAACAAAATGAAAATGAGGGAATTTCTCTTCAAAATATGAGTGTTGGTTTTCTTGCTTCTTGAAAAATGCCCATTTACCTTTTTTTAAAAGTTATGAAAATGTAATGTGTACACAGAAGTTTCATTACTCATAAGTGTACAGCTCAGTGAACTTTCTCCAGCTGAACACAGCCCTGGAACCAGCACCTTTAAGAAAGAAAACATTACTAGTGCCTTAGAAGCCCTTTCTTCCAACCACCACTTCCTTCCTCCAAGGACGATTACTGTCCTGACTCCTAATTTCATGCATTAGTTTTAATCGATTAGCATGTGTTCTTTTGTATCTGGCTTCTTTCACTCAGTGTCACATTTTGAGATTCATCTGTATTGTTGCATTTGACTGTGGATTTTTCATTGTCATTACTCAATACTATCTTACTGTGTGATTATAGGACAGTTCATCCATTCCATTGTTGATAGGCACATGAGAAGCTTCTGGTTTGGGACTGTTACAAATGGTGCAATTACGAGCCTACATACTTGCACATTACCCATTTTTTTAACTTGAGATTTTAATGAGCTCACTTCCACAAATATTTCATCAAGCTATTATAAATATTGAAAATACTGTTTTAAACTAGCCGTGGATAGCCTTATCTTTTTCTTCTTATATGACTACCACCATTATTATGGATAATTCAAATTCTACTCATATTTCCTTAAATAAACTGAAAACACAAGTAAGGTTGGTGGTTGGAGCAATAGGAGGGTCCAGTTCTGAAGAGAGCAACTATCTTTGAATCATTTAATTTCTGTCCTGTCAGAGCAGCTGAAGAGCAACTAGTACAAATTACAAAAAGATACTGGGTTCCCCACTCTTTAAAATGTCAGACTCCCATCCTTTATGGAAGGACTCAAGTGAAATTTTCTGGGAAGAAAAGAAAAAAAAAAAGAAGGATAAAAGAAAAATGCCTTTCTAATGCTTGGATCTCCTGTGTCTAGAAATACCAGATGTCCTGGGAATTTCCTGGAAAGATTTCCTTGGGTCTCTTCACCCAAGTGAGAAGACCAATACCTCCCCCTCCCTCACACGTGAGGGTATTACTAATTGTATACAGCATCGTCGTTGAGTTGTATGGGTCTCTCAACCAATCCTAATCATTTGGAGTTGTTCCATCAGGTCAGGCCTATCTGTTATCTCACACAGAAATCCAATTTCACTATGGCTGAATCCTGGTCAAGGCCAGAGTTGAGAAGCTGAGACACTAGAGGCTGGGAGCCAGTATAACTCAGGGATGAGTACAGAAAGAAGTTCTCCATGCCTCCATGTTGCAGTGTCCATGTGGATTCTGGGTGTGAAGTGGAAAGGATGCTATCCTGGGAAACGAGTCTTCTATTCTAGTCCTATTGTGCCATTAATGACAAGGTGACCTTGGGCAGTTAATCCATTCTCTTGGGCTTTGTTTTTCCCCCCTGAAATAAAAGAAGATTCTATCAGTAGTTCTTAGCAAGAGGAAGAGAATGTGTCCAGTACTTCCTTGCTTGTAATCTGTCCCCCAGTGAAGAACCATTGCATAAGATAATTTCAGAACTCTCATGCAAATGCCTGAATCCAGTTAGACTACATTGTATTTCAAAGACAAGGACTAAAGTTTGGTCTCATTTGGGTCCATGCTGCTCTTACTAGTTTTCTGTAAAGCCTTTATTATTCCTGTTGTCACAGAGGGAATTCTCAAAGTAGAAGATAACTATTAGTTTGGAAATGAGACTCACCCTGTCAAAGATGGAAAATCAGAAAGTTCTATCAGTTCAGTCTCAAAAATACAAAATAAAAACAAACATTTTTCATAGTATTGCTTTTCTGCCTATTCCAGCCTCCCGTGTCTTGAAAAATGTTATGGCTGAAATGGAGCTTTCATCCCTGCCGTCTTATGCTTCCTGCCAGCTTCAAATTAGGTCTTTTAAAAAATGAATGACATAAACTATTTCACCAATGTTTTCTTGCATATACCACCCCATCCTTCCAAAGATACCATGGTTTTCTGATCTGATTTGTTTGCAAAAGTTCAGTGAAAAGGTTGCCAAGTGTTACAGAGAATCACAGGCATAACCTCATGATGGCTTAGACAGAAACGCAAGTTGTCTTTGTGCACCATTCCTGGGCTGAAGGATTTGTCTTGATTAATCAGGTGAAGAGAGGAGCCACCGGTGAGTTGTCAAAGTGGCACATGTATATTGCATTCTAATCTCTTCTTGAACAATGTTGTCTTAATTTTAACTCCTTTGTATTTGGCATTTCCTCTAAGACAGTGAGAAATACTACTGTTATTTTCCACTTTATAGCCAAACTACTGGGCTTCTATTTTGTTGTTCGACAAAGCAGATCCTCCAGGTTGTGCAAGAGAAGTCTGGCAGAAAAAGGAGCATAGACTCTTGCCAGAAATAATGATGGGCTCTCAGCTTGAACAGTGCGGAAAGACCAGAAGTCTAGCAACTGTGACTAAGTTTTATATTTCTGAATTTCCCTTCTCCCAAGAAACTAACAATATTTTTTTCAGGTGTCAGACATGTTAACATCTGATTCTACTCCTTTAAATGCACTTGGTGTCATCTCTGATCTGATCATATCAAAATATAATGCATCCGAAAAGTTTACTCTATATGCAGGAAGACAAAAATGGGATAAAGTACAGTATGTGGATTATCGGTTTACCCTGGTGTAAATCTTTCAGGACACATGCTATCAGTGCTCTGTGTCTCCTGAAATATGGCATCAAAGAAGTGATGCTAAGATCTTTATGGCAGCTCTACCTTTAATATCAAAGCAATAGGAAGGAAAAAATGAAACAAAATGTTTAGATTTGTTCAAAGAAAACATGAAGAGGATGCAATGTTAGATATGCATTATGATTTCAATTATGTTAAAATACTGTTGCATAGAAAAGAGTTGGAAGGATATGTGCCAGAAATTAATAGGGAACATCTCTGAGTGGTAGTATTATAGGTGATTCTTATTTCCTTTTTTCCTCTGAATTTTAAATACTTCTCTAAGGTGAAAACAGGACACTTAAAAGTCATCTAAAAAATGTTACTTGGGAGAAAGGAGGAAATAACGGAGAGAAGATGGAAGGGAGAAGAAAAAAGAAACTGAATTCCTTTGATTTTAAGATGTATTCCTTTATTTAAGAAGCTATTCAGTTTGGTAGTTCAGGCAAATTAGACCCAAGGAATCCAGTGACGTAGATTTTGGTCAGAAACCTCCTTCCCCCACAACAGGCCAGATCTGTTTCCCAAGGTGGCTTTGGTACACACTGCTTGACACAGACCAGGGGAATTTTCAGACCTTCCACTGACCGTGCTCAAAATGGCTCACTGAGAACAAACCATGAGCTTCAGAGGTCGTTTGTTCCTTATGCCCCCGAAGATGCTAATCTTGCCATTCTCTCCCACTGGGTCTGTCCCCATACAACACCCTAGCATCTACCAAATCCTGGCCAAGGTTAAGGTTATAGCCTATGACTGAATTTACAGCTAGTAAATTATATGGTGATTGGACCTAAATGCTCTACCTGAGAGGCACCATGATTTACCTGGGGGTCAGATACTAAAATTTAGAGGTTGAACAAGGAGGAGACAGTAGGATACAATGAATCCCAGGTAACTCCCTGCTTACATGTGTTTCTTTTTTACTTTGGTCATAGATGAAGATTACACTCATGCTAATTTAGCCAAAACCAGAGGTTTTCTTGGCCCACAATACCAAATGTGGGGCATGTCTGAGTAATCGGGCCTTCTTTCCGTGTGCCTGCCATATTGTTACCGACTGCCTTTCTCCAAAAGAAAGCCATCATGGTCAACAAGCCCAGGCTCAAAGATTCTCTGCTTCCTTCACAGGGGAAGGACAGGATCTAACTACAGTCCACATTTCATATCCTAGAGAAAACTCAATGAAAATCCTAGAGAGGGGCACCTGGGTGGCTCAGATGTTAAGTGTCTACCTTCAGCTCAGGTCATGATCCCAGGGTCCTGGGATCGAGCCCCACATCAGGCTCCCTGCTCAGCGGGAAGCCTGCTTCTCCCTCTCCCACTCCCCCTGCTTGCGTTCCCTCTCTCGCTATGTCTCTCTCTGTCAAATAAGTAAAAATAAAATATTTTTTAAAAAAAGAAAGAAAGAAAATCCTAGAGAAAAAGCCCATTTTGGAAACATGTCTACCTCAGTGGAGAGGGCACAGGGAAGTGGTGAGGTTGTAGAAATTACGATCATTGATCCCCCTACCCTATCCTCAGAGAAGGGGAGCTTTCCAAAAGAAAAGAAATCACCATTCCTAAGAAAGAAAGCAAAAGAAACAGATGTCTGAAACACTGGTAACACTAGATGCTTCTTAAATGCTTTGTAAGACATCTCAGTTTGGATTAGATTGAGCATATTAAATTTTAAATAAGTGTCAACTTTAATTTTGTGTAATCAAAATGAAGACATGCTTTTTAGTTAGATTTAATATATTAGCAGACTTAAAAGTCAATAATAAAAGGGTAGAAAGGAAGAGAAATAATACTTATTATTATTGTGAGCAAAGCACATAATAGAAGTTGTTTGTATAGAGTTTCCATTTAATATAACTAACCTGTGAGGTAATGTTGGTACCCCTGCTTTACAGATGGCAAATTTGAGTTTCACAGAGGTTTACTAATTTGCCCAAATTCACACAGGTAGTAAATGATAAGGCCAGGGACCAAACCAGGGTATGTGGAAGTCCAATATCTACATAAATTTATTATCAAAGCTCTCTATATCACTATAAAATGCATTTCAGCCCATCAAAATAAACTTATTTGTAGCTAATAATTCCCAAAACATCCTTTAGAAAAATTAATGAAAAATAATGTATTTTCCAATTACTTCTGTGGCTTTACAGAAGCCATTGTGATTTTTAAAAGAACATTAAATATTTTGAAATTATATCATTAGATACTTCTAGAACATCTGCTGTTCAAGATACCATATTAGAAACAAAAATAAAAATAATTGGAAAAGAAGAACAAGACAAAGTAATAGTCTCTGGCTGGCCCTACACTTGTTCACTACATGCGTTCACTTCTTCCTGATGAAGCATCAGGAACCTTTTCACACATAAAAAGGCCTATTAGATTATCTTTTACTGGGCCCACTAGAAGATAAAAATAAATGAAGACAGCTGGCCTTTTAATATAGTAGAGACATCAAAAATATACACAAATAAATGCAGCTGAATGTGTGATGTGCCGAGAGAGAAGAAAACAAACTTGGAGAATTCAGAGAAATTTTCTTTCCTAGTGTGCACTTGATAATGTGGATGGGATTTTGACAATTGGAGAAGGAGGCAAGGAAAGTGTATTTCATACAGAAAAGTAGCCAACAAAAGAGTAAAAAGTCCACATTGATACCAGCAAAGGCAGACACTGCTAAGGGGACTGTACTCACAGCTATCCATTGTTCACCATTGGCTTTTTGACATGTCTTGTAGGCATGTCTTGAAAGAAAAGCTTCCCTTATTTTTCAGATATCTGACTCTATTTTCAAAGTTTACTCATTGTCAGTCCACTTTGAAAGAAGTCCTGTGCATTTCATGCATTTGCTACAAGTTGTGTGATAAGGATATGACTCCCAGTGCTGGAAGCTTGGAATTCTACTCTTATTCCAGTCCTGTTGCTAAATTACTACATGTAGCAAATAACTATTTCTCCAAATTTCCATTGTCTAAGAGTCAAAATCAGAGTTAAGATCAAAGTCCTTTCAAAACCAGAAGGCAGTCAGATGGAATATTTTGCAAACCAAACTCCTTGGAGATGATGAAAGAGATCATCGTGCAGAGGAACTAGGGCACAGTGTTATGGAAAAATCTGAATCCAAAGAGAGCCAGAGAGACCCAGGGACACACAAGGTCAAGCAAAGACCAGCCCAGTGGCTACACGGCAAGCATTTGGCTCCCCTATGCCTCAATTTCCTCCTCTTCAGAATGGTCATAATCACATGCACCTCTCAGGGAAGGATACTGTATCAGTCAACAGCAAATGCAGCATTGAAATTTAATACCTGGATGTTCACCTCTGACTTCTTGACACTAATGAAGCCTGTGGGTCTTTAAAAACATGAAGGCTTTTAGCTAAAAGACTAGAACTTTGTCTTTTCTTTCTCCCGTGTTGCCTTTCATGTTGCTCTAGGTGAGTCGTTAACTTGATCCCTTTTAAATCATTTTCCTCACTAGACATTCTTGAAACAGAAAAGGCACGAAGTGTGCAAACTTTAAATAGCAGAGGATTTCTTCGAAAGTAAAGAGTGAAAGCAAGAACACACTCAAAACAAAATCGAAGATTTGAGTGAGACGATTATTTAGGGGAAAACAATTTAGGCAAGTCATTTTCACTTTGCTCAGAAAATGGCGCTGGCCCAGAGACCTTGGGGAAGCTGTTTAACTCCTTTGAAACTTTGTTTACTCTGAAGTAAATTTAAAAGTGTAAATGCATTTGTGTCCCCAAAGGTGGCTACCTCCTAATCCCCAGAACCTGTGAATATGTTAGGGTACAGGGCAAAGGGCAATTAAAGGTTGCAAGAGGAATTAAGGCTGTTGCTCACCTGACCTTCAGAGGGTGAGATTATCCTGGATTTTCCAAGCAGGTGCAGCATAATCACAAGGGTCCTTAAAAATGAAAACAGGCAGCAAAGGCCAGAGTGAAGCGATGTGAGTTCCACCAGCTGTAGCTGACCGTGAAGGCGGAGGAGGAAGGTCACAAGCGAAAGGATGCAGTCAGCTTCTAGAAGGTGGAAAAGGCAGGGGAACAGACTCTCCTGCAGAGCTTTCAGAAGGAATGCAGCCCTGTTGACTTCTTTATTTTGGCCCAAGGAGACCCCTATTAGATTCTGACCTACAGAACTGTAAAATAATAGATTTGTGTTGTTTTCAACCACAAACACATTGTAATTTGTTACAGCAGCTATAGAAAATACATGATATAAATAAATATTGTAAGTTATATAAAACAGAATTATTTAAACGTTTTGAAAATTATGCTTAAGCTCAGATATTATCTTCTAGGGCAAAATATACACGACTATATAAAAACAAAGAATACTTACTATTATTTGTCACTAGGTAATGAAGTATATGGTATGATATCAATTTGAAATAACTAGATACAAATTTTCATTATTCTCAACTAACATGAAGTCATCGTGGATTCACTCGTGCAAAGACTAGAACACTGGTCTTTATATAATAAACATAATTCACCTTACAGAGATTAGGTATTTGACACTTAACAAGCCTTGCCTATCACCCACCTTTCATCTCAGCATGCAAACTAATTAACTACCNTTTCGCTTGTGACCTTCCTCCTCCGCCTTCACGGTCAGCTACAGCTGGTGGAACTCACATCGCTTCACTCTGGCCTTTGCTGCCTGTTTTCATTTTTAAGGACCCTTGTGATTATGCTGCACCTNGGCTTTATCCACTAAAGTAGCTAAGATAGAAATTGTTTAGGCAAAGCTTTGAGAAAATAGAAACCCAGGACCATGGAAATACTAATCATAAAGCAGCCTTGAGATTTTACTGCACTTGGCATATTGCGTTTTCCTGAAAGGTTATTTATAGGTATTATTTTCACCATAGGGCAAGCTAATGAATTGCTGTGTTCTCAGAAACTTCTACACTTCAGCTTCAGGAGTATGTCATAAAAAAGACATATTACCCCAGTGCTCAAACATTAAAAGTAAAGAGGAGATAGTCACACTGGCAAGTGCGTGCTGTCCTTGGTAGCAACACCAAGAATGTTCCTGATTTCTCAACGTCCAATACCCGTAAGGTCCACATGTGCGTTGCTCAGGGCTGTTTCATTCTTGCTGAGTTCTTTAGAAAGAAAAATCAATGAACAAAGCCCAGCCTGTGGTATGCGGGAGTCAGCTATGGCCAGATGATGAGAGCTGAATTTTACATTTTTATGAATTTTGTGAGCCAGTTGATATCATTTTGGAAGCTTGAGATAAGCCAACACTGCAAATCAGGATTGGCTGGTGGTTGATTGGTTGGTTGATTGATTTTTCCCAGAGATCCAGCTGTTCATCATTTACCAGTACACCACTGGCCATGACCAAAGGCAATGTGAAATCTAGTAAGTGAAACCAGAGTGGCCTTCTGAAGTAACACAATCTAGGTGACTTCTTATGTCTTAGATATAACAAATTTGTGTATTTGTAACTTTTCTCACAGATGGCTCTAATTTTCTTAGTAGTCTAACATGTCACAGTTTTCCAATCGATGAATGTGAGGTGTTCTGAGAAAGGGGTGCCTTCCTCTGATTCATGCAAAGGCAACATGGAGGCTAATGCTAGCTTGAAGAGGTTAACTGACATCAGAATGACTGTAATCTAGGATCTAGTCATGATGGAAATAGTAAAGGACTTCAAATGAGGAGACTACATCCACTTGCAATCATTAGCAAAGGCTTCAGTAAGATGCATCATTAAACTAGGTTTTAAGGATGGAAAGGTTTTTAAAAAGATTTTACTGATTCATTTGAGAGGGAAAGAAATAGCATGAGTGGGGTGAGTAGGGGCAGGGAGAGGGAGGAGCAGATTCCCTGCTGAGCAGAAAGACCCCTGTGGGGCTCCATCCCAGGACCTGGAGATCACGACCTGAGCTGTAGAGAGATGCTTAACCATCTGAGTCACCTAGGCGTCCCAAGATGGACAGATTTTTAAAGGGAAAATAGCAAGGCAAGAATTCCAAGAGACGAGAACAACTTGAGTCAAAGTTGATAAATGGAACAGTTCTTCAAAGATTTGAAGAGATTGTCTAAAGTTAACCAGAGGAAAATTCACTTCTCAAAGTAGTGTGAGGTCCAATTGTGGGGACCTAGAATTCCAGACTAAAAAGTTTACATGATGTAAGTCATTTGAAATATAAAGCCCGATTCTGTGTTAAGAAAGGGGATTGGGCTAATGTGACACCAGACACCTAGTAACCAACACAAGAGTTCATGTCTGTTTTCTTCACCACTGTACCTCTTGGGCTTGGCACAATATCCAGTACATTGTAGCGCTCCAATTCTTTTCTGTTTGGAAACCACGAGTTGAGTGCATGTCATTGTACTTAACCCTTCTACCATGCCTGTCAAAATATTTCCAATATATTCCAACTAAGCCAATCTCAAACCATTTTTGAATCATTTTATAAAGTGACTTATATAACATTTTGCCAGATTAAAATTAATAAGGCATGTGATATGATGGACACTACATATTACAGGCGACTAACTAATGAATCATTGAACACTACATCAAAAACTAATGATGTATTATGTGTCGGGCCATTGAATTTAAATAAAAAAATGAAAATAAAATGAACAGGTTAAAGTTAAGAGGAAAGACTAGTGCTAAGCAGACATCATTAGAATAGAAAATTGTGACAGAAGACTAGAACAAGGGAGACTTGCTTGTTAACGTGGTTCTCAGTCTGTTGTGGAGTCTTGAATCAGAAACAGCCAGTGGTACTCAAAGGGAGGTCAAGGCAACACAAAAGAAACAGAATTGAATAGAAGGGGGGGGGTATTTTAGAGAGGAGGGTCATTTAATTTCAGCCTCAGCATCACCTGTTCCCTGAAGAGAAAGGATGCTATGTGGGAGCCCCTCCGTCTTCTGGGAATCAGGGCAAATCAATGACGAAGTCCAAAAGCAATGAGGCAGCAGGCTTGGAGCTGTTAGATAAGGCCACAAGCACTAGACACAACAGATCAAGAACATTAACCATTTATAAAGCAGGGAGAGGCGGAACAGAAAAACGTCACGGCAAACGTCACCAGTTTCCCTTTGTCTTAACTTCCATTCATTATGCAGGAACAAATTCCTGATCTCAACTTCCTCCCAAATATATTCTGTGGTCCTCTGAGGACCACACTCATGTACCATGTCAAACCAAGTCAAGCACACTTGACCACTCAAGAATTCCTTCCTCTTTGGCTCCAGGTTTCTGCAAAAACTTTTCCTATTAATGCCAATCCCTAATGCAGTAGGTATGCTCGGGTCCCCACACAGGGGGCTACTGCTGCTGATTCCCACAAAAGGGGCAGATGTGGCTACCTGTTTCCAGTGATACGGCTCCTAGAGTGCTGATCCCAGACACTGAGGATCATGGGCATCCAACCCATTGAGGGCATGGGCATCCAACCTGTGGGCTCTGTCTCTTATTACTGCCAGAGATCCCAGTGCAGAATCTTTCCAATGCAGCAACTACCATGTGATTGACACCTCATGTTCCCACCTCCCACAAAGATTTTTATTTTTAAGCGAGGGAATATATATAAAAAATACATACTTTCATTATAGAGTGGATGGTGCTATATAGCATAGAATATACATATGTCTATATAATACACATATATACTATATATATATATATATATATAGTGTTTATTTGCCTTGTTATTGCAGACCTCTTGACGTAAGATTCAAATTAGAACTATTGGCAACATTCTCAGTGATAATGCACTGAACTCAGAATCTCCTTTCTCCTAAACCAAACTTTTTAAAATTTTATTTTATTTTTTTTAAATTCAAGCAGAGTTAACATATACTGTTACATTAACTTCCAGTGTACAATATAGTGATTCAACAGTTCCCATACAATACCCAGTGCTTGGGGCGCCTTGGTGGCTCAGTCGGTCTCTCTCTGTCAAATAAATACATAAAACCTTAAAAACAAAAACAAAAACAAAAACCTGGTGCTCATCGCAACAAGTGCCCTCCTTAATTCCCTTCACCTATTTTACCCGTCCCCCCACCCACCCACCTCCCCTCTGGTGACCAGCAGTTTGTTCTCTATGGTTGAGTCTGTTTCTTGGTTTCTCTCTCTCACTTTTCTTCCCTTTGCTTTTTGTTTGTTTTATTTAGTTTTTGCCAAACCAAACTTTAAAATCCCAACTCTCACTTCCCTTAGGATAATTACCTTTCGTTAGGCTCCTCATTTCACTCTAAATAAATTCCTGATGAGCTTACCCCACCACTAGACAGGGCTGATACTCAGCTGGTGGACGCCTGTACGATGTGCCATGTGTTTACAATTGGGACCCATTCTGGTTGGTTGGTAGGAATTATTTTAGGCTCCCCAAATCCCAGGGTAAATACAGTGGAGGCTCACAAAATGGCACTTCAAACATATTGCAGGAAAGTGCATTTTCCATGCATTAGTTCCTTAATGTAAATGAGAAAAAATATAAGGTTGCCATATGATAATAAATGTATTGATTATTAATTCAAGGAATGTCGGTGCTTTTCTTGCGCAAAGATATTTACTATACGGTAGTACCGAATATGACAATCAGATCCCTTCTGCTACTGAAATGTGGCCTAATGTCCCAGTATGATTTGTCAGGTAAAAACAGCTGTGTCCCAGTGCGCATTCTCTTTTTTCTTCCTTTTTTATGACAGAATTTCTGAGTTTTGTGAGTACATAGCTACTCAGCTAGAGACCGTATTTTCCAGTCAGGGGTGGTCGAACTTGTAATTATGTTTCAGCAAATAGAATGTGAACAGAAGCAGAGTATACAACTTGCAGATCATATTATTTAAAGAGATTGTTTACACTGCATACAACATCCTGGAACATACAGATGTGGTGTTGATGAGCTAGTCTCAGCCTGGGCAGATAAAGTCACAAGATAGATAGACTCTAGGTCCCTGGGAAAGCTCACTCTGGGCCTATTCTGGAGTATTAAAGAAGAAAGAAACTTTTCTCTGGTTTGTGCCTGAGTGTGTTTTATTAGGGGGACGGAGTCTGCTTGTTACAGCAGTTCAGCCTGTGTGCTAACAAATGCAAAGAGTCGTTCTAAAGTCATCGTCTCTGGAAGGAAGAAACAAAAGTTTAAATATTTGTTTATGAATGCCCAGAGAAACTATATGATACAATCTCAGGGATCGTGCAGTCACTGTGAGACTAGCATCTATTGAGAAGAAAATGGTGGGCTTCAACTTGAGATGTTATATGCCACAAACCATATGACAGTATGGAAATCAGCCCTATTCAGGATTTACTATGACAAAAGAGAATTATAGTAAAATAAATAAATTTTCTGGTGTTTTTTGTAGTCATTTCTCTCATATTAACTCCCAGCCTTCATACTCAAATGAATAAATAAATAAAGTTCTAAGGACAGTTGAATATGCCCTGGTAATCAGTGCTAGCTACTGTAATGAAGATTCTCCCAAACTGGAAAGCACAATCCAAGTTTTGTTCTCCTTCACCTGATATCTAGTGCAGCTGGGCATTTCCCCTCAGTGTTCTACTCTGACTCGTGACTGTCATCTGGCTCCTTCTAGCATTTTTACCCACCATCTTGGAATTCTTTGCTTCCCACCAGACGGACTGGGGGTGGGGGGTGACATAGAGAGAGATCCTGGGGAAATCACACAGAGCACCCAAGGCTGGAAGTGAGAGCCAAAATTTTCACTCATATTTTATTGACCAGAACTAGTCACAAGACTGAGAAATGTAGAGAGCTCGTTGACATTCATGAGCATTTACAGTCTCTTCCACAGCAGTCATTTTGAGTGCTTTGGAAGGCAACAGCCCTAAATGTATCTGTTATAATCTGTTGTCCCCTGAAACTCCCAGTCCTCTGCAATTCTGTGAAATACACCGTGAAGTATAAATGTAACATATGCCAGATAGGAAGGGTTCAGGATAGCCCCCATTCTACAATACTGGCCCTAATTTTATGAAAGTTAAGAGGTCAAAATTTCTTTTCTCTTGATCCCCTTCACCCATTTTTGCCCAGCCCTCTCCTCCACTCTCCTCTAGCAACCACCGGTTCTCTGTATCTGTGAGTTTTGTTTTGTTTATTTTTATTTGTTTTTTCAATTCCACATTTAAGTGAAATCATATGGTATTTGTCTTTCTCTGTTTAACTTATTTTCCTTAATGTAATACCATCAAAGTCTATCCACGTTTTCTCCAATAGCAAGATTTCATTCTCTGTGTAGCTGAATAGTATTCTGTTGTAAACATATACACCACATCCTCTTTCTCCACTCATCCACTGATGGGCACTTCAGTTGTTTCCATATCTTATTATATGGAAATTATTTATTATCAATATTATAATTTATTATAAATAAATTTATTTATTATAAATAAATAATTCATAAATTTATTATAAATATTTATAATAATATTCATGATTATAAATAATGCTGCAATAGATATAGGGGTGCATACATCTTTCTTGAATTAGTGTTTTCATTTCGGGGGGGGTAAATTCCTAGAAGTGGAATTGCTAGAGCATATGGCAGTTCTCTTTTTAATTTTTGAGGAACGTCCACATTTTCTATGGTGCCTACACCAATTTACATTCTCACCAACAATGCGTGAGGGCTCCCTTTTCATCACATCTTTATCAACACTTATTTCTTCTTTTCTGATAATAGGCATTCTGACAGGTGTGAGGTGATATCTCATTATGGTTTCAATTTGCATTTCCCTGATAATGAGTGATGTTGAGTATTTTTTCATATGCTTGTTGGCCATCTGTATATCTTTTGTGAAAAAAATGTCTATTCAGCTCCTCTGAGTTTTCTGAATATAAAATCATGTCATCTGCAAATAGTGATGGTTTTACTTCTTCCTTTCCAATTCAGATGGCTTTTATTTCTTTTTCCTGCTTAGTCTGTGGCTAGGACTTCCATACTACGTCGAATAGAAGTGGAACAAGTGGGCATTCTTGTCTTGCTCCTGATTATAAAGGGAAAGCTTTTCACTTTTTACTGTTGAGTATGATGTTATCTGTGAGCTTAACATATATGGCCTTTTCATTATGTTGAGGTACTTCCCATTGGTAGCAACTTTGTTGAGAGTTTTTATCATAAATCATTGAATTTTGTCAAATAGTTTTTCTCCATATATTGAAATGATCATATTATTCTAATCTTTCATTTTGTTGATGTAGTATATCACACTAATTGATCATAAAGCCTGCTGGCCTCCAGATGATCCAGGGTTGGCTCCTTGGAGACAGTTGCAAAACTTAGGGTTCTGTGCTCACTGCCACTCATCATCAGGGAAATATAAACCAAAACCACAATGAGACAACACCTCACACCTGTCAGAATGGCTAAAATTAACAACACAAGAAACAACACATGTTGGTGAGGATGCGAAGAAAGAAGAACCCTCTTATACTGTTGGTGGGAATCCAAGCTGGTGCAGCCACTCTGGAAAACAGTATGGAGATTTGTCAAAAAGTTTAAAATAGAAATACTCTATGATCCAGCAATTGCACTACTAGGTATTTACCCAAAAGATACAAAAATACAGATTCAATGGGGGTACATGCACCCCGATGTTTATAGCAGCATTATCAACAATAACCAGACTACGGCAATAGCCCAAGTGTCCATTGATAGATGAATGGATAAAGAAGATGTGGTGTGTGTGTGTGTGTGTGTGTGTGTGTGTGTGTGTGCGCACGCATGCGCACATGCGCGCGCGCACACACACACACACAATGGAATACTACTCAGCCATCAAAAAGAATGTCCTGCCATTTGCAATGACACAGATGGAGCTAGAGTATATTATGCTAAGCAAAGTAAGTCAGTCAGAGAAGCAAAAATACCATACAATTTCATTCATACGTGGAATTTAAGAAACAAAACAGATGAACATAGGGGAAGGGGGAAAAAGGATAAAAAGAGAGGGAGGCAAACCATAAGAGACTCTTAACTAGAGAGAACAAACTGAGTGTTGCTGGAGGGGACTGGCGGGTGGGATGGGCTAAATGGGTGATGGGTATCAAGGGGGACACTTGTTATGATGAGCACTGGGTGTTATATGTAAGTGATGAATCACTAAATCCTACTCCTGAAACCAATATTACACTATATGTTAACTAACTAGAATTTAAATAAAAACTTGATACCAAAAAAAAAAATGGTTTGGAATGAAGGTACGAGCTCCTTTCTAGGAGGTAGCAAGGCCAAAGGACAGGGCAAAGGTGGTGTCTCCTGGACTATGTTCCCTGCGAGCACCTCCACAGCTTCTAGATGTGTGGTAAACCTGATGTCTGCCCCTCAGGCTAAAGCTCCAAGACAAGTAAATGGGTCTTTCTCACAGGAAGACTGAGGGAGTGTTTTAGTCTTGTCCATGCAGTGCACTAGGGATGACAGCCTTTGCCCAGAACAGTCTCTCTGATTGTTTCAGACACATGGGACCTGGGAACACCACCAGCCACCACAGCCAGGCAGTCAAGGCATGTCTCCTCTGTAAGTTGCATGGCCCCCGCTTCCTGTGACAGGACTGTGGGAATGGCACAGTGGTCAGGCTCTGGCCTATCAGCTTTGGCTGGGCTGCGGGAGTCATGCAGGTGCAAAACCAAGGCATTTTTTCTTTAAGATTTTATTTATTTATTTGACAGAGAGACACAGTGAGAGAGGGAACACAAGCAGGGGTAGTGAGGGAAGGAGAAGCAGACTCCCCACGAAGCAGGAAGCCCGATGCAGGGCTTGATCCCAGGACTCTGGGATCATGACCTGAGCCAAAGGCAGATGCTTAATGACTGAGCCACCCAGGTGCCCCAAAAACCGAGGCATTTTAAAAGCTTCCTAGACTTTGGATATCCTTACTTTCAGAAACTCCACCCTACTTCATATCAAACATATTGAAATATACTTCAATTCCACATGAAATATAATTTATGTGAGTTTACATGAGTTTCATGTTTTGGAGCCAAAACCATTTTCAAACCTAAAATAGTCTATTGAGCTTAACACTATATTGATAGAGTATTGGCCCTCCAAAGAATCATCCTGCAGATTCTCACCAAAGAAATTCCAGTATGGCTCTGTGTGTTCCATCATGCAGAGCTCCCAGGGAATGGAATATATCTTAGAACAGTCTTTTCTTTAAAAATAGAGACCACACAAGTCCCTACACTCACTTGGGAAACCAAAGAGGCTAGAATAGGATTGGTAGAAAGGGTAGCCTAACATGATGAGGGGGCCAAGAGCTAGTCAAGCAATGTGGGTCAGCAACCTTGATGGTTCTTGAGTGTTCTCAGAATGTGATCACCGGGAGCAAGTGAGGCATATTTTAATGGGTCTAGAGATTTGAAGGGGGATTTAATTGTGTGTGAAAACATTATTTATACTAGTCGAGGTAAAAGAAAAGAGGAAGCAGTTACCTTAAAAATGACATGGGTTATCAGACTTATTGGTCTCTGATCCAAAGAAATTCAGTGGGTTGAACCCTTCCTACAAAAGGTTAGGGAGTTTGCTCAATCAATATTTCACACTGTCTTTCATAAGCTCCCCACAGAGAATTGTGGTTAAAGTATAGATATCTGCTCTATTACCCAGAAGGGCAATCCAGTTGTAGACACTACTGAGGGATTTGTGAAAAGAATAGCCCTTCTTCCAAAGGATTTCATGCCCAGGGATCCAAGTAGAGAGCAGGAAAATGCATGGCCCCTCAACCCAGAATCAGGCCGGCCAGGCCCCTACCAACTTACACTGCTCACTTCTTTGGATTCCACATCTTCCTTGATAAGTCATGTAGAGAGGTCAGGGCAGATAAAGTGGACTGGTGAAGACTTGGTCAATCCAAGAAATTTTTAATAGACTTACCAATATGCTATGCAACAGTCAAAATAAAACAACATATGTGGCAACATAGGCTTCCAAAATGTCTATCACCACAAGTTGACCTGGTGGCTAATAAAGTTATTATTACTTGGTTCTACTGAGGGAAAATAGAGACTATTGCTTTCTGGAAACTAATAAAACTGGGGATGTATGCAATAAATTCCTGTAAGATACCAGCTTCATTAGGAAATATAAAACTAAGATAATAGTTCCTTTGTTTGAATGCCTGTGTCTTATGCACCATGAAAAACAAATTTAGAATTATTTGGCATTCCCAGCCTTGATCATTATGAGATAACTTCTTTTTAAATCCAAGATTACAAATAAAGTCATCATATAAGGCCAGTGATGAAAAATAGTGAAAAATATTTTAAAGCCATGGTTCATTCTGAAATCAACTGGATTTGGCAAGCATCTAACTAATTAAAACCTATTTTGTAATTTGAAATTGGGCCAAGCCATTAAAGATAGCCTCTACTAAACAGTCCAGGCTAATAAAGAAGGAACTCGAAAATTAGGATGAACCCAAAATGAGCAGAGCAGCTGCCTAACACCTGGTAGTTAATGAAAATCAAAATCAAATGGTAAGAATAGCTAGAGGAATGGTTGGATACATAGTAATAAACCATGTCAAGATGACTATTTACAGAAAAAAAGAAGAATCATTGCAAGGAGAAGGGAAAAGATTCAAGCTTCTCTAGGTAATGAATTCTATTTCAAATAATCCAAGCTTAAACCCCAGAGCATCTCAGCACCAGCAAACAACTCCATTTGATAGAAGTGGGGAAAAGAAAGCAGAAAATCAAATCCCACTTACACGTATAGAGAGAGAAATTGACAATCAGAAAATCAAGATGATCTTATGGCTGTTGCTTATTAACAGCTCCAGAAGGAAAGAGAACAGGACTGGAGGTAAGGGAACCTGTCATGAAGGAGGCTGTGACCTTAGGCAAGCTACCTAGTCTCTACATGCTTCGATTTCCCTTCTAAACTGAGGGAGCTGGATAGATGATGTCTAGAGTCTAACACCGCATTTCACTGGAACTCGAGAAGTCTCAGTGTGACTAAATAAGGGGAACGGTATGTCACTGTGAACAATAAGAAACAGAGCCCAAGGAGAGCTCATGCTTTCTTTATTTCTTCTCACTGAATGAGGCCCACTGTACCTAGATTCACAGTTGTCTCTTCGTTTCCTTGATAAGACGTTGTTTCTTGTGTCTAGTGTTGTGTCGTTTCCCGTTTCTTTTTTCCCTTCCATCAGGAATGTTCTAAGACATAAGTAAAGTTCTTGGAGCCCTACCTTGTCACCCATAACTTTCCTCAGTACCCTCTGTCTGGCCTCCAGCAGCCATCACATACAGAACTGTGCCTCGCAGACATCTCCTGGGGACAGAAGCACAGGCTTCCCATGGCAGGAAAAGGGTAGGGAAGACCTATGGGAAAGAGAGTGTGCAGTGGGTAGGGGTTGGGGGCGCAGGAGCAGAGGGAGAAGGAGAAAGAGAATCTTCAGCAGGCTCCATGCTCAGTGCTGAGCCCTCCACGGGGACCATCTTATGACCCTGAGATCATGGCCTGAGCCGAAATCAAGAGTTGGATGCTTAACCCACCAAGCCACTCAGGCACCCCAGGAGGACCTATTTTTGAGCTCTGCTAAATAATAGGTGTAATTCTGGGTACTTTACATAGAGTGTCTCACTGAAGCTTCAAGCGATTAGATCTTCCATTTACAGACAAGAAGAGAGAGGCTTACAGAAGTTGGTTTGCTTACACTAGGTTACTTAGCTGGAAAAACGGCAGAGCCAGGACTGAAATCCAGCTCCTTTTTACTACTTATCTCTTTCAGAAAAACCTTTCCATTTGTGGTTAGTTCAGGTGCTAGACAGCAATCAAAGGAATCACAGTAAATCTCTTTTCCCACAGCTTGTGAAGTGTTCTCTCTCCCCCAGACCTTGTACTTTGCCCCTCCAGGCCCAGCTCAAAGCTTCAAAGAAATTTCTATTTCTTACTCACCTTGCCTTACACCAGTCCCTGACAATGCTATGCCACTGTGATGGGCTAGATTGTGTCCGCCCAAAAGATGTTAAGTCCTGACCCACAGTCCTGTGAGTGTGACCTTATTTAGAAATAGGGCTTTTGCTGATGATCAAGTTAAAATGAGTTCATTAGGGAGGGTCCTAATCCGATGTGACTGGTGCCCTTAGAAGAAGGGGGAATTTGGACACCAAGGCAAACACACACGCAGGAAGAATGACACATGAAGACAAAGGCGGAGATTGGGGTGATACATCTATGAGCCAGGAACACCAGCATTTCTCAGCAATCCACCAGAAGCCAGGAGAAAGGCATGGACCGGTTCTCCCACAGTGCCCTCAGAAGGAACTAACCTTAGTTCGCAGTACTTTGTTATGGGTATCCCTGGAAACGAAGACAGTAAACACTAACAGTATATAGGGCAGCGAAAGAACAGCTGCAAATTTTATAACATGCAATTACTCGGAAAACTCAAATAAAAATTCAGAGGGCAAAAGTAATGCAATATTTGATCAATATGTATTTACTCTACTCTGATCATGTATTCGGAAAATGAGGCCATCAGATGTAACCAAGTATTTTAATTACATTAATTGCTCATAAAAATAAAAGCTTTTAGTCTGATAAGTAATTTTAATGCCTCCTGGAACTGTATTCGTCAAGATTCATGCATGCGAAATTGACAAACATGTTTTCGAGTGGCAGAGGAAATTGATAATGCCCAGGAACTGGAAGGTCTTTAACTACTGAAACTCAGTCCTAAGTTTCAGCTAAGTGCAGGCCGGTTATGATTTTGAAAACCTGGGGAATGAAAAGCAACAGGCAAGGATACACTTCATAGATACCTTTCCCTAGAACCTTTAGGAGTAGCCTTGAACAACCCAACTCAGACCATACTTTCATATGCATTTCTAGTTTGCTTTAAAGCACAAAGGGAATAGAATTCAAATAGCACAGAAAGCAAGGTTGTGTCTTAGTGGACCCAATTCAATCTGTTAGCAAATATTGAAATTCATTTGTGAATTAATTGGAAAATCATCAAACACAGATTTAAGATAACCATGCTTTCATTGTGTATCAAGTGAGCTTAGTTGGCACCAAGAAAAAAAAAACAACTTTAAAAATAGGTTACATAGCTCAGCACATTCTGTATTTTTCTGTGTCTTATTTCTCATCAGCCACCAATCACATTTCTTCCAGTTCCAGAGCATTAGAATGCATTATTCAGGAAACTAGTTAAAAATTTACTGAGCAACTGTTAATTTTTTTCATTACTTTAACAAATATTTCTTTTATTTATAGAGCAGGCCAGGCACTGTCCTTAGATACAGTGCTGCAGGTGGTACAGAACAGGTACCATCTCTGCCCTCATAAAACCCACCCTTGAGCTTGTTTGTAAACTTGCATTTGATATAAAGGGAGTGCATAGAAGTGTAATATTCCTACAAGAAGTTTATGGTGTATTGTGATGGCTAGACCTATACAAGATCTCTCAAATAGGAATACAATGTACAGCACAGGAGTAAGAGTCCAGTAGGCAACATTCACAATTACTGTCACAGAAAAACATTGCTTTTCTGCCTAGAGGTCTCCTTTTATGAATTGTCTCATACCCATGATTGCAACAGAGGCAGCCATTTTTTCAATGGGATCCCCAGGGACTATACACATCACGTATAATCATCTATAATCCAAAATGGATTATGGTAACTATTGTGATTGAGTTGCAACCCAGAGAGCAGCCAAGGCTTTGCTGCCCCTTGAGATCTAGAGAAGATGGACTTAAATCCCCATGTTTGTCCCATAACTCGTAACACCGTCAGCCTCCATGTTTGCTCTGCCGCCTTATTTCTTACTCTGTCTTCTGAGTGTAACTTCATTTCTACCACTTTCAAGCCAAATGTGCCTCCCCAAAAACAAATGGAATAAAATGAAGCTTACATCCATGAGGCTTTTAAATGTGTGGCATACTTCACTGAAATCTTCAGAAATGCATCATAATGATACATCCTAAAATGGAAGATGGAAGTCCCTATCCTAACCCTTTAGGCTACT
The DNA here is from genome assembly GCA_002007465.1 of Ailurus styani. NCBI lineage: Eukaryota > Metazoa > Chordata > Mammalia > Carnivora > Ailuridae > Ailurus > Ailurus styani. The sequence continues at coordinate 2,398,052 of LNAC01000071.1, read as the reverse complement.
CCACCATGTTACTCTGTCATTTTCCCCAATCCTACCCCCTACTCGCTGTGCTCACATATTCCTGCTCACATTTCATGCACAGCAGTTAGGCAACTTTTTTATTGCCAGATCGTTCACTCTCCTTTTACCTGTTCGGGGGATTATCAAGACCTTATCCGAAACAAAAGAAATTTTTTCCCTAAGAAGAATACTGTCAGGGCACCTGGGTGGCTCAGTCAGTTGAGCGTCTGCCTTCAGCACAGGTCACGATCCCCAGCCCTGGGATCGAGCCCCAGGGCTCCCTGCTCACGGAGAGCCTGCTTCTCCCTCTCCTCCCTGCTCACGTGCTCTCTCAAATAAAAACATAAAATCTTTAAAAAAAATACAGCCAGCTGTTAACAGGTTTTTAAAAATCTCCACTACAGACTATTAGCAAAGTACTTTGGAAAAACATAAAAAGGAGGGAGTCATTTGGAGAAGACTTAAGTGAGGAGGTGACATTTAGTTGGGTTTTAAAGGGTCAATAAGTTTCCTCAGGCCTAAAATGAGATGAAGGACATCCTGCGTTGAGGATATCACACAAGAAAGGATGGACATGTGTAAGAACGCAGAGTAGGTTCCAGGAGCCTTAGGTGATATGCCAGGCAACTCACAAGTAAATTCCAGATCAGATTGAAAAGGTGTCTTATGATGGAGAGAGAGAGGATCTCTAAAGTTGGTCTGTGGAGGAAGTAAGGCCTTTTTTTATAGCTCCCCAAAAGCTTTTGCTCTTCATGACATGAGTAATTTGTGGTTCAAAATACCAGCTCTAGAAATGAGTTTGTACCAACAAAACAACTGTTATTAGGTACTCAGTATGTGATAGACACCTGTCTAAGAATCAGTGATATAAGATCACAAAATGCTTAAAATTTTAACATACTGAGAATTTAGTACAAGGCTTCCTATGGGGTGTGTCAGGACAGACACATCATCTGCATCTGCAGTGCCTCACAACATTGATCTCTTTTTTAAAAAATTTTAATTCCAGGGACGCCCACGTGGCTCAGTCATCTGAGTGTCTGTCTTTGGCTCAGGTTGTGATCCCAGGGTCCTGGGATCAAGTCCCTCATCTGGGTCCCTGCTCAGCAAGGAGCCTACTTCTCCCTCTTTCTCTGCCTGCCACTCCCAGCGCTTGTGTCCCCTTTCTCTGACAAATAAATAAAATCTTAAAAAATTAAAAATAAATAAATATACTAATTACTTAATTAATTAATTTTAACTCCAGTATAGTTAACATACAGTGTTATATTAACATCAGGTGTAAATATAGCAATTCAACACTTCTATACATTATTCAGCGCTCGTCATGAGGAGTTCTTCTATTTTGCCCATCTCCCCCACCCACCTTCCCCCTGGTAACCATCAGTTTGTTCTCTATGGTTAAGAGCCTATTTTTTGGTTTGTCTTTTCCCCTTTGATTTTGTTTCTTGAGTTCCACATATCAGTGCAATCATATGGTATTCATCTTTTTCTGACTGGCTTATTTCACTTTGCATTATATTCTCTAGCTCCATCCATACTGTTGCAAATAGCAACATTCTTGTTTATGGCTGAGTAATATTCCATTTTGTACCACATCCTCCTTATCCATTCATCTGTGGATGGACATTTGTGCTACTTCCATAATTTGGCTATTGTAAATAATGCTGCGTAGGGGTGCATATATCCTTCTGAATTAGTGTTTTGTATTCTTTGGATTAATACCTAATAGTATAATTACTGGATAATATGGTAGCTCTATTTTTAATTTTTTGAGGAACATCCACACTGTTTAATAGAGTGGCTGCATCAGTTTGCATTCTCAACAGTACATGAAGGTTTCTTTATTCTCCACATCCTCGCCAACATTTGTTATTTTCTGTGTTTTTGATTTTAGCCATTCTGACAGGTGTGATGTGATATCTCATTGTAGTTTTGATTGTTCATAGCTTCTGCCCATTTTTTAATTGGATTATTTGGTTTTTTGGTCTTGAGTTGTATAAGTTCTTTATATATTTTGGATACTACCCCTTTGCTAGATATGTTGTTTGCAGATCTCTTCTCCCATTCAGTAGGCTGTCTTTTACTTTTGTTGATTATTTCCTTTGCTGTGTGGAAGCTTTTTATTTCAATGTAGTCCCAATAGTTTATTTTTGCTTTTATTTCCTTTTGCCCTAGGAGATGTATTTAGGAAAATGTTGCTACAATCAATGTCAGAGAAATTACTGCCTGTGCTCTCTTCTAGGAGTTTTATGGTTTCAGTTCTCACATTTAGGTTCTTACCCATTTTGAGTTTGTTTTTGTGTATGGTGGCCCAGTTTCTTTCTTTTGCATGTAGCTATCCAGTTTTCCCAAAGCCATTTGTTGAAGAGACTGTCTTTTTCCCATTACATATTCTTTCCTCCTTTGCAAAGACTAATTGACCATATAATTGTGGGTTTATTTCTGGTTCTCTAGTCTCATCTACATGTCTGTTTCTGTGCCAGTACCATACTGTTTTGGTTACTACAGCTTTGTAATATATCTTGAAATCTGGGATTGTGATACCTCTCATTTTGTTCTTTTTTAAGTTCAGTGTCTTTGGTGGCTCCATACAAACTTTAGTATTATTCATTCTAGTTCTGTGAAAATGCTATTGGTATTTGAATAGGGATTGCATTAAAGCTGTAGATGGCTGTGGGTAGTAAGGATATTTTTAACAATATTAATTCTTCCAATCCATGAGTATGGAATATCTTTCTATTTGTGCCATCTTCAATTTCTTTTATCAGTGTTTTATAGTTTTCAGAATATAGGTCTTTCACCTCCTTGGTTAAGTTTATTCCTAAGTAGTTTATTATTTTTGATGCAATTTTACATGGGATTATTATCTTAATTTCTCTTTCTGCTGCTTCATTATTAGTATATAGAAATGCTACAGATTTCTGTATATTGATTTTGTATTCTGTGACTTTAATGAATTCATTTATCAGTTCTAGTAGTTTTTTGGTGGACTCTTTAGAGTTTTCTATACATAGTATCATGTCATCTGCAAATAGTGAAAGTTTTACTTCTTCCTTACTAATTTGGATCCCTTTTATTCCTTTATTTTGTTTGATTGCTGTGACTAGGACTTCCAGTACTATGTTGAAAAAACGTGGTAAGAGTAGACATTTCCTGAATTTACAGGAAAAGTTCTCAGTTTTTCCCCATTGAGGATGATGTTAGCTGTGGGTTCTTCATATAAGGCCTTTATTTTGTTGAGGTATGTTCCCTCTAAACCTACTTTGTTGAAGGTTGTTATGAATGTATGTTGTACTTTGTCAAATGCTTTTTCTGCATCTATTTCAATGATCATTTAGTTTTAATCTTTTTTCTTGTAGATGTGATGTATCATCTTGATTAATTTGCAAATATTGTACCACGCTTGCATCCTGAGAACAAATCCCATTTGATTGTGGTCGAACAATTTTTTCAATGTATTGTTGGGATTCAGCTTGCTAATATTTTGCTGAGGATTTTTACATTTATGTTAGTCAGAGATATTGACCAATAGTTCTCTTTTTTGTAGTGTCCTTCTCTGAGTTTAGTATCAGGGTAATGCTGGCCTCATAGAATAAGTTTGGAAGTTTTCCTTCCTCTCCTATTTTTTGGAATAGTTGGAGAAGAATAAGAATTACCTCTTCTTTAAATGTTTGGTAGAACATTTGTGAAGGCATCTCATCCTGGATTTTTTTTTTACTGGGAGTTTTTTGGTTACTGATTCAATTTCATTGCCCATAATTATTCTGTTTAAATCAAAATGTTGATCTCTTCAGTCTTGGGAGCAACTAGGAAGAAACTGGGATAGTCAGAATACCTGTCCAATTGTCTTCAGCCATAAGTAAACTTCTCCCTTGATATCGGTGTTTGTGAGTCCCATTCTGTGGCAATGGTGGGAAACACTGGCAGAGGATTACGATACTGTTGCAGAGGCCCAAGGGAGCTGGATGAGAGTGTGGCTGTGGTGATGGTAAAGAGTACATGCCACTTGGGAGCTATTTATGAAGTAGAATTAACAGATGTCAGTAATGGAGATTTGTGGGAGGTGAAGATGGAAAACAATGAATTCGGCGGGAAGATTATTTAGATGGAAGGAACTTCTATAATGAGCCATCCATCAAAGAGGAGTGATTCGGAGTTTGGAGAATGGCAAATAGTTTAACCTGGTCCTTAAGGGAGAGATTTTATAACTAAGAAGTGCTGAGAAATTCTAAATTTCAATGATTTGTTTTCTGCTATATCTCTAAAATTTCCCCTATTTGAACACCCCCAAATATGAACAGAATCTTAGCAATGGAGAGGTCAGAAATGGGATAATTATAGGGCTTTGGGGTCTGAGGTCAAGTGTTAAGGCAGGTCTTTCAAGATAGGGAACATATTGGAATTCAGCAAAGTTTGTGGCATAGTAGTTTAGAATCGGTGAGCCCTATGCGGCAAGGGCCTTGAAGTAAGCCTTGATAACAATAAACAGTTGTTTGTAAGTAAGAGTTTGCCCAGCTGAGCAGACAGGGCTTTCTCCAATTAATTAATTTGTAGGTATTTTCCAAAGCAAATAGTAAAGTTACATATTGGTTTATAGTTTTCCTTTGCAAAACAAAGTTTTTCTGGAACAAACAATAAAATCATGTTGACATAGGTTGTCTATAGTCTTATTGTCATAAGTGGTCTGCGTTATCATCCCCAACTTTCTAAACTTTCTTTTATGTCTATGTGTCACTAGAATGAAATTTAGCCACTCACTTTTCTAGAATTACCAGAGCCTCCCCATCCATCTACAACAAGAAACCCCTCAGGCAAATCCTGGGTCCTGGGATCGAGGCCTGCATTGCGCTCTCTGCTCAGCAGGGAGCCTGCTTCCTCCTCTCTCTCTGCCTACTTGTTATCTCTCTCTGTCAAATAAATAAATAAATAAAATCTTTTAAAAAATACAAAAAAAAAAAAATAAAAGTGATTCCTAGTCTTTCTGATTCCTAGTCTTTCATATATGATCTGTACTTTTCCATCTACATTTTTATGGGGTCCTCCCTTTGCCTTTGGTATTCTAAAATTTGTTGATAATTGTCTTGGTGTGGATTTATTTTCACCCATTTTCTTGCTATAAAGCACCTTTTAGTCTTGCAACTTGGGTCTTAAATTTTTTTTTGTATTTCTTCATTAGTGACTTATTCTCCTCTTTCTCTTCTTTTACTCTGGAGCTCATATTTTTCAAATATTGGATCTTCTCTCCCAGTTCTCTACCATTCTTGACTTTTCTCTCCAGTTTTCCATTTCTAACTCTTTTTGGTCTGTGTTATGGGCTGGATTGTGTTCCCCAAATATTCATATATTAAAGTCCTTTTGGCCAGGACCTCAGAATGTGACTGCATTTGGAGATAGCGTCTTTCAAGAGATAATTAAGTTAAAATGAGGTCATTAGGGTGGGCTTTAATCCAATGTGACTGGTATTCATGAGAAAAGGAAATCTGGACACAGGCACACCTAGAGGGAGAACGCCACGTGAACATGACGGGTGGTTATCTACAATCTGAGGAAAGAGACTGCAGAAGAAACCAATCCCGTTGATACCTTGACCTTCAACCTCTGAACTCCAGAAATGTGAGAAAATAAATTTCTGTTGTTTAAGCCACCCAGACTGTGGTACTTTGTTATGGCAGCCCTAGAAAACTAACAGTCTGCTTTATAGGATCTTTTCTCTATTTTATAACATTAATCTTAAATTTTTCTTATATCTGCTATAGCATTTTTAAATTTCTATTTTTTAAAAAAGATTTTATTTATGTATTTGTCAGAGATAGTGACAGCACACAAACAGGGGAGCAGCAGGCAGAGGGAGAAGCAGAGTCCTTGCTGAGCTGGGAGCCTGATGTGGGACTTGATCCCAGGACCCTGAGATCATGATCTAGGGTGAAGGCAGACGCTTAACTGACTGGGCCACCCAGGTGTCCCAGTATTTTTTAATTTTTTAAGAGTTGGGTTTCTTAATGTTCCATTTATAACAGCATCTTGCCCATGCTTCAAAGATGCAATATCTTTTCTTATCTCTCTAGGGCTAGTAATGGTAGTTTTCCTTTCTCTGTTTTCATGTTTATGCATGATTTTGGTTTCCTCGAGTTGTCTATTTTTTGCGTGTTTTTTAGCCTTTGTCTTTTATCCTAAGTTTCCTTAGGTACCTGATTTTATGCTCACCTTTGAAGAAAAAAGGCAATAAAAAAGCTGAGTTGCAGCTCTGAGTGGTGGATGGGATCTGCTGACTCTGGGCTCATGCCCTCTGATCTTCAACCCAAAGACTGAAAACTAGCAAATCCTGGGCTGAATTTGAAACAAATGTGCCTGTGTTTTGTTTTGTCTTTCAACTAGATTTGCATCCTTCAACTGGAGATACAGCCTTTAACTACCTGCAAATCCCACTACTCCTTGTTGAGTGAAGCTAATTTTAAGCTTGAAATTCCTACCTACTACTTTTCTCTGCTAGTCAAAATCTTGCTTATCCTTTAACACCAACTCAGAAGTCTCTTCCTCTGTGACATGTCTAAGAACCCCAGGCCAACTTCAGCTTTGCCTATTCTGGGTTTTACCAAGTTTCATTTCTCCATTGGAGCTTTTGCCACAGTCGTCTTTCATATGATAGACATTTGATGTGCGAGCAGGACCCTCCATGGCACTGCACGTCTGTGGAGGCAGGAACGCCATTTCAGACATGTTATCTCATCTAGTAGCTTTGGTACAGGTTCAAGAAAAGGTTCCTTGAAAACTATTCTCAATGGGGCAGGGATGGAAGGGAAGAAAGGAGAACATGAGAGCATAATTCGATCTTCCACCTGAAAGATCAAACTTGATACTCATCCCTGAGTGTTTGATTTTTGAGATCATGAACTATAATTCCCTCTCACACCCCCAAAGTAAGAAACATGCCACGCAAAGCTGCAATGTGGCTTTAATATTCTTTCAGATGATTTCACTGAGCATAATCTGTTTCACATGATAGAACATTTCTCAAGCTGTAACAACAGAAAGAAGGAAAAACAGAATCCCAACATATCCAAATGAAAGATGGAACATCTCTGCATTTGAAGATGTAATTTATCCTCATTTGTGATCACGTGCTCTTTCAGAATTCAAATCAGATAAGGTATAAATGCTGGCACACCCACAAAGGGCCCCCTGTACAATAAGTCTTAGTTTTGGCAAATACTCTGAGAACAGTTTTCAGATATCCAAGGCTTTCGCGTTTCTGCTGCTTTTATTTCACCCTGGAGTCAGATGTTCCTCCATGGCATGGATTTTTGCCATGCGTCCCATCCATTTTCCATTTGCACTTAAAGCTTCAGGAATACAATCCGCATTCCCGTCCATGTAACATCCCATCCATGACAGAACTAGTCTTCCTCTTTTTTATTCAGCCTCTCATGCTTGCTCAATTAAACAGCATCAGCTAACTCTTTGTTCCTATTAATCTTTTCCTCCCAGGACAGTTTGAACTTTGTGGCTTTTAAATTACTGAGAGCGCCCCCGGGAGTTACCAAATATAGATTCATTCATGTGAACAGTAAACAAAGTATGTTTGGATTCATACAAATTTATGACTCTGCAAAAATCTTGAAGAACCAGATGGGTTTTAAGAGCGGTATCTCCAAGTACTCTTAAACTGGACATGTGGTTAAGGGACAGAATGTGGTGCAGACGGCCTGAGTTCCCAGCAAATCACTGCTTTGTACAAGCTAGGTGGCCTCGGGAACTACTTAGCCTTTCTATAAACCCCAATCCTCATCTGTGAAATGGGCAAAACAATCACAGCTATTTCGGAAGATGTTTGTGAACATCAAATGAAATAATGTGCTTGGCACACACTCTGTAAATATTAGTTGCTATATTTCTTATTAACAAGAACACTAAGACTGAAACATGGTGTCATACAAAGAAATTGCAAGACCGGCTATCCATAGCTTTAGAAACTGGTTAGACCTCTATACCTGCCAAGGGCAAAGCAGGAATAAACTGGATGAATAAAGGCAAAACCATTCAGAAGTTAATGTTTGAACAAATCATTTTTAATATAACATTTGGAACAAGAATTATAAAGGAATTGGAAGCATGTGGCTTTTCAAAATTATTTTCAAGAATTTTAAAATTATAATAATTTTTAATTATCTATAAATTTTTAACTATCTTTTAATTATTTTTTTAAATTATTTTAAAGAAGACTTCAGGAGGAAAGCAATAAACTGCCAGGTCAAAACTCGTTGTTTGTTTGTTTGCTTTTTAAAGAATCTTGTGCTTTAATTAGAAACTTTCATGTGGTAGGCTCCAAGTTCAAATCCTCCCTCCTGAAAAGTGTGCCTCTCGTGCCCCACACGCAGAAACCCCCTCACTAGCAGGAAGGAGGGCCTAGCTGGTAATAACAAAGCCACTGGCAACCCAAACTGAACAAAAGAATAAATCTTTGCCTTAGAAAGAATTAGCTTAACCACTTTTATTTGCCCTTCTGAGTCAAAACACACCAAAAAAATCCACAGTGTTTTTAAAGGCAGGAGCGTTTAATAAAGCATACTTTGCTTTGCTTCGTGTGTGTTCATTTTTTTTTTCTGGCGTAAGTCTATAGTAAGCTGACATACAGGTAATGTATTTCCTAAGTATTTGGATAAATTGGTTGATTTAAAATTAATCTAAATTAGCATTTCCCTAACCATCATGCACAGAACATCATTCCTGGAATGTTGATAAACATGCTAGGAGAAAAGCGTCCTGGCACAAATAAGTCTGAAACAGAGACATTCATTATACATATTTATCACCATGTCAAGTGCAAATTAGCATATAGAAAACTCTAAGGTGTCCTGTGGTGGAGAAATCTATTTTTTCTGTAATTTGCATTTTTTCCACATTATTTGAGGCCAGAATCCATTTTTCCCAGCTTTTCTTTTGGATCCTACAGAGCACAGTTTGCTGAATTCCAGTTTGGGGATGCACTGATTACATTTGGGCAAGGCTCATCTTGCAGTTCATCTAAAGGGTAACACACGGAAAATTCGTGATCATTCTAATAGGTGCCATTTATTGAGCACTTACTAAATCTTAGGGAAAGTGCTCCTTCCCTAGTCCCTTACATTTTTTTCCTGGAAGAGGATATCCCCTCAATATCCCAGGCTTCTTGTCCCACACTTGACTCTTCTTGGAGGTAGGGCACTCTCATTAGCAGGCAGCCATTGGCTGATGCTTCTCAGTTAGATAGATCTAATATACCAGAGGTGGGAGCCAACAAAGACACTAAACCTCTTTTTCCTCTGCATCTGAACCAAGGGCAGTTAGTACCCTGGGTTAAGTGTCTGTTCCCTGAAAGCAAAATTTCTCTCTAGTAGACTGTTTGAAGGCCAACAATGGGACATAAGTAGTTAGCAAGCCCATTTCATGGTCAAGCTAATGTGACTTGCAACCTAGCCCTTACCACTGATAATGGTGATATTTAGGTCTCCGTGGAATATCTTTATTATATTTCAACTGGTTCAGATTTCAAACAATGAAGAATGAAGGTATGTTGTTTTGGATCTCCTCATAACTTCTTATATCATTAATTCTGCAAACTATTTTATATGCATTATCTCATTTAGTCCTCGCAGCAACTTTTTGAGGTCAGTACTACTATATCCCCATTGGCTGTATGAGGAAATTGAAACAGAGGTTAAGTTACTTACCAGAGGTGATATAGCGATTGATTTCATCATAAAAGAATGTAATACCATGCATATTTTTAAATGTTACTATCACTATACCTAGTGCATCTTATAGGGTGATGTTTGTTTGGATCCCCTTATTATTTATCTCTCAACTCCTCCTCTGTTGCACATATTGATCTGTAAGGCAGTTATATGGAATGAATATTTACAAAACCAATAACCTTGGTCAATGAATGAGAGACTAGGGAAGGTCTAAAATCAGAGTACTAAATCAGAAATTCCAAATGGACAGCCAGCCCATAGACATGTTTTGCTGGGGTCCCAAAGTATTAAAGAATTGGATTAGTGACTCTCATAAAAATAAAGATGTCTGGCATCTCTTTACAAATGTGAGCAGCTCAGCGGCAGTGAGCGGGGCGGGGCTGAAGCCCCGCGGTCTCCTTTCGGTGGAGCATGCGCAGTGCAGTTCACCTTGTCCCCACCGCGTCAGTTCATTTAAGCACTTTGCTGGCGTCTGCTCTAGTAAACATTTCAGTTGGCAACCCTGGTGCCAGACAGGCTGTCTCCCAGCCCTGCCCCGTTGGCCTCTGTGGAACATCATGGCCATCGCAGGAATCTTGGAGGCTGGATGTCAACATCCATGACCAGCCCACCAAGTGAACATTCGGGATCTTGGTGTGAACTGGCCACGCTGTATGAGCAGCAGCTCTTCAGAAGGGATCCATTCGTGAAGGTGCTCATTTCATCCGTTAAGCAATGCTGTTCACGTTGCCTCTGCACTCAGCGAGGAGTCCGCTTGGGATTCTCTCGTTCTCCCTCTCAGTCTCTGGCCGTCCCCTCGCCCCCCCACCCCCTGCCCTCGTGCACGGGCTCTCTCGCGCTGACTCTCTCTCTCTCTCTCTCTCAACAAATAAATAAATCTCTTTTAAAAAATGCTCGCCTTTTGCCCTGGAGCGACTTCAAGGAGAGAGGAGAGCAGCTGGGCCGGCGGGTGTGAGTTGTCTGCACACTCAGTTTCTGCCTGTATCTGCTTTAGGTATGAGACGTCTCTGTAAGTGCTATGAAATTAGGGGCTTCTTTGGCTCTAAAAACATTGTAAAACCATTGCCTCTCAGCCCCCTATAGTCTCATCCCCAACACAGACCATTCTTTTTGTATCAGTGTCTTTTATATAGTAATTGCTCAATAAACATGTGTCAAATGAGTAAGTGAATAGACAGACTATGTAAATTCCAGGATGGATGATTGTCCTTCCCCTAAGAAATATATGTTTGAGTAAGGAAAGAATACACACCGCAAGCAAGACTACTTTCCACGTTTTTGTTAATCTGTAACTGATCTAACTTCTAACTTCTAACTCCTCCATCACCAGGATGAGCGAGGCTATTTCTTTCTTTTTTTTTTAAATGTATTGTTACTACTATTTTTCTTAATTTTAAATTCTAGTTAGTTAACATCCAGTGCAGTATTGGTTTCACGAGTAGAATTCAGTGATTCATCATTTACATATAACACCCAGGCCTCATCACAAGTGCCCTCCTTAATCCCCATCCATTCAGCTCATCCCCCATCCACCTCTCTCTATCACCCCTCAGTTTGTTCTCTGTCCTTAAGAGCCCCTTATGGTTTGTTTACTTCTCTCTTCCCCTTCCCCATATGTTCATCTGTTTTGTTTCTTAAATTCCACATATGAGTGAAATCATATGATATTTGTCTTCCCTTACTGACTTATTTAATTTAGTATAATACACGTTAGCTCCATCCACGTCTCTGCAAATGGTAAGCTTTCATTCTTTTTGAGGGCTGAGTAGTATTCCATTGTGTCTATACACCACATCTTCTTTATCTTTTCATCAGTCGATGGCCATTTGGGTTCTTTCTATATTTTGGCTACTGCTGATAATATGAGCAAGACTATTTCAAGCAATGTTAGGTTATTACCTCCTCCAGGGGAATGTACATTTAAAGGATTCTCTAATAATGACATTAAAAGAATCTTTCTGCTCTTGAAGAAATATTGAGCATCAGGTGGAGTAAATATTTGGGGGATGATGGGCACATCTACCCACTGCCTCTACAAATGTCTCTGCTCGAGGGGCGCCTGGGCGGCTCAGTGGGTTAAAGCTTCTGCCTTTGGCTCAGGTCATGATCCCAGGGTCCTGGAATCGAGGCCCGCATCGGGCTCTCTGCTCAGCAGGGAGCCTGCCTCCTCCTCTCTATCTGCCTGCCTCTCTGCCTACTTGTGATCTCTCTCTCTGTTGAATAAATAAATTTAAAAAAAAAGATTAAAAAAAAAATGTCTCTGCTCGATATGATCCCAGGATGGGTTATTAGATCCCCAGGGGAGACTTATTTGAGGCTGATATCCCAGGGATTAAAGGAGGATGAAATAAGAGATTTCTCTAAATTTCATGGGCCCCTACCCTTTAGGAACTGCCACCTGTTTTCTGCAGCTGTGAAAGTGTAGCGCCCTTTAAAAAAACACTATTCATCCCCCATGCTCATATTAGTTGTTATAATGATATTTTTAACTTTAAAAATGGCTATTAGCAAGCACTTCAATAACCTTTAAGAAAATCTATTTGCTGGATGTTCTAATGGTCAGAGTGGCACTTTCTTAAACCCCTGACTGTAAGCCTGTCTGGCTTGAGTTACTTCAGCACCTTTTGGGAGCTTAGAAGGCAGTTCTCATCACTTGACTGTTAAAGATTTGCGTATGACCTTTCAGACCAATCAAATAATTACTGTCAATAATTGTGTGACGTTATTAAGTCTCCAAATCCATGTCAGAGGCCCACTTCCTCCTGATTATGGCACTGTGAAAAGGTTTTCTTGTTACTTGTGCCAAAATATACAGTTGAGGACTAATAACACCTTTACTTTGTGGTTTTTAGTTTATTTAAAATAACTTTTTACTGGATGGATTTCTCTCTTCCATGAGAAAAAAAAATCTTAAACACACATGGTTCATGGCTAGTCCACTCTTACTCTGGAAAAATTATCCAAAGGCCCCTGCAGTCTGTTTTTTATACCGTGTTCTCAGGGTGTTTTCATCTTGTGGTTGGTGTGGGATGGTCTATACTTTCCTTCACTTTCCTATAACCAAAATGTTATTTTTATTTAAAACAGTAATTATCAGGATGCCTGGGTGGCTCAGTTGGTTAAGCATCTGCCTTTGGCTCTGTCATGATCCCAGAGTCCTGGGATCGAGTCTCACATTGGTCTCCTTGCTCAACAGGGAGCCTGCTTCTCCCTCTGCCTGCCACTCCCCCTGCTTGTGCTCTGTCTCTCTCTCTGACAAATAAATACATAAAATCTTTAAAAATAAAATAAAATAAAACACTAATTATCCACATGAGATCTGCTCATTCTTGCTTGTCCACAGAGGCTTTTTTTTTTTTTTAAGACTTATTTATTTATCTCAGAGAGAGAGAGCCCTCGGGGGGTGGGGAGAGCGGAGGGAAAGGGAAAGAGAGTCTCAGGCAGACTTCACATTGAGCACGGAGCCTGACACGGATCCCCACTCGGGGCTCAATCTCTGACCCTGAGATCACGACCTGAGCCAAAACCAAGACTAAAGTGCTTAACAAACTGTGCCATCCAGGAGCCCCAACCACAAAAACCTTTAAATTTTTATCTTAGCTAGGTGATACAATCTTCTGGTGTGTAAAACAAAACAGTATAAAAAGGAACACAGTGACATGTCTCCTGCCTCATCAGTAGAACCTATGTTAAAAACTATTGTCAGGCATTTTTCTTTCAGATAAAATGATTAGCCACATGGTGATTTGCACATTGTTGCAAAACAAAAAAAAAGTGCCCACTCGTCCTTGAGTCCAACTTGCTTCCCTCATCCTCAACTATCTTATTAGTTTATTTACAACAAAGATTTTTAATTCAAATACAAAATAATATAGATATATGCTCTTCTCCTGCTCCTCCTGCACAAAACAGCCCAACAGGTTGCTCCAGGCCTTGCTTTCTTTGTGGAGCCATATCGTGGAAGCTTTCCATATCTGTGAATGGTACCTTCATGTTTACAAGGGCAAAGTAGTCCACTGTTTGATTGTACATGAAATATTTAGCTAATCCTCCCTCGTTGGACACCTGGCCTGTTTCGACAAGCAAAGCTAGAACAAGAAAAATCCCTCAAACACACATCACCTTGCACAAGGAAAGGGATATCTGTAGGAGAAATACCCAGAAGGGTGATTGCCCCCTCAATGGGTAAGTGCAGTTGTAACTTTGGTAGTTAGCATCAAATTGCTCACTATAGGATTTGTACCAAGTAACAGTCCCACTAGCGAGAGATGAATGTGCCTGAAGGTAAAGTTAGATTTTACCAAATCCACTAGGTGAGAAATGGTATCTCAATATAGCTTTAATTTTTTATTATGAACTTTTTAATTACTTTTTATTAACTTTATTATTATTATTATTTTGAACATCGGTTCATAAATTTTAGGGACCATTTACATTTTTCTGTATCTGTTCCTATCCCTTGCCAATTTTTAAAAATTATACATACTTTTCATTGAAAGGAGTTCTATATATGTGAGGGATGTTAATTCTCATTTATAATATGAGCTGAAGCTTTTTTCCCTCAGTTTATTGTATGTTTTTTAATGTATTTCTGGTGGGGCCTTTTCTTTGCCATGCAGAATTTTTGGTTCTTACCTAATCTTTTATGGCATCTGAAATTTGACTCATAGAAAGACTTTCCTTACTTGAATCTTATAACTAAAATTATCCATGTATTCTTTAAGTAAGTACATGGTTTTGTTTTATCACATTTAAATATTTGATTCATTTGGAATTTATACCAGTGTACAGTGTGAGGTAGAGATGCAACTTCTTTTTTTTTTCAGTTATTTACCCAATTGTACCAGTGGCAGTTACTGAAAAGTTCATTTTTTTATGCTCTTTTAATATGAATTTTAGATATCTGGTTAAATGTAGTGGTTTCATTATTTTCTATGCTAAATTCATAGAAGAAGGGAGTTTAGGAAAGTACCCACTGGTTTGTGCACAATCTACCTGAAGATGGAAGTGAAAATTTAAATTTGTTTTTGAGATTCTATCTTTGAATCAATAGTAACTAGATTGAAATGGTTGTAGAAAGTTATGTAAGGAAAATATTAGGTTATGTTAAGGAAATATTGCTGTAACTTTTTATTTATTACTTATTTTTTATAAATTTACAGCAAATGATTAGCAGAGATTACACGTGAGACTCAAAGGGGAATAACCATTTTTATTATAATTAAATGAACAACCTAACATGGAATTTGATACAATTCTGTCTCCGTGACATTTCCAGGTCCCACTCCTGAAGTGCTAAATCAACATCTCTAGAGCTGAGGGTAAAAAAAAAAAAAAAAGAAAAGTCTAGAACTGGGACAAGGGAATCTATTTTTAAAACAAGTTCTCAAATGATTGTAATGTGCCCAGGCCCACACAAGTCCCTGAACTTGCATCTAGGAAACTTTAACTTCTAGCCTGAAAAAGAAAGGGCAGAAGCCAAGGTCAGAACCACAGAGCTAGAAAAAATGTGAAGGAATGATTGGATCCAACCCATTGTCTTCATTCTAATTAAAGGATACACATGTGTTTCATCTCTCCAAATGTCTTAGTAATCCACAAACTCCATTAGCAGCTCAATTTCAAAGTCATCACCCCAACAATCAAGAATTCTTGTCTTTCCACAAATGATCTATCTGGCTTTAGTTTGGATCACTTTCTTTTTTTAAATCCTACTCCAAGAAAAGAGAAAGGAATGAATATTCCTGGAGCTTTGAAAGTGTGGCCACTTCCCAAAACTTAACCTTTCACTTGGCTTTCCACAAACCTTGTGAAGTGGATATTATGGGTCAAATGTTTACTGCTAAGAAAATTGAGGCTTGAGCGCCTGGGTGGCTCAGTGGGTTAAAGCCTCTGCCTTTGGCTCAGGTCATGATCTTAGGGTCCTGGGATCGAGGTCCGCATTGGGCTCCCTGCTTAGCAGGGAGCCTGCTTCCTCCTCTCTCTCTGCCTGCCTGTCTGCCTACTTGTAATCTCTCTCTCTCTGTGTCAAATAAACAAATAAAATCTTAAAAAACAAAAAAGAAAGAGAAAATTGAGGCTTGGAGATATTATACAACTAGTTTAAGGGTACTCAGAAAGTGTATTCAGGAGCTGTTTTGTGAAATCTTTCTAGAGAGAAGAAAATGATTGATCAGCATCTCTATCTATGACCCTTGGACAAAACCCATGATGATTTGAAGATAGAGTAAACAAACAAATTTTAATCTTTATATACTTAATTTACATTCATTCTTTAGATATTATTTTGGGCCCAAGAAGCCTATTTCTAAAAGCATCCCTCTTAACTCATCCCTCTCTCTCTCTCTTTACCTGCATGATCTTCCCTCAATGCATTCCTTGGGACCAAAAGTGAATTCTTCATTCATACCAGCTTCTTTTCTTTACAACTGCCCAGGTTTGAGGTTTTGTTTTCAAATTCTCAGCAGATAGCTGGGTATTTGGTTTAATAGTCAATAACCCGCTAATGATTGGATCTCCTTGCTATCTAGTGGTATCTCTGCTCCTTGGGAAGATGAAGGTCTGCAGAAAGAAGAGCTTTGAAGATCATCATAACATCAGAGCCTTCTCTTCTCTGTGCCAACTAGTGTCCCTCTGCTCTTTTTTCTTTTTCTTGTAATTCCCCTTTCTCTCCACTACACACAATCTATACCACTGTCATTTACTGAGAGCTCCCCATGTGTCAGGCAAGGTAATTTGTGTTTTATGAAGTACTTCATTAAATCAGCTCCAAAACTCAGTGAGGTGTCTTACTTCCATTTTTTACATAAGGAATATGAAGTTCAAGGAGATTAAGTCACCTGTCTGAGGAGGCCCTATTCAAACCCAGATTTACATCTACTTAGATCTCAAACTTCCATCACAATGTCTTCAGTGTGTGAGAGAAACCTGGTTGGCTGTAAGGTCTCTATGGGTTCTTATGCTACTGTTCTCCAAAGATCTGTTACTACAAGAGCTGCTTTGTGAGACAAAGGTAGGGGAAACTTATTTCTTGACTTTGGGAAATCATGTTAAATATGGTTGATTTCATAAGCCACTAACGACCCATAGTTTTGGTCATTTTGTTGAACATATCAATCAGGAAATGCCTTCAGCCAAAAGTAACCGAGACTTAAAGTGGCTTAAAGAAATGACAGTTATTCCATCAAGTGAAAGAAATCTAGAAGTAAGGACTCCAGACATGGCAGCTTCATAAAATCACCTAATTCTTAGGATCCTTCCAATTTTCTGCTTTCATCTGTGAGCACTACTGGCACTAGAAAGTCCAAATTGGTCCTCTCTCTTCCTGCAGGGTCTTGCTATGCAGCCTCTTATCACTTAGTCTTCCAGTTCATGCTTATTTCATGGTGTCTGGGTCCTAAGAGGCAGTATTTCAAGAACGAGTAGGAGAAGCTGTCCTCTAGGGAGCTGGCAGCAACACCAACAAGGCATCACTTCCTCTATATTCTGTTGGTAAAAACAAGCCATAAGGCCCTCCAGATTCAAGGGGAGGGGAAAAAAAGAACCTTCACCTCCTGAAGGAATTTGGTCGGTATAATCCACCATTCCATGCCTTCCCTTTGTGGTTGGAGCACTCTTTCTTTAAACATCAGCTTCTATAACTACATCCTCTCAGGACAAGCCAATGATAATTTCTTAATGGACCTAACCTTTCAGAACAAACATTTCCAGGACTTAAAGATGACAAGTTGCTAACACAATCTGCCTGCCTCCTTCTAGACAAGGGGGCCTATAAGAATTGGCTTCGTGTGAAAGACAAACGTTCTTTTCTTTCCTTTTGGAAATGAGAAAACAGCAGCAAAAAGTCAAGAAATTTATTATTTCAGTAACTTACCAGTTGCAGTCACATTCATATTTTTTAATATAATTAGCTTCTAATTCTCTGTTGTAGCTTGGTAGAGTATAGACATAAGAAAATAAAACCTAATGATGTTTATAAAGACTTATTTTGACAGCTTCAGCTCATTTATATTCAAACACAGTTATCATACCCCTGAAAAAGAACAGAAAAATAATTGAATTGGCTCTCACCTCCTTTTCGTTCTCATTGTTTAAGAAAAATATAGAGTCATTAGTATAGAAACTCAGCTCAAAGCAAAAAGAGAACTTATTGGTTCGCACGCCTGGGAAATGATGGGTAGGTTCAAGTGTAGCTGGATACAGGTGCTCAAACATTGTCATCACTGCCCTTTGCTTCCATGTTCTTGGCCACAATTCTCAATCACTTGGCTTCATTCCCTCCTTCAGATGAGCTTCATCCAGTAACTGGAAAGAGAGTTTCCAGCAGCCCCACCATAATTTTCTTCAAGATTAGCCACTCCCAGGAAAAATAACTTCTCCTCCCATCCTAATAATAATCCCAGGGAAAGACTTGATTTTCCTGTTTAGGTTATATGTCCACTTTTGGGTGGATGACTTTCCCAGAAGAATGGTGTGGTATACAAAAAAAAAAATGCCCCCTCTCCAAAGAGGTCCACATTCTAATCTCTATAGGCTATGAATAGGTTACTTTATGAGCCAAAAGGGACGTTGCAAATGTGATTAAATCAAGGACCTTGCCATGGGTGTGGAGGGGTATCCTGGATTATCCAGGTGGGCTCAATGTCATCACAAGGATCTTCAGAAGAAGGAGGCCGAAAGAATCAGAGTCAGAGAGAAGATGCTGTGATTGTGGAAGCAGAGATAGGATCAGTGTGCTTTGAAGATGGAAGCAACGACGAGACAAGGAATACAGGTGGTCAGTCTACAGAAGCTGAAAAAGGCAAGAAGCAGATTCTCCCTGAGCGCCTCCAGATGGAACCAGCTGTGCCAATGCCAATTTTGCACTCTGGCTTCTAGAACTGTGAGAGAATAAATTTTTGTTGTTTTAAGCCACTAGATTTATGCTAATTTGTTACAGCAGCGAAAGAAACGAACATAAGTGGTTTCCTGATTTGGCTCCGTTTACTTTACATGTTTTGATCTGTGGTCGAGGAAGGGGAGTTGAGAGAGTGGCAGGGTTAGAGCTCATGCCTGATGGTACAGCCAAGACCACACAAAATCAGGCAGAACTCCCCCAAGAGGAAAATTCCTTTACTATATGAGGAAATAGAAAACAAGGCTTGATAAATATAGTTAACAAGAAAATAACACCATCGACAGTAACTACCACATCTAGTACTACCCAAAAGTAGAAATGCTGAGAGTCAGGGAGGAGGAAGGAACTAATGGAGGCTGGGATGTGGAGGACTCAACGCTGGGCCTGCATAATCAAGGCTCCACAGCAGCAACAGCTAAGGTTTTCCTGCTGCAATGTCCTGAAAGACAGAGACTGATGAAGAATAAAGCAAGTCTTACAATAAGACTGAAGCTCAGATCTACAGCTAAGAGCAGACACTCTCATCTTGATTTTCCACAGTTTCGTGAGAGAGCCTGTGCTTCCACAACTCTTCTGAAAGAATGCCAAATGTTACAGAAGAGGAAACCAAATGTACACACTGAGAATTTCGCAAGGGACCCCACACAAGTGAACATTTCCTTGAGAATTGTTTTCATTATTTAAAATTCAGGTTATTGACTTTAATATAGAACTGATATTTTAGGGCAACTGGGTGGCTCAGTCAGTTAAGCATTTGCCTTTGGCTCAGATCATGGTCTCAGGGTTCTGGATTGAGTCTTGCATCGGGTTCCCTGCTCAGCAGGGAGTCTGCTTTTCTGTCTCCCTTTCCTTCTGTGCTTTCTCTCTCTCTCAAATAAATAAATAAAATCTTTTTTTAAAAACTGAGATTTTAAAAGTCCCATGAATTAAATTATTTTTTCTTCTGAAGTGTTTGAGTTAACTAATGCTCCAGGAAGTTTCACCATTTTTACTCTGGCTTCAGAGTCTATAATTTCTATGATTTACATACCATGTGCAGCCCACAAATGGAGCTAGGCCCAGGGCCCTTCCAGACCTCCAGTTCTAAGACAATCACCATGGCTCTGCTGTCCTCATAGTCTGCCACCTGAGACGTGAGCTAGGAGAAAGACATTGTCAGCCATTCTGAGAATTTAACTGTGGTGATGACGAGGCTACTGCCAGTTTCCTTCAGAAGATACTTCAAAGCTACACAATTGAAGAGTTGAAGTTTTAGTGGCTTTAAAGCATTCCTACAAATTCTTTGATTGTCCTCCCATCAAGAGGTGGATTCTGTGTCCCATTCCCTTGAAACAGGGCAGAACTTTGTGACTGCCCTGCTTGGCTAAGAACCCAGCAGAGGTGAAACCAAGGGACTTCTGAGGCAAAGTAAGAGAAGACAAAAAGGCTTCTACCTGCTCTCTCCCTCTCAGGGTGTCTGACCTCAGTACCCAGCTCCATGGTGTGAAGAAGTCCAAGCCAAGTGGAGAGGTAACCTGTAGGTGTTCTGGCCAATGGCCTCCAGGAAGACTCCTGCCACAGCCACTGTCAATTAAGTGAGACAGGCTTTGAGATGTCTATGCTATAATCATCATTGGGAAAGCCTCCGAGATAACTCTTTAAAAATATTGAAATCAGAGTGAATATTTTTAACTTAAATCCAGGAGCCTGAGATTTTAAAAATACAAAAAATACTAATGACCTCTTCACAAGCTTCCTTGTGGGGGCACCAGATGATGAAGACAAATAAAACTGATTGGTGAAGTAATTTGTTGTTTCAGGGCACTCTTTGATTTTAGTGTGTGGGGGAAGACTTCTCATAGAATTGCGCCAATAGGTTTGCTTGGTGAAGAGATTCAGAAGGCCAGGAGAAATTAAAAGTCCTTTAGAAGGAGTCGTTAAGGAGAGGAAAATGGAGAGAGAGAGAACTCTAGACACGCTGTCTGACTGCAAGAGCAGAGCCCCTGAGTAATTTTGTCCAGTCAGCTCCCAGAACCGAGAGACATAGTAACAAGTTATGGTTGTTGTTTGATGCTGTTAAGTTTATGTATGAATAGGGGTCCCTGGCTGGCTCAGTTGATGGAGCAAGCCACTCTTGATCCTGGTGTTGCAGGTGAGAGCCCCATGCTGGGTACAAAGATTACTTAAAAATATAAACTTAAAAAACATTGTAGGTACCAATAGATAAACAAGGGTACTGTCTGTAGGAATCTGTGAAAAGGGAAAAAGATGGAATATGTGACTCAGACACATACCTTCCCATGCCCCAGATTCCACCCTGCACCTCTGAATTCACTTCCTATGTTGGATTATAAGGTGTCTATTTACCTTTCCACCCCCCTGTCTGGAAGATAGTAGGTGCTTTGCTTCATAAATGTGTGGGAGTAGGAAAGGGAGTGAGGAGATAGGGAGGCTACAAAATGAACCCAAATGATGGGAGCTACAACCTCAGGACCCCACTGAAATCGTTCATGGGTTGAATTTGGTGAAGAGCTCCAAGTAGAACAATGCTGCCTGAAGATGGAATTCCAGGAACCCCCTCACCTACCAACTGAATAACCATGTTACTTCATATCCTGGGACACATTTCTCACACAGGAATGCAGGAAACCACAGAAAACAAACAAGCAGTAGCTACCAGAACTACCAACTTTATTTTAATCATTCATTCTACAAATATTTGTTGAAGATGTGTTATAGTCTGGGCACAAAGGTAAGCAATTAAAAGCAAAATTTCATATTAAGGTACATACCAACGTATTATAGGGAAGAATGCAAAATTTGCATGGATTTTTTAAGGAAAAAATGATCCCTCAAAGAATATTCGCCCTGGCACTGGCATTGTGCTATTATGCCTAGAACCTCAGACATCGGTTTAAGTGTTCCCTCTTCTCAGTTGGTAGGAGTGCAGAGTTTCAGAAAATTCCATTTCAGGTATTAATAAAAATGTTTATATTGTAATATTTTCCTGTACCATAGGTCAAAAATTGACAGCTCATAGCTAATATGCACTGGTTTATTTGAGCCACAAAGCAATTTGTTTTTATTTTTCTTACAACTGAAATTAGTGGCTGACAGTTGAACCTCAGAGGTGTCATTTACTAAGTCTGATCTCTGGCTCATCCTATAAGAAATTGGACGAGCTAGCAAACTTAAGCCCATCTCTTCATGGGGTAACAGTCAGCTAGTGCTGATTATCAGCTTCCCGCTTTCCTTTTGACAAGACCTGGTCCCTGTGGCTTGCCATGAGCCTAGCCACTTCCTGTCCACCCCGCCAGCCATGCTGTGGCCTGCTTCTCCTGTCCGTGGTAACTGCCTGGGCCCGGGAAGTATTTGAACCTACATCTCCGGTTCCAGGCTGATATTGATCCATCTGCGTCATTTTCCAACATATGACACCAACTTCCAAATCTTTAAAATTCAGGATACTAGTCTTAGATCCAGAAACTGGGTCTTTATCCACCCTGAATCAGAGAATCACAGAGCTGGAATGGACCGGCTTTTCCGATGATGGCATAGCATGCTGAACGGTGCCACAAATCATGGGGATCAGAAAGACTGCCTGACCTACTCTCAAGGAAAGAATCAGACTCAAGATGTGTATCTTTCCCAAACATAGAGTCCCAGGAGAACTGAGCAAAGAGGAGATAAAAGGACGTTAAAACAGGTCCTTTTAGGGCATGGCTTTCCTTCCAAGACACACACTCGCTTTCACAGTGCTGGGAGGGAGGGGGAGTTCCCAAAATGTCTTTGGATCCTGTCAAGAGCAGTTGGGGGTGGTGTCCTTACCAGGATATGGACAGCGCAGCCGGGTAACTGAGTCCAAGTTCCCGTGGCAGTGTGTGTGTGTGTGGTGTGTGTGTGTGTGTGTGTGTGTGTGTGTGTGTGTGTGTGCAAGCGCGAGCGCGCGTGAGTGACCGTATCCACCTCGGGGGCCGTGAATGTTCACCATGAGTCATAGTTTTGTTTTCTGGGCTCAATAGACTGTGGTCTGGCAGGAATCAAGGTCTGGGATTTTGCAACAGCTGTTCATGTCACCTGGGGAGGCGACCGAGCGTGCACTGGGATCATTTTTATCAGCTCATGAGCACTGGCTTTGCCTGCCAAAAGGCCAAGTTTCTCAACCAGAAAAATAATATTCCTCTCTGGAACCAGCGTGGAGTCTTAAAGGTTGGGGTCGAAATTCTTACCTTATGCTTCACAGTCTTAAATCGCTCTCATAGTCTCTACTTCTAATTGAAGGTGACTCACTCCTAAAGAGAACAGCGACAACATCTTCTCAGATGCTACTAGACTCGGAGAGGATCATCAGCAAATACAGTGGAGAGGAAGCCTCGTTCTATCTCTAACTCATCTTAAAATGACTTTCTCATGTTTTCAAGGTACAGCTGCCCTGTTCTCCATTCAGGAATTTAACACATTTAATTCTGTCTGGGATCTGTTACAGGCTCTTGCCTATCACCTTGTAGCCCTGGCCTTTCTAGACTGCATCTTTAGCCCACCTTCTATGAGTCTCCCTAATCCCCGATCCTGCGTTCGCCTCTCCCTGGACCCCTTCCAGCCTCTCTGTGGAGAAAGGCACAGTGTCCTTTGGACTGCAGCCATGTGAGAAACACTGATTATGTGATGAACACAGGCACTGCCTGTTCCGGGCGAACAGCATACAGCAATGACAGAGGGATATCACCAAGGGCTGCAGCGCCCCAACTTGTGGGAACCTGTATTAACATGTTTGGGATAATGAAACCGCTAATTTGGTCACCTGGAACAGAAAAGTTTATCAGACATAATTAGCCAACAAGGCAAGTTCTGAGCCATAAATAAGTCTTAGAAGATAGTGAAGAGTCTGAAAGGTCTATCTATACCACTAATTCGGAACTCCTCAAAACTGTCATCTAAATGCCCTCAATTGGTACCTGGGGGCCTCAGTCGGTTAAGCATCTGCCTTCGACTCAAGTCATGATCTCAGGGTCCTGGGATCAAGCCCTGAGTCTGAATCCCTGCTCAGCATGCAGTCTGCTTCTCCCTCTCCCTCTGCCCACCCCGCCACCACCCACTCATCCCACCCCCATCATGCTTTCTCTCTCAAATAAATAAATCTTTAAATGCCCTCAAAATAAGATGCTTATTTTGAAGGCAGTCTGATATTAACAAAGGGAATTTTCAAAGCAGAAAGTGTTTGCATGTATGTTAATATCAGAGAGTAGGAAAGTGGAAATTTTTATTTAGGTCATTACCTAATAAAACTATGTACCCGCTATTTCCAAACCAGAAAGCAGTATTGACAGATGATTCTAGATAAAATTTATTGCAGCAGATTTGTGTGATTGTCAGTTCAGTAAGCAATGACTTAGTTTTACTAGTGATCTATTATCTCATCAGATCTGCGCCTCTTATCACAATTACTGACACCACACTAATAATTCTACTATCCTGCTTTTCCTCTGCTTCTGCAGAGTTCTCAAGGCTTTGATTTTCAGTTCTATAGCAGATGCACATGATACTGAGAGAAAGCATCCCTTTTGTTATTATCAGTAGTTATCACAGAGAAAAAAATAAAAGCTTAAAAAGGATTGATTGGAGAGGATAAAAAGAGGATTCAAGAGAGACCATGGAGAAGAAAAAAGAGCAAGGAAGGGAGTGTTTGTGTGCATATGTCTTAAAATTTGGAGGAAGTGGCAGGAGGAAATTCTAGAAAGGAATTTGAAATCCCTTCCTCCCCTCCCCATTCAACTATTTAACAGTTTTTGCCACAAATTAGCTTTGCCTCCAGGCTCTCTTGCAGCTTCTTTCCACACCTACCTTACTCCTTGCTGTTCAATTTATAAACTCAGAAGAAGGCCCGAGATAGCTGTTTCTTCTACAAATCAAGGAAGATCTATGGAGAGCAGTAAACACGGAAAAGGCAAACAGCGGAACGTCGCATAGGGACAAAAAATAATGGATTGCTTCCAGCACACACCACACCCCTCGGATCAGGACACGCTTGGGGGTCATTACTCCCAGGAAGGGAATCATTGTATTCAATCCTATGAAAAGCCAAGCGTGCCTTCCTGATGAAACAGCAAGCCAGCATGCCGGCAGATTAGGATATTGTTCTGGGACAAAGGGGAACACACGTAGGCTATTCTGAGAAGGCTAGAAAGTCATGATTACCCCACAAGTAACTGGCCCAGACAATTTGATCAGTGTGTGGGCAATGCAGGAAGAAGGCATTTTATTAATATAATTTTCCTTTTTTTAATACAACTGGCAATTCTCTTCTAATTATCATGAGTTGACCCAACAAAGAACAGAAGAAGTTTTTCCTTTTGATTATATGTATTGTTGTTTCCCTTAGGGGATGGGTGGGGGTGAATACTTAAAAAAAGAAAAAAAAAAAAGGGAACCAGAACTGTAAACTAGACCGTATTCTTGGCTCTCACTTAGAAGGAGGCAGAATGTTTGGATCAGTATCACAGTCATCTGCTAAACATCCATGCTCCTCGGTCTACCACAAACTGGTACTCTTCAAAACATAAATATATACATGTTTTTCCAAAACAGGTGAATCAACAACACCATCGTTTTATTCATACCATTTTTCTTAAAGATGTTATGTTCCACCAGACATATAATATTTTGAAGAAGCGTCGCCTATTCATTCTTTAAAAAGTTGAGGCTTTTGTTGTGAGATTCTTCTGAGGTTTATTTTTGAGGCAATTTCTGTAAATAAGCGAAAACATTATGTTTTGTGCATAATTTTCCTCTCAACTAAGACAGCTCATCCATTTTGGTTGACATTGGCAAGACAATATCCATCTGTTGCATCTCGATCAGTTATTTCCGTAAACTAGGAAGACCAGAGAGTACCTCAAAGATGCTTATGTCCCAGGAAATGGTTAAGAAAAAGGGGGAAATGTACAAAAAGAATGCCATCTTGTGGCTGCACCGATGGAATAACAACAAAACAAACACCACCCCAGGAGGTAACCGTCAGGCTGTGAAGGCAAGGCGGACACACAGGAGTTGTGTCTTTCCACAATGTCGCTTTACTCAATCATAAAGCAAAGTTAATCACAATTATAAAGCAGGTTCGGGATGCCAAACCCAATGACATTTCACCATGTGATTAAACTTGGCTTCTTGCACAGCATGCATAGTAGGACAGAAGACAAACCACACGACAAACAAGATCACAGAAGGGTATAGAAAGTTAACAAACCAAAGGTGGAGTCAGTCTGTGGGCACACAGTTGAGATAAGGCTTCAGTCTGGTCTGGGTCAGCTCTGGGCACTTAATGGCTTACCATTAGGAGTTAATTGCACGGTTAGGTAATCTCATCCAGGGTCCCTGACAAGAAAATATGGAGTCAGCACAGCCAAGATAAAACAGCACTGACATCCTGTTTTGAGCTCAGACAGGACTGAAGTAGCATTATGCTCTGCAGCCTTTGCAGAAATGACTCTTGCAAAACATCCTAAAATAAGGTAATTAACCACCAAGCATTTGTCAATATCATGGGCAAAGGGCAGTAAAGACATAAGCCCCCAGATGTCAGCAAAATAACCATCAGCATTTTGACATTAATAAGTAGACAGATACATGACCAAAGCTCAGATTGGCAGGACTCAGCACACCCTGCTTGCTTAAAATAGTTCCATAAAAGAGGTCATGAAAACCCTTAAACTTAGAAACTCCAGAGGCGACCCTCTCAGTCCCTCTGCCTCTCTGGGAGCTTCACACTTTGGCTCAATAAACTTTGCTTTGCTGCCCACCACTCTTCATTCTCCCAAGCGGGCAAGACCAAGAACCACGGGCACTAAAGGCAGAGAATTTCTGCAACATTGTTATGTTCAAGCAGGGGAGGCTCTTGGTTGTTTGGAGATCAATGAGGCAGTTGATGGATGGCAATTGCCTATTTCAAGTGGTCAGAGAGGGGTCATATCTGAAGAGTCTGACAGTTTGCTATAAAAATCCTCCCCTTTTTAAAGGGATTTAATAGGCCTTGGGTCCCTGCACTTCTCCTCTGGTCCTGCTCGTTATCCCTTCTGAGGTGTCAGCTGATACTGGTCCCCATGAAACCTTGTAGCTGCAGTACCTTTAACTTGACCCAGGCTCCTGCTTGACATGAGAGACTCCATTTTGCCCTCTACAGTACTGCTATGGTGTCCAAACAGGGAGCTTTACATTGTCCATTGTCATGTGAGCCACAGAGATAGTGGTCCACACTGCCTAAACCTACATGAATCCAGATTCCATCCTATCCTCACACTCCACAGGGAATGACATTGTTTGATCTGTACTCCAGAACCAGATATTCCTGGGAAGGTAAATTACTTGGACAGACCTGCCAAGGATATTACTCTACTTTGGGAAATGCCTCTAGATGTGCTAATGAGTGCTCTGGGGGGCCAAAGAGAACTGATTTCAAGATAACGAAGGGAAGGCCCCCGGGGCCTCAGGTGCTGGAATTTAGAAGAGAGCGGCTTTGTGGCATAGTCATAGCCAAAAGCAGTGTGGACCTCTCGACACAGGCTTACCCCCCAGACGCTGGAAATAAGAACTAGGAAATGCCAGTGAAGTATTCGAACTCTTTTGAGCCAAGTAGTGGAAGAAGTCAGCTCAGTAAGCATTTGTTATTTTAAAATGCTGATTCACAGCTAAAAGAAGGGTCTAGATAAATACATGGTTTGTAGATCCATGAGGTATCATCAAGAAAAGCGGATGATACTTAGTATATATTTTGTGGTTGACATCTACAAAGTTAATGATCTCTTTCCACAAAATGGAGACTTAGTTCCTAGAGCTTCAAAAGACCCAAAAGGTCATCTAGTTCACGCTCTTAATTTAACAGAGGAAGAAAATAAGGTCCAGAGAGGTTAAGTGACTCAGATAAAATCACACAGCCAGCTAATGACTCAACTATGTGCCAGATGTGATGTATACAACTTTCTTCAGGGGCTATTTTTTTTTAAAGCATACTATATTATATATATATATATATATATATATATAAAGTGTATGTATTTCTGTGTATTGTATATATTTATTTGTATGTATATATTGATCTATATAAAATATATATTTAAAAGCATGCACACATATTCATATCTATGCATGTAGATAAAGATAAATATACTTTATGCATCCCTTTCATAGAAATTAAAAATGTACATTATCATATAAAAAATTCTCAGTAGCCTTTCAGTAAAGAATCTATTTCGCTTTACTAAGTTCAGCTTTTCCTAAACTTATATGACCATGAAGCCTTTTTTTTTTGCCATGCAACAATTACCAACATACATGAAACTAAATCATGAAAATTCTGTATAAGAACCTCATTTATTCTATTTTGTCTACTAGTTCATTTTTTTATTCTAGTTGTTTCAAGAGAGACATATAGGCAACAAATAAAAAGAGGTGCCTAAATAAGCCCCCCTCCCCAGAGTTTCACTCACTCAACCAGCTCATGAAAGTAACAGTGAAATCCCAAGGTTACCTCTGTGCAGATGGGCTGCATGACACAGAACCAGCCATGGCCTCTGTATTTTCATACTTTTGCAAAAGAATACAGCATTGGCCAACTTCTTCCAAAGGTGGATAGCCATAGCATTACACATATACCAACTTATTTGAAGAGAATTGTTTTCAGCATTTACTTGTAGACATTTTTTGGTATCAAACAAAAAGTGCGTATTCCACACAACAAATCTATGTAGAGCTTATTAATGTATCATTAAAAGTACATTCATCTTGAGCCATGAATCTTTGTCTTTAAACTAAACAAAAGGAGAGGCAGCTTAACACTGAATAGATTTATAAAAAGCTTCATTCTGTTTTAAAACCTCCTCATCCATTCCTGTGGCTTTGTCATTTCACTGTTGTGAAGTGGAAGATTAGGCTGTCAGATGGGATGAAAAGTCTTATATTCTTAAGTGTTAGTATAATCTCCTGGCTCAAGAAAAAGAAAGACCTGGAGAGCAGCATTCACTTTTGCCAAATGTGCCACTTCCACTGGGGGCACTGACACTACTCATCTCATCCCTTGTGGCAAAAATAATTTCTAGCAGAATCATGTATACACCAGTCAATATTAAGGAATCATCTGAGTTCCCTTAGGAAAAGAATATTTTACACACACGTGCACACATGCACACACCCCAAACTCACCAATGCCTGGAAGGCATTTGACATTGCCTTGAGCTTAAAATATGCCCAGCAATCAGTATCTGAATTAGTAATTTTAGGAGCCTTAAATGCCAGTCAAGGCAAGATTCTGCCCCAGCTTCATCTGTTAGCAATCTGAATTTATGTTGACTCCCCGTAGTCCATGCCTCTTGAGATAGCTGCTAAACTAAATAGAAAAGTACCTACATAAACTCACACGATTGTCATAATCTAATACTGCTAAACTGCAAACCACGGGTAATTTAAGAAGAAATTACATTTATATCTCCAATCAATGGACCGATGTTATGACTCATTTTGTAATCAGCAATTCTTTTGCCTTTGTGATCTCCACCCTGGAATGGATATTTTTAGACCAAAGTGGAAAGGATTATTTGTTGTAATCTCACCCTTAATACTGTTTTGCGTATGTTTCCATACACTATAATTGGCACTGTGAGAATTGGAGGATAATAAGATTGTTTATAAGGACTAATATCTCTATAGTTCCATAGAAAATGTGCTGAGTTTCAAACAATTTATAGAATTTGAAGGAATTGTCTTTGAAGGGTGGTTTCTCCCTATCTGCTTCATACAATAGCTGAAATCAACTGTGATTGCTTTGTAGGTCTAATAAATTGAGGAACTAGCTGCCTTGTATTTTAGTTTTCTAAGACTGTGTGCAACCCAGAAAGTTGAACAAAACAATGAGATGATATGTGATACTAAGACCAGGTCAAATTCTAGTGTTTCCACAATAACTCATGCTTTTGGTGATAATGGATTAGAATAAATCTCAGTAGAACCAGGATTTTAGCTATATGGATAAATAATGAATAGAAGTTTGGAGACATTTTCACTCAGTTTTCTTCTGTAAGAGACAAGTACAGAAGTACTGATTTCTGTTGAGATTGAGAAAAATAGTTTATTTGATGTAATAATTTTAAGATGATAGCCCTATATTTTTTAATACCCAGTATTCTTCCTACTGGTATTTGATATCCATTTTAAAATTACATATCCATCATAAAACCATCTTTCCAAGTCAGAGCTATTCTGGTTTATCTTATTACCAAGGCAACTAAAATCTACAGTTTTGAAGTTACCCTCTCCTTCATTTTACTCTTCTTTACAAGCTTTCACTGTTGGAATTGCCAGGCCTCAGTCCTTGGACCTTTTCCCTACCTACACTCCTGTCTTTGGTGATCTCATCGATGCATGAAATGCAATCTGTATGGTAATAGCTCCAAAATTTGTATCTCCAGCTCAAATCTTCCTCCAAAATCCTAAACTCTTCTATCTGAACTCTTCCACTTTCATTTTTAATAAAATCTGAAACTCATCATTCCACAAAACTTAACCCTTGATCTTTCTTGCAAAAGCTGCTCTGCCCATAGCCTTCCTTTTCATGGCTGATAGTGGCTTTGTTCTTCCCATTGCTCAGGTCAAAAGCTTAAGTCTTCCTGGACTCCTCTCTTTCTTTCATACCTCACATTCAATCTAACTGGAAATCAAATTGGTTCTATTATCAAAATAGATCCAAAGATCAGTATGAACTCATTTTTATTTTAGTATGTAAACAGACAGGTAAATACATACACAAATCTAGTACCTATTCATATGTGAAGCGGTAGGTAGAAGAATGACTCCTCTGCAAGCTATCCCCATCCTAATCCTTGGTACCTCTGGATATGTTACCTTCCATGGCAAAAGGGACTTTGCAGATGTGATTACATTTAGAACCCTGAGAGGGGGGGAGTAACTGTGGATTACTTGGGTGGGTCCAATGTAATCACAACAGTCCTTAAATGTGTCAGAGGAGGAGATGTGACAACAAATGTAGAGTGTCACAGTGATGCCATGTGGATTTGAAAATGTGTGATGCTGACTTTGAAGATGGAAGAAAGGGCCATGAGCCAAGGAATGCAGGAAGCCTGTAGAAGATGACAATGATGAGGGAACAAATTCTCTCCTATAGCCTCTAGAAGTAACATGAGCCTGCTGACATCTTGATTTTAGCCTACTGAAATCAATTTTAGACCTTTGACCTCCAGAACTGTAAGATGAATTGGTGCTGTTCAGGTCACTAAGTTTGCAATAATTTGTTACAGCAGCATAGGAAACTTAGGTTAGTAATATACATCTATTTCCTAACTCTGTCTGAAGGAGGGTCAAGTAACGGTGGCATTTCAATAGTAATGGGCCCATCTAGTGCCCAGATCCTGGTTTCTAAATATCATTCTCCAACCTAAGGTACCAGGGCTCCTTGGGGAAATGGCTGATTCTAGGGCTGGGATAGAGAAAATGCAAGTTAAGTTTGGAGCAATTTGTAGCATCAGAAAGTAAGGAAGCACTGTAGAAAATGGGGATACTTCAGATAGGAACAAGACTAAAAGGCTTTCCAATGGCCAAAGTTGGCACGGTTTAAACAATACAATAATAGTAGTATTGAACTATAACTCAAAGGGGAAAAGTCAGAGAATCCATAGTAATATAAATACGTAATAAAATATATAAATATATTGGTGAGAAGAGAAAAGTCCTCGTCACAAGGACGGAATGTGGGAAACAGAAAATCACCATTAGAATGCCATAGCAGTAATTTCTGCAGGCAAGATCCACTGATTAATGCTAAACTTAAAGAAAAGAAGAGAAAAGAAAAGAAAAGAAATAGAATATTTGCATAGCCTCAAAGTACCTCCCCGCAAATATTTATTAATTACTATAGTGATTTTATCATGTGTCCACAAATTCTTTCCTATTTCTCCCTGTAGGAGGGGAAGCTTAATTCCCACCCATTGAGTGTAGGCTAGACCCAGTGACTTACTGTGAAGAAATCTGGAAGATACTCCCCTTGACCAATTAATCACAGTCACATCACTGACAATAAGTCATTTTGAGGTCATATACCCCCTGATAGGATGAAACAAGAAAGGCCCATCATCTCTGTGTTGGTCATCACCCAAATCTAGAATCTTAGCACAGTTACAGTAACATAGACAAAATCAAATTGAGACAGAGTCTACAAAATACCTGACCACTCTTCTTCAAAAGTGATCAGGTCATGAAAGACAAGGCACAGATTGGAGAAGACTAAGGAGACATGTCAGCTGGTTGCAGTGTGGTATCCTGGATTGGATCCTGGCACAGAAGAAAGACACTAGCAGAAAAACCCATAACATCAAATAGCCTCTTTCTCCCTATCACAATGTAAATGGCCCTCCATGACAGTAGGAATCTTAAAGTAAAAGATATTTTATCCATTGATATGTCCCAAGCACCTAGAATAGTATCGGGCACATAGCAGAGGCACAATAACTTGCTATTAAATTTTATTTAACCTGACACATTCAGATGCCTAGAGTATGGATCAATCTTCAAATGGTATCAGAATCCCTAGAAGCTTTCATATAAATTCTTTCTGTTGAAGTCAATGTATATGTTAAATAAAACTTTATTATTTAGGTTTAATAATTGTTTTCAAAGTTCAAGATATGTTCTCATATTAAATTGCCATTTTTGTAGGTCAGAATAGGTGAACGTTACAACTTCATGTAATTCAAGTTAATAATTCTATTATTTTTAGCAGTTGCTTACTAT
The DNA here is from genome assembly GCA_002007465.1 of Ailurus styani. Lineage (NCBI taxonomy): Eukaryota > Metazoa > Chordata > Mammalia > Carnivora > Ailuridae > Ailurus > Ailurus styani. Next base: position 2,365,655 of record LNAC01000071.1, on the reverse strand, counting down.
TAAAAATCATAATTCAATTCCAGTGATTTTTAAATGACTTTGTTGAGGTATGGTTGACATACAGAAAACTATGTTTATTTAACATATACAATTTGATGAGTTGGGTGATAAGTATACATCCGTAAAACCTTTATCACAATCTATGCATCACTTCTTTTGCCTTCTTTATTTATAATTATTACTGGGTGATAAAAAAACACTTAATGTGAGATTGACCCTCTTAGCAAATTTTTTTTTAAGATTTTATTTTATTTATTTCACAGAGTGAGAGAGATCACAAGTAGGCTGAGAGGTAGGCAGAGAGAGAGGAGGAAGCAGGCTCCCTGCTGAACAGAGAGCCTGATGCGGGCCTCGATCCCAGGACCCTGAGATCATGACCTGAGCCGAAGGCAGAGGCTTTAACCCACTGAGCCACCCAGGCACCCTCTTAGCAAATTTTTAAATAGACAACACAGTTTTGTTAACTCTAGGACCTATGTGGTACAGTATATGTCTAGGACTTATTCATCCTGCAAAACTGAAACTTTGTGCCATTTGACTAATTAATACCTCCCTATTTCCCCCTTCCCTCAGCCCTTGTCAATTATCATCCTACTCTGCTTCTTTGAGTTTATTTATTTTAGATTCCTCATTAAGTGTTATATGTAGTATTCGTCCTATGTCTGACTTATTTCTCTCAGCATAAGGTCCTTCAGTTCATCCATGCTGTCATGAGTGGCTGGACTTCCTTCTTTTTTTAAGACTGAATAATATTCCGTTGTATGTGTATACCACATCTTCTTTATCCATTCACCTGTCCTCGGATATATAGGTTGCTTCTATGCCTTGGCTATTGTGATAATAACCATGGGAGTGAGCATACCTCTTGGAGATAGTGATTTCATTCCTTTGGATATATATACCCACAAGTGGGATTGCCAGATCATATGGTAGTTCTGTTTCTAATTTTTTGAGGGAGTATCATACTGTTTTCTATAGTGGCTGTACCAGTTTGTATTTCCATTAATAGCTTCAAGGGTTCTAATTTCTCCACATCCTAGCCAACACTTTATCTTTTTTTTTCCTTTTTAAAATAAAAGCCATCCTAACAGATGGCTTTTGTAAGTTGTAAGGTGATATAGCCTATTGTGGTTTTGATTTGCATTTCCCTGATGATTAGTGATGTGGAGCACTTTTTCATATTCTTCTTGGGCATTTGCATATCTTCCATTGCCTTTTTAAAATTGTGTTATTTGGGGGGTTTTGCTAGACTTCGGGAGTTTCCTATATATTCTGAATATTAACTCTTTATCAGATATATGGTTTGCCAATATTTTCTCCCATTCCATAGATTTCCAAACTGGGAGAGTTTGTCACCTTTTTAATGCCCATATGAAAATATATTGAAGATCGAAAGCTGTAAGAGTTCGGTCTCTGCAAGGGATACCACAGCCGCCAGGTCTTCTGCGCAAGAGCCATCTCCCGGTGGGCATCTGGACAGTAATTCCAAAACACAAGATGTCTCTGGGAACTCTGGGACATAACCGCAGAGCATTGCGTCTGACCCAAATGCTCATTTTTAAAAATTAATAGCCAGTATTTTAAATACAGAGATTTCACATTTAAAAAGTAGATATTTTTAGCTTCTCATGAAAAAATGGGAAGATCTGGTAATTTCTTAAGTTCTCATGTGCCAAAAACCTGTTCCAGCTGAGCGGCAGCTTTGTGCTTCGGATAGGGCATTGGTTTCCAAATCAGCATGGTCTTCACCTGACTCTTTCCTTCACCTGGTCCAGGCAGGCGTACAGTTCACAATCCATGGTTTAGTTGAAAGGGGGAAGAGCAGAAGGAAGACACACTTCAGAAATGATGATTCAGATTTCAGCTCTGCAAGTGGCCAACTCACTAGGTAAATTTTTAGATTGTTATCTACTTCATATTTGAAATACCAGAATATAAAGCGTTTCAGCGTCATGAGAAAACATAAACATGAGTTAAAAAAAGAAAAAAAAGAACATGAACATGAGTTTTAAAACAGAGATGATCTTGTTTGGCAGAAGACAATAAAAGAAAGCCTATATTTAAATTTTATTTCATTTTATAGTGTAGTTTCCAGAAGCCCAACAAAACAAATATGTTCATTATGCTAAAAGGAAATAAATATCTATTTTTCAAGTTTTGAGGAGAAGTATATGCTAACTAGAAAGCTAATGTCTCCTCTTGGAAGGGGAAAAAGCCAAAAATGTCATTTCCTTCTCTAAACCTTTGTTAGATGAAAGGAAATCAGTAACACTTGCTTTACTTACAGTAACTTTTTATCCAAAAGCCCGAGAGTCCTGTATAGTAGTGATCTTAGATCAAAAAAGTGTATTTTATGTTAGTTTCTCTGCCTCTCCATGCTTTGATCCTTTTTCAAGTGGCAGCTGTCTTGAATTTTCATATATTTCTTAGCTTAATGTTAAGTGAAATCAGATGAGCAAATAAAATCAAATCATTGTAAAAAGTTCTCAAAGTCTTCACAAGTCCTTAAACCTAGTAGTAGACCCTACTTTAATTTCCTAAAGTCTAACACAAAGAATCTTACTGTACTGTACATTTTTATTTTCTTTTATTTACTGTGGGGCTCATGTAGATCTAAATATATGTAATTTCAACAGCAATCGGAATAAAACCACTATTTATAAATCTTTTCTTGACAATATACTTAAAATAGATTTTTTAAGTCTTACTGACTACATATTGTCTATTTTATCAGATAATATTCTTTTAAATATGAATTTCAATGATGTGAACAGAAGGAGTAAACCCTCCATTTGTTCACACAGTTGTCACCATTCTCTATTTTGCATTGGTTTTGTGTCTATCTCCTATGCTACCCTGCTGTTCCCAAAAGCACGTGAGTTTATGACCCCTGAATTATCAATGAATGGACTCTACAACTAAACTAGAGCTGGATCCAAAAAGAGAGCAGAAACTGTTCTATAACCTCTACTTATTTTTTTTAAGTAATCTCCTGCCCAACATGGGGCTCGAACTCACAACTCTGAGATTGAAAGTTACATGCTCTACCATCTGAGCTAGCCAGGTGCCCTGGTAATCTTTACTTTAAAAAGAAATTCATGGGTCTCAAGAAAAGGCTGTGTCAGGTTGTTACTGATACATGCCCAAACTGAGATGATGTTTTAGGAGAAGTTAGACAGCTTGGAGACAGAGTTCTCCAGCATGATCAGGTGTGCCTCGGAATCACCTAGAGGACCTGTTAAAATACCCTGGCTGGGTCCCATCCCCAAAGTTTCTGATGGAATAGTCCTGGAGTCTAAGTATGTGCGTTTCTAACAGGTTTCCAGGTGATACTTGTCCAGGTACCAAATTTTGAGAACTACTAAAGTAAGAAATATCCAGAGATTTGGAAATAGTTTTAAGAGAAAGCAAACTTCTCTATCAAATTTATTTTTCAGATTACACACCTATACCCACAGGGTCTTTATTTTCTTTACTAAATGGTAAAAATTCCTTTAGCTAAAACTTAGTGAGATCAATAACGATATCAGTGAATTACTGGGAAACAATAAATAAGATTTGGAAGGATATAGGAAGACAGGTTGGAAAGCTAGCTTGAGGGGTGGACTTTATAAATACAGAGTACATTGACTTGAGAGAAATCAGTCTCTATCTCGACACTGAATGACAATGTGGTTTTGGACACTCAGCTGCAAAGATGACTCATACCACACAGGTCTTTGGCTTGGTTGTTAAAAAAAATTCTTTTTCAATTTGCTAGAAAATAAACCAAATCTCTGTTATGATCTTTCATCAAACAATGCATGGGCCAGACATTAAAAAAAAAAAAAAAGCTCAACATATCAAGTAGTCTTGTTGGAAATCAGTCTAATTAACTGCAATATGATTGATGATTATTGAGCCTTTAAGTTTTCATCGTTCTTCAAGTCCTTCTATAGATAGTCACCAACGCATGCACCATTGATCTCAAAGGCAGAGGAATTCCAACAGTCTTTCCAGGGCTGAATGTTGAGTTGGACTTCTCATCACTGTTTTCTTAGACTAAGATGAGTAATTAGAAGGGCACAATGCTTTCACTATCTGGGATAGGGCCTTCTCCTAAAAAAAGAAACTCCTGTTGATAACTGTCAGGCAAAATAATTTCAGGCAATTTCAAATGTTTCTTGGTAGCTAACTTTCTTAATGTGACATCAAAGAGAAGTCAGATATGATTTGAAAATGTAATACTGTACTCTGTTCCACATTTGACCCTGGTCTGCATTCTTCAAGAAAATGCATCACAAAGCCTCACTTTCTGCTTGGTCTCTACTTGGCTTCTCTTACCTGACATGCTTACACACCACACCACTTTCTTCTCAGAAGTTTTCCTTGTCACCATCTGTATATAAGTTATAAGAGCAATGAGCGGTTGCTGCTGCTATTGTCTTTGAACCTCTTTGGATTCCTGGATGGGAGTCATCATTAAAATGCCACTGATTTATTTTTTCTCTTTTGTCTAAATTGAATTTATGTAGATGTGGGTTTTTAAAAAAAATCTTCTAAAGGATTACTTTTTAATTAAGTTTTTTAAAATTTTAATTCCAGTATAATTAAAAGAATTAGATTAATTTCAGGTATACAGTATAGTGATTCAGCACTTCCATACATCACCCGGTGTTCATCATAGCAAGTGCCCTCCTTAATCCCCTTCACCATTTTCACCCATCCCGTCACCCACCTCCCCTCTGGTAACCATGTGTCTGTTCTCTATAGTTAAGAGTCTGTTTCTTGGTTTATATCATTTTTCCTTTGTTCAATACTTTTGTTTCTTAAATTCCACATATGAGTGAAGTCTTATGGTATTTGTCTTTCTCTGACTTATTTTGCTTAGCATTATACTCTCTAGCTCCACCCATGTCATTGCAAATGGTAAGATTTCATGTTAGTTTATGGCTGAGTTATATATTCCATATATATAATGGAATATTATATATGTATTATGTATATATGGAATATATATACTATACATACATATATGTGTGTGTATATATATATATATATATATATATATATATATATAACCTCTTCCCTTTTTCATCCATTCATCTATCAATGGACACAGGCAACTCCCGTATCTTGGCTATTGTAAATAATGCTGAAGTAAACACACTGTGCATGCATCCCTTTGAATTAGTATTTTTGTATTCTTTGGGTAAATACCCAGTAGTGTGATTGCTGGATCATCTGTTAATTTATTTTTAACTTTTTGAGGGAATGCCTACTATTTTCCAGAGTGGCTGCACCAGTTTCTTTCATCATTGTTTCAGAGTCCACCTCTTTCACCTCTCTAGTTTATTCCTTGGTATTTTATTATTTTGGGGTGTATAAAGGATTACTTTTTTGGGTGATCTGCATCATAGTTAAGTCCCAGGACTGTGAAGTGAAGACTAAACTTGAAAAATTGGAAATCATCACATTCTAGAGTCATGCACCAGACGACCAATTGGACTTTCAGAGCTCCCACATCATCTTCACTGTACACCATCTTTGCTGTGTACCACTGTCATGGTTGGTAGGAAAATGAATACATCAGCTTTAGCCTTAGTGAAGAAGAAGGGGGAGACGGGGAGACTTTTTAGCATCTCCCAACAAGCATAGCTGTTCAGTGCTTTAACTACATGAAGATATAGGCTAATGGGATATAAAAATATAAGCAATGTAGATACACGTCACACCATAAATAAGACCAAGTCATTTACTGTAGGAGGCCAATGCCCTCTCCCTTTCTATCAATCTTATATACACACACTGTGAGTTGGCATCTGTCACAGCAGAAATACTATACAACAGCCCTGGGTCAAGTTCTGCTTGAGCTGGTGACCAGCTGTGAGACTTTGAGCAAATATGCCTGTATTATATATATTATAAAGTTAGCTTAGAACTAGAAATGAAAGTAACAGCTCAGATATATCTGGTTAAGGACCTTAAGTTCTATGGCACAAAGATCCCTTTATGTCAAGGGACTGACAACAGAAATCTAAGAACTTGACAACATTACATAGAAAGGGACTGAACTAATAGAAAACTGAAGCAGATGACAGAGGTTGGGACATGGGACTCAAATGTAGAGACCAAGAGGCACNCTTTATGTCAAGGGACTGACAACAGAAATCTAAGAACTTGACAACATTACATAGAAAGGGACTGAACTAATAGAAAACTGAAGCAGATGACAGAGGTTGGGACATGGGACTCAAATGTAGAGACCAAGAGGCATGAAAATAAAATGTTGCCTAGAAGAAACAAGCATAGTTGTCAATTCTTTAAATACAGGATGGAGATTTCCTTCCTCTGAAATTTGGTGCATCTTATAGTTCAAAAAGAATTGTGTAATTTGGTGATTATACAGAATAGTTGAAAATAATTTGTAATTTGAAATCAGAAGATAAGAGTTCAAGTTTTTTTTGTTTTTTTTTTAAAGATTTTATTTATTCATTTGACACAGAGAGAGAGATTACAAGTAGGCAGAGAGGCAGACAGAGAGAGAGGAGGAAGCAGGCTCCCTGCGGAGCAGAGAGCCCGATGCAGGCCTCGATCCCAGTACCCTGGGATCATAACCTGAGCCGAAGGCAGCGGCTCTAACCCACTGAGCCACCCAGGCGCCCAAGAGTTCAAGTTTTGGTTGTAGCAGTCACTAGCTATATAATCATGAATGAGTCTCTCAACATCTGTCTACTCCAGTTTGCTTATCTTCAGCATGGAGTTGATGATAATTTCTACTTCACAGAGTTGTTGAGTGGAATAAATAAGAATGTATGTAAGATGTAATGAGAAAAATTGTGATATTAATAATGACAAAATAATCTCTTACATTAGCTGAGCATGTAGTAAGGGCTAGACACTGTGCTGAGAGCTTCACACTCTTGATATATCTCATGAGGCTGTTTGGTTAAAGGTAACATTCAGGCATTCATTCATTTATTCATGTATTTTTGCTTGACATACAACCATTGGACATCCTCCTGTCCTGTCTAGTGAATCCTACATTATCATGCATCCTACATTGAGTTTATTACACTTATCATGGTGAACATTTTGTAATCAATATAAATGTTGAATCACTATGTTGTACACCTGAACTTAATATAATATTATATGACAACTGTACATCAATTTTAAAAAAAGAGCTTAACACTTAGTGGGGGATACAAAGGGAAAAAGGTCTCACTTAGGAAGAACAAAGAAACTTATTTGCTTGTGTACGTGTGTGCACGTTTGGTGGTATGGATGGTCAGATATACTCCTACCAAGATGATAATGTCTAAAAACACTAAATTCTAAAGTAGTGCTCTTCAAACTGTTGGTCAATCCACTGGTTTTCAAATCATTTCAAAATCATTTTGGTAGGTTGAGACCAGTATTTTGTTTTAAATTATCACTGACCCTACTCCTTCGTGTCAGAAGACTCTAAGAATCCAGATTATGTTGCTTGGGTGGCAGTGAAATCCAAACAGCTCTCAGCATGTTTGGCATCCTGACATGGCAAAGAAACTAGAGTCTGCTTACCTAACCCTGAGGAGACCCCCTGGAGAACTTGTCTTTGTTGAAGAAGAAGCCAGGCTGGAGGAACCTGACACAGTGATTGTGAATTCAAGATGGCTGTTGCCACTTAAGTCTGTCTGGCCCTGTCCTGGGTCTATGCCTGGGTCTTAGGGAGAGAGAGGATAGGCTGGAAATAAAAACTAAAAGAACTAGTTCATTAAGCTCTGAGGCATGTTGTGACGTAGGCAGCCCTGCTTCGTAACTCTACAAACAGCCACTTGCCCACGGACCAGCATATACAGGTCCAGTGAGGGCTGCCGTGGGACAGATGGGGGAAATGGGAAGCCCATAGTGCCTGTGAGAAACTGCTAGGTCCTGCAGAGGAAGAGTGGTGCCTAGAGCAGCAGACATATGTATAAGCCCACCTCGCTTCCTCACCAGGAGGGGGCAAGAGCCAAAGTTGGAATTACTGATGGTAAGGTGATCTCATTACTCCACACAGTCTGCTGAGACCAGAAAGAAGGGCTGATTATATACAGCAGGGGAATAGGAAGAGAGGGAGAGAGAATATTAAAAAGCCAAGAGCAGAAAGCAAAGGGAAAAACAAAATTGGATGAATCTGGCCAAATGCTTGAGGAGGTGATCGTACTCTGACTGCAAAGCAATCTCTCCATCTATTGCCATAGGCTCCAAAGTAAATTTCTAGCTTTAGCAAGATAAATAAGACTATGCCCAAGTTCTATAACATCCTGAGGAGGTCGCCATGTGTATTAGATGGAAGGATTGCATTTTCTGAAATCCAAATGCATCCTGTCTGGAGTAGACCTTCGTGTGGTAGAGATGGGAGAAAACAAATAAGGTGTCAGTTGAGAGGCCTTGAGCTCATCAATATACAAACCACTTAAAAGCCTGTTTCCATTTACTCTCCACTTCTGGACCAATTTTACAGAGCAGGTAACCTATAACTCAAAACAATTTCTCCATGACTCTGTTTCATTCAGCATCATGATTCTAAATCAATATCCTATTTTCTTTAACATACATAGGCATAAGCTCTAAAAATAACCCCATCAGATATATATTGGTGTCATTTGGAATTTTGAATTTATAAGGGCATGTATGCCCAGCCCAAGGAAATTACTGAAATGTTAGATAATGGCCAGACTCCAAAGCCTTGGAATATTTCTGTCCTTCCCCAAAAACCATCGCTCTGTACCCACTCATGATTCATTCAGATGATTTCTAAGAAATTGCATACCCATCTCACTTTGCAAAACAAGAAACCACTTTCAAAGAAGAATGGAATAAAAGTAAAACATTCATCCATCTCATTCTCTGGGAAATTACCAACTCAAAATATTATTCTTCTGCTTTTAGTGTTCTTTTTTTTCCTCTAAAGGAATCTTAGGCTAACGTATATTTATGTTTTAAGTGGACCTACTCTGCTTGTCCAAAAAAGAAGAGAAAAGAAAGTAAAAGGGGAAGGGGATGTCTGACAAACTACCATTGGCAAAAATGAAGGACAGTAAATAAAACAAATAAGAAATAAATACAATAAACAATAAAACTAGGAAATCATTTTCTCAGAAAAAAAGAGAGATTAAGGTGTATTTAATTACAAGATCAGTAGATGGATATTACTCAAAAATGTTATATCTATGCACAGGGATCTCTCCTCTAGGATCTATCCTCAGAATATTCTCAGCTCTGCCAGGCTTGGTAGCTCAGGAGGAGTTTTCTTAGACATTTTAAAACTCCATGGAATTTTTCACTTTGCCCAGACACAAGGGGTAATAAACAGTTTTCTTTAAATGTTTTTATATTTTATGTCTTAATTGGTATTAGGAAAGCAGTATTTCTGAGCTTTGACATCAGTGTAGCTCTTGGGGTGGGGGGGAGGCATAGAGTGTGGGTCAGGTAAGGATGTAAGGCTGAGCAGTCATGCATCAATAGTGTTAAGGAACAGTTAACTCATTACGCTCTTCTCAAATAATTATATCTGTACTTTGATAGATTGTAAACTGAAGACTCTGGAAACTTAAAAACATATAAGATTCCATGCCTTGTAAAATTTATATGCAATCACCTACTCAGACCTATTATAGATAACTAGTCACTTCTTTGAGAATTCCAATCCAGCTTCAATTGCTTCAACAACATCTTCCAAGTTCAAACATAGAACATCAACATTGTATATTTATGAATATCCTAGGGGGAAATAATTACCCATTTGATGCATATTTATTAGTTGTCTATGTTGGACTATAGTCTATAAGTCAGAAAGAAAAGAAATGGATTTACCCATAAGGGGCTGAAATTTAACACAAAAAATAAAATTTGCATATATGAAAATATTAATGGATGGATAATATGATGTATTGTTATAATTCATGTAATTACAAAATATAATATAATAAAGTGCTAATTTTTTGCTACAGCAATAAACAGAAAACTTAACGATATAAGCTATCATGGATCAGTGCCTATAGGTTATCAGGGAGTAATGCCCACATACGCACATATGTTATAAGAGTGTTTTCCAAACTTCTGTGATAATAAAAATCACCTGGAGAATTGATTTTTTTAACAGGCTTTCTCCAGACCTACCAAAATGAGCTCTTAGAGAAGGAGCTTAAAGAATCTGTATTTTTAACAAATGACTCCAACCATTCAGATCAGGCAGCTTTAGAAAACACGGCAGTCCTCACAACAATCCCATGAGAATATTATTATCCCTCTTTTATAGTTGTGAAAACTGAGGTTAGAGAGATTAATTCAAAGGACTCCCAAGTTAGGATAAAACAATCTGACTTCCAAAACTTGTTCTCTTTACTGACCTAAGCTTCCTTTGTTCTCTAAGAAAATGATCAGGTGGATATAGAAACATGGAAATAAAATACTTATTATAAAAAATTAATTTCTATGCCTGCTTAAAAACATTACCTTCTGTGTTCAAGTGCTGGAGAAAAGAATATGGAGCCCTTGAAATCAGAAAGTGCTTATTGATCTCATCCATCCATTCTACACAAAGGCAGTGTGCCTAGTTCTGTACCTGGCTTTTTTCACCCAACACTCTGACCTGGAGATGACATCCCATCAAGATATAAAGACCCCCTTCATTCCTATTCACGGCGGCCCAATTAGCCCATTATGTAGGGAGAATCCAGTTTATTCACTCAGTCTCCTGTTAACAGGCACTTGGCTTGTTTCCAGGCTTTTGCTGTGATACATTATGTCTTAATGAATAGGCTTGAGCATATGCCATTTTGCACTTTTACCAGTGTCTTTCTGTGGAAATGACAATCGTCTGAGAAGAGGGATAGCTGGGTCAGAAGTTAAAGACATATTTAATTCAGACAGATACTGACTGTCAAATACCCCTAAAAATGCTGCACCACTTTTAATTTCTAAAGACAATATATGAGCATGCTTTATTCCCCACAGCCTTACCAACATATATATTAGCAAACGTCTTTCTTTTTTTCCCAGCTGAAAGGTGAGCCATGGTTCTCAGTGCAGCTTCAGTGACAGTTCTTTTATTATGAGCAAGAGGTAAAGAGCAAGTTTATATTTACATCTTGTTTTCTGTGAACTATCTCTTCTTATCCCTAGCTCATTTTTTCTATATTTTTTTGGGGGGGGGAGGAATAGCCTAAAAATTTTTTTAATGTAATTTAATTTCCCAAACTTCTCCCTATTGGTTATGCATTTTTAGTCACAGTTTGGAACTTTTTCCCACCCCCAGGTTTCTTATAGTTTTTTTTTTTAATTTGTGGATGGAATCTTTCAAAGTTCTGGAAGAGATTCTTATGCATGCCAAAATACCAGTTTACAAATCCAAGTTTATAAAGTGATGTGAAACATTGCAGTTATTTACATGAGAAACATTTAATCATCTGTCATGTTCGTGCTTTTCTTAATTCTTCTAAATGATGTCACTCTGAAGTCTTCTTGCCTGCATGATAAAATGTTCCATTAGTGAAACATAAAAGATTTATTTCCAGAGTAATGTAGGGTCTTTCTGAATAAACATATTCAATTATTGAAAACTTTACCTTTCTAAGAGAAGACAACATACACCATTATGATACAGCCCACAATCCAGCCAATCAAGAGAAGAATAGGGACCAGAAGGCGGGATGACGCAGACTCTGCTTAAAAATCAACGAAAGAAAACAGATTAGGCAGATCGTTTTGGCACTGCCTCTTCTGAATCAAGAGAATAAAAGGAATCTGATAATATCAAGAGAAAAAAACACACTGTCCTGTCATTCCCAGTCAGGATTATCACCTTCTGTTCTTCAAAGGATACCTGGGAGTCCGTTGGCTATTCGAAACAAAAGACCTGTGCTCCAACCATAGGTCTTCCTTTTACAGCTACATGACCTTGGGCCATTCTGAGCTTGGACGTCCCTATGTGTAGAGATAATGAAACCTGTGATATCTACCTCCCTGAGTTGTTGTGAGGATCAAATATTAGTGTGTGTGTGTGTGTGTGTGTGTGTCTGTGTGTGTGTGTGTGTTTAGTGTATACAAAACACATTCCTGCATTTGTTCAACAACACAGAAAGCAGCTGTTTACACAGAAACAATCAGAAATGACTCTTGAGGCAATTCCTCTTAAACTAAATAATCATAACATAGGGAAAGGTGTCAAAAGTTCTTCATCTTGATAATATGATACATCTTGATACTGACTTTAATCATCAGTATCACAGGAAAAGAAAAGCATTATACCTTACATGGTCATTCTCAACTAGAGAAAGAGACTATTTTGTTAACATGTTCAATGGAGAAACCAACACTGATCCAACACACAGAGGAAACATTAGGACAACAATCCCTCCTGTGTCTTCTATTTGTACCCTTACCTGAAGAAAGCAATTTATAAAATTATCACTTTTTTAATATTCATTGCACACACACATATCACGCACAAAAATTAAAGAAGCGCACAGAAAGACATCGTATAGAATTAATGTCTCCGTGTTAAGGACTCAGATATATTCTTAATTGAAAAGCACAATTAGGTTGTACGCCATCAGCTAACAAAGAGAACACATATTCTTAGCAATTGCGTGCCTATTACAATTCCCATCACTTTAAAATGTGAAGTTTTTTTTAAGTGCTATTAAAACAAAACCATCAGGAAAAGAGACACTTCTAAAATTAGGAGGCACTCTTATAAAAGCAAACTTTGTGCAGTTAAAATGAATTTTAATGGTTTAAATCTCTGTTTCCAAAAATGGTGGAATCTCTCTTAACTCTTACAAATTCAATGGGTTTTCCTTGCTTCTCCATCTTGCTGTGACCTTGAACAAAGCATTAGCCACTGAATGGAAAAACCTTTCTCTTTACCTGCCATGTGGTATTGCTTTAAGGATAAAACGAACATTATGATATGCCCTTTACTCTCATTTGGATGAAAGAATTTTTATGAGTTAAGGTGCCATTTATAGTGGGAGCACACAGCAGTAACTTTTTAAAACTGTTCATATATATGATTTAGTATTTTTCCCAATTTCAAAGAACTTAAAATTAATACCAATATTGGAATGGAGCATTTATACATATCTTATACAAGAATATTTTACTATAATTCTAAAATTTACATAAAATAAAGCCCTAAAAGTATATGTCTCGTTGTTTATTACTCTTTATAAAACAATACAATTGACTGTGCTTTTTTTTTTCTCAGAGAGGGAGAGCAAGGGGGGCAGAGGGAGAGGGAGAGAAAGAATCCTTTTTTTTAAAGATTTATTTATTTATTTATTTATTTATTTGACAGAGAGAGAGAGAGAGAGATCACAAGAAGGCAAAGAGGCAGGCAGAGAGAGAGGAGGAAGCAGGCTCCCCGATGAGCAGGGAGCCCAATGCAGGACTCGATTCCAGGACCCTGAGATCATGACCTGAACTGAAGGCAGAGGCTTTAACCCACTGAGCCACCCAGGTGCCCTTGAGAGAAAGAGTCCTAAGCAGGGTCCAAGCCCAGTGCAGAGCCGGACATGGCACTCACGCCTGGTGCTCAGTCTCATGACCCTGAGATCATGACCTGAGCTTAAATCAAGAGTCTGACGCTTCACTGGCTGAGCCACCCAGGTGCCCCAATTGACTGTGCATTTTAACACTCAAAGTATACCTGCATTTGTGTTCTTTTAACACAAATACTTTAAATTTTATCATAATCTGTAGCATCATTTTGATATAGGAATATATAGGGCGCTTGAGTGGCTCAAGTTGGTTAAGCATTGGACTCTTGGTATCCGCTCAGGTCATGATCTCAGGGTCATGTGATTAAGCCTCACTTTGGACTCCACGCCCAATGTGGTGTCTGCCTGGGAGTCTTTCCCCTCCCTCTCCTGCCCGCTCTGTTCCTCCCCCCTGCTTTCTCTCTCCCTCTGTCTCAAATAAATAAAAGCTTTAAAGAAAACAGGAATGTATAAGAAGACAACATACTTTGCATAGGTCACTTACATTATAGTGCAAACAAACACAAAACCTCTTTTTAAAATATGAAGAGTGATTTCAAAATGCTTTTCTCTGTCCAATCCTGAGCATGCCCGAATGGTTATACCTGGAAGTATTCTTAAGGGCACCGTGCTCTGAAACAAGGCTGTCTGCGTCAGAACCTGGCAACACCACTTTCTAGTATGTGATCACAGACAAGTGACTATACTTGTCACTTGGCTGTGCCTCAGTTTCCTTATCTGTAAAACGGAAATGATGATAATATTCTATCTCTCCTGGGGTTATTTTCTGAATTAAAACCAACAATTTCTGGAGGTATTTAAAAAGGTCTTTTTGGATACCATATATATTCAGCCCCTTTTGTCATATTAGACTCAATCATTTTTCTTAAATATAATACATATTTTAAAAGCAGGAAAAAAAAGAAATTCAGATATGAAGCATATTGGAGATGACTAAGCCCATTTTATTTATTTCATTTTAGGGTCAGGAAACAAGTCCAGAGATGTGGACGGATTTCCCCAAACTCACACAGCTGTTTAGTAGCAGTTCAGACAAAAAATCAGATGTCCTTAATTCTGGACCAGCCCACCACAATACCTCCAATCTAGCACAACCCTGGAGATTAACTGGCTTCTAACTCATCTTTTGAAAAAAAAGCATGAAAAATTATGTTCTTCTGTTTGATTCTTTTTTTTTTTTTTAAAGATTTTATTTATTTATTTGACACAGAGAGAGAGATTACAAGTAGGCAGAGAAGCAGGCAGAGAGACAGGGAGAGGGGGAAGCAGGCTCCCTGCTGAGCAGAGAGCCCGATGTGGGCCTCGATCCCACGACACTGAGATCATGACCTGAGCCGAAAGCAGACGCTTTAACCCACTGAGCCACCCAGGCGCCCCTGTTTGATTCTTTTAAAAGCACATATAACATATAGACATGGTCCGTAAATCGTACATCCAATGCATTTTTTTGTAGCCATGCTAACATATATGGTTAAGGTCCCTTTCGCAGAGATACCACATTCTTCAGAATAACTGAGAAACACTAAATACTAGGGAATGTAAACTAAACCAGGGAGCTTGGACTTTTTTTTTCCAAGAGGGTCTGATGCCTTAAATCTTACCTTTTTCAGCCATTTTCCTGTTGCTGGGTGGGTTGGTCAGGGCCACGCTCACCTCCTCGCCGTTGTCATCCAGCGTCTCTTTGAACTTTAAATAGAGAGATATCTGAAGAGTGTGGCAGCTGCCCCTCTCCTGACTGCCAATTGTCTGCAGAGTGATGTAAGGTGTTGGAGAACAGAGCTCTTCTGGCTCTTCTTTATCCTGTTATTATGGAAGAAACTAGTGGCTACATAAGCTAAACAAGTCAAAAAGCTGAGCTATCCTAGACCAGAGATGGGCAGATGTTTAATTCACCCAATGCCTTCAGACGACATGGAGGAAATGTTTAAGGAGGGGGTGTAGAGAGGAAAAAATGGCATCGCAATTAGACAAGTTCTATCAAAGAGGAGGGTGATCTACTGGGGGGGGAACACTTTGGAGTTGGAGAGACCGGGCTTAAAATTCCAACTCTATTTCTGTAATGAAGGCCAAGTTGTTTAACCTGGGCATTGGCCGCTTTAATTTCAAAATGTGGTTAGTGACATCTATCCCCAGCAGAGGTGTCGTAAAGATGAAATGAAAAAGCTGTGTGAAATACAGACGTTTATTACTTTATGGGATGCAAAAGATAAAATAAATGAAGTGGTGCCCCTTGCTCTGAACCGTTCTAAAAACAGAACATTTTAATACAAATGTACCAGAAACTAAAACAACAAAAGGCTGGGGTATTGCCTAGAATTTTCAGAGAGCAGTCATAAGCTTGTTTTTATAAGCAATGTATAAAAATAGGACATTCCATTTTTCAAAGTCCAACCTGATTTATATAACATGACCTAGACCGTGCTCTAGATTCTCACTGGAATAACTTTAATTTTGGGGTCTGGATGGAAAAGTTTTGCAAAATGACCCTGTGACCAACTGCCCAAAAAGTCCACCATGAGATGAAGGGTGTCCTCCTCTGAAAGACAAGACTTACCTGATCGAATCTGTCTCTACAGAGCTCCAAGATGGATGTTTCCCTGCAGAAGACCACATCGCATCCCCTGATCAGAATCCACTAACGGTTCCTCATCTCCTAGAAAATAAAAGTCTGAACTCCTCATTGAGATACCTGAAACACATCATCTTTCTACTTCCCATTTGCGGCAATGCCTCAGTCATACTGAATCCCTTGCAGTATATGAATTCAGGATGCTACTACCCACATGGGCAAGGAGAACATTTGATTTCTACCTCAAGTCATATACCTATAGATTACACTGTGCAGCCAATAATCTGGTAAGTTGATTGCATGATTACACACTATGTTTATGTTATGTCATTTACTTTTTTAAAAAGATTTTATTTATTTGAGAGAAAGAGAGAACGTGCTCGCACAAGCAGGGGGAGCGGCAGGCAGAGGGAGAAGGAGAAGAATGCTCCTCGCTGAGCAGGGAGCCAGACATGGGGCCTCGATCCCAGGACCCTGGGATCTTGACATGAGCCAAACACAGACATGTAACTGACTGGGCCACCCAGGTGCCCCTGTTATGTCATTTAAACCAAGTTGCCATCTCTCTCTTTCTCTGTATACAATTTAATATATATTTTTAAATGCCTGGCTAAACCAGATAAGAAGAGAGACTATGTTCTATGTAACAAAATCCCCACTAAAGTCCAGTATTTTTTTCAATACTAAATAATTATACTTTTAAAAAAAGGTTAATTGGGGCAAGATAAACAGAGTGGGAAAAAATGGTGATTAACTGATCTCACTTAAATACTGTATTTTTTAACTAAATAGATTCAAATGAATACCCTATCTTAAGATACACACACAAAAAAAGATATTAAAAAGAAGCAGTGAGTTACCCCCACAAAGAACAAACAAATATATATCTATACTAACGTAAAACAGTTTTCCTAAAGTTGCTGAAAATAGGATGTATGAAAATGTTTCTACATTACAATTATCTTCAGCTTTCTTTTTTGAAAACTAAAATTGACTATTATTAATATCATTGTTATCAATCTGAATTTTGAGGAGGAATTACTTTATAACTCATTTATTTTTCTTTGTTTTCTATAGAAAGTGAGAAAGAGAAAGAGAAAAAAGAAGGAAAACTAATTCAATGAACATGAATTGCCCAGATCTCAGAAAAGGGTTCAATCTAGAATCTCATCTCCTTGGTAACCCTTTAGTAAATTAAAACAAAACAAAACAAAAAAACTATAATATTTATTCAGGAAAAATGTTTTATTCATTAATAGACTGAATTCACCTTGAACTCAAAAATGCAAGGGCCTATATCGGAACATTTTCTAATCTTCCTTTTAGGGCATACCATTTAGGAACACTTTATACTTCTACTTTGCATACTTTCTTCAAGAGTTAGTTCTCAAATCACTTATTATCAAAGTGACATTAGATTCTTCTAGGGTACTAAAGCTAAAAAAAGTCAAATATTTGGCTCTTTATTCAAAATAAATCAGAATTCTTCATTTTTCTCATTTTTTTAACTGTTACTGTCTGGAATTATAGTAGATAAACCTGCACATGATAGATTAAGTGGACAAATTCCTCTTAAGACATAAACTTACCCAAACTGACTCAAAAAGAAATTAAAAAATTGAATAGACTTATAACAAGGGAAATCAGTTGAAGTCATAATCGAAAAATGTTTCACAAAGGAAAGTTTTGGAACAGGAAGTTTCACTGGTGAATTCTACCAAACATTTAGAGTTAACAGCAATACTTCCAAACTCTTTCCAAAAATAGAAGAGGAGGAAAGACTTCCCAACTCATTCTATGAGGCCAGTGTTACCCCAAAGCCAAAGCCAAAGATACTATAAGGAAAACAAAAAACAAAAAACAAAAAAACTAAAGACCAATCTCTCTAATGAATATAGGTCCAAAAATTCTCAACAATAAACTAACAAACCAAATCCAGCAATATACAAAAAAAATTATATACCATGATGAAGTGGGATTTAACCCAGGAATGAAAAGTCAGTATAACATGTAAATGCCAATTAATGTAGCACACCATATTGATAAAATTTAAAAAAAACAAAAACCACATGATCATCTCAGGAGATGCAGAAAAAGCATTTGACAAAATGCAACACTGATTCAAGACAAAACACTCAACAAATTGGAGATAAAAGGGAACTTCCTCAACCTCATAAAGGGAATCTACAGAAAATTCATAGCTAGCATCATACTTAGAGAGGAAGCAGCCACTCTTTGCCACTAACATCATGAACAAAATAAGAATGTTTACTCTTACATTTGATTCAATTTTGTACTGGAGGTTGCAGCCAGGAAAATCAGGCAAGAAGATGACATAAAAGTCATCCACACTGGAAAAGAAGAATTAAGCTATCTTTATTTGCAATGTGACATGATCTCAAATATTTAAAAAAAAAAATCCTAAAGAACCCCCTCCACACATATAAAAAAACCCTGCTAGAACAAATAATCAAATTTAGCCATGTTGCAAGATACAAGATCAACATGCGAGAATCAGTTGTATTTCTACAACTGATGGCAATGAACAGTTTGAAAAATAAATTAAGAAAAAAATGACATCTACAATAGCATCAAAAAGAAGAAAATACTTAGGAATAAATTTAATCAAAGATGTACAGACCTTATAACTAAAGACTAACAAAACATTGCTGAAGGAAATTAAAGATAATCTAAATAAATGGAATTTGTGTTCACAAACTGAAACAATGTTATTAAAGAGAGCAGTACTACTCAAAACAATCTACAGATGCAGTGTATTCTTATCATAATAACAATGGCCTTTTTGCAGAAGTGAAAAAATCTAGTCTTAAAATTCATATGGAATTGCAAGGGACCCTGAATAATCAGAACAATCTTGAAGAGGAAATACAAGGAACTTACACTAACCGATTTCAAAACATACTTAAGAATGTGTGGTACAAGCATAAGCACAGACATACAGATGAAAGTAATAGAATTGAGCATCCAGAAATAAATCCATACACTTATTATGGTCAATTGATTTTCAACAGGGGTGCTAAAGAATAGTCTTTTCAACAAATGGTGCTGGGACAAGTGGTTTTCCACATGCAAAAGAATCAAAGTGAAACCCTACCTCACACCATATAGAAAAATTAAGTCAAAATGAATCAAAGACTAAATTTAAGAGCTAAAACTATAAATCAGAAGAAATCATAGGTATAAACCAGGCAACTGTTTCATAGCTATAACACATGAAGTACAAGCATTCAAAAAAATAGATGAATTGGCCTACTTCAAAGGTTAAAACTTTTGCACATCAAAGAATACCATCAAGAAAAGAAAAGGATAATCTATGGAATGGGAAAAAATATTTGAAAATCATGTATCTGACAATGGTTTAGTATCCAGAATATATTCTTAAAAATCCTCTTACAACTCAACAATTAAAAGACAACCCAATTTAAAAATGGGCAAAGGATTTGAACAGATATTTTTATCCAAAGGAAATGTACAGTGGCCAATAAGCACACGAAAATATACTCAAACTGTTAGTCCTTAGGAAAATGCAAATCAAAACCACAATAAGATACCACTTCACCACTTCAGGCTGATTAAAGTGACTAAAATAAAAAAAGATAGAAAATAACAAGAGTTGACAAAGATATGCAGAAATTTGAACCCTCATACAGCGCTGGTAAGAATGTAAAATGGTTCAGCTGCTTTGAAAAATAGGTTTGTAATTCCTCAAAATGTTAAATATAGAACTACCTTATGACCCAGCAATTCCATTCTCAGGTGTATACCCAAGAGAACTGAGAACAGGTGTTAAAACAAAAACTGTACACAGATGTTCATAGCAGCATTATTTGTAAGAGTCAAAAAGTAGAAACAAACCAAATACCCATAAACTGATGAAGAGATCAACTGAATGTGGTATAGCCCCACAATGTAATATTATTTAACCATTTAAAGAATGTTTTGGTACATCCTACAACATGGTTGAAACCTAAAAATATCATGCTATGTCAAAGATGTCATATTGTGTGATTCTATTTATATGAAATGTCCACAACAGGCAAAACCATAGAGACAGAAAGTAGATTAATGGTTGCTCGGGGCTGGGGGTGGGATGGGAGGAGTTGGTATGGGAATGGGGAGTGACTGCTAAAGGATATGGAATCTTCTTGTCCTGGAATTAGATAGCAGCACTGATTACACAACTTGTTCAAACCACTGAATCATACACTTTTTTAAAAGAGTGATGGGTGCCTGGGTGGCTCAGTGGGTTAAAGCCTCTGCTTTTGGCTCAGGTCATGATCTCAGGGTCCTGGGATCGAGGCCCGCATCAGGCTTCCTGCTCAGCGGGGCACCTGCTTCCCCCTCTCTCTGTCTGCCTGCCTCTCTGCCTCCTTGTGATCTCTCTCCCTCTGTGAAAAAAATAAATAAAATATTTAAAAAAAAAAGAGTGAATTTTATGGTATGTGAATTATACCTCATTTTTTTCAAAGTTCACATTAGTTCTTGAAACAGGAAAGTTTTAGAAAAGAACCCCAGACCCCACCCCCCAAGGCAAAAAAGGGGAGAGAAGTGAAACAGGATTGGGAGAGATGCCTGGCAAAATAGTAACAAAGCTGAAAATTTTTGTTTTTAAAAGAAGTGTTTACTGAGCCCCTACTATGTGCTAGACATCATTCCACACACTTAGGATACATCAATGAACAAAGATCCCTGCCCTACCAGAGTTATATTCAGAAAGGTAATGAGTGCTCTGAAAAGAGAAAAAGTAAGGCTGACTAAGGTTAATAATTAGGTCAATCCTGAGGCTGGCTTTTCCTGGCAGGACTGAAGGACCCCAAGGAATTAGAGTGGCTTCAGCACAGTTAGCAAGGGGGACAGCAGTAAGGGAAGAGCTCAGGCAGGAAGTAAGGAGACTTTATCCGCTATCGTTAGAATGTTGTTTTTTTTCTCTGAGTGAAAGAGGGAGCCAGTGGAAGGTTTTGAAGAGAGTGATAACATGATCTGACTTATATTTCTGAGGTATCATTCTGGCTGCTGTGCTTGGGAGCAAGGGTGGAAGCAGAGAGACTTGTTAGGGGCTATTGTAATGATACAGACAAGAAATGATGGAAACTCAGAGCAGGGTGGTGGTTAATTACTCATCAAGAAAAGGGATATCAATGAGGACAGGGAGGTGCATTTACAATGGGTCTGACTAATATGGTTTTGATAGGTTGGGTGGGACTTTCCATATTATGAACTTTCGTTGACCGGGTTGCTCTGTGGAGAAATGTGTGTGTTCAATGTCCAATGAAAAGGTTCAGCAAGTGCAATAGAATGTAATAAGCAAGATTTATCTGATCTGAGGTGCCCAAAATATGATATTTATTGAGACTAATGGATAAGAGGCAACAAAGGGTTACAGACTACCTGCCCTTCTTCCCTGGGACTCCTTGCATGTCACAGAAAAAGCACTATGATAGTGGAGAAGGAGGGATTTGGATCCTGTTTGACCACCAGCTCTGGTAATCACTGTGTGAACTTCAACAAGTTACATGTACTATGAGTCTTTTCTTCATTTGGAAAGTGAGAGAAATAGTATGCAAGGCTGTTGCAGAATTAGAGATAAATGGATTATAGGCTCAGCACCAGCCTAACACATAGTAGGTTCCCAGTACATGGTATCTTTAAACCATGATAAGCAGACATAAAGAGGAATGAGAAGCAACATGTGCAAAGAACTAGATGTCCCCTGGTAAATGTACCCACATGAAGCCACAGTCATTCCTGAGGGTTGTCTTAGAGGATATCTCTTAATCTTCAGGCCACAGCATAAGGGGGGGGGGTGTGTGGGAGACCATTTTTCAACTCCCACTCATTCTGCAGTGCACTTCTGATTTAGTGTCTGCCTGCATTTTTCCATCAAAACAACTTGTTCCTAAGATCTAATATCGTGACTTCCATGTTGCTAGTCAGTAGAAATTTTTCAGTCCTGATCTTACTTACTGATGACCTCCTGGTGTCACTTGACTCCAATTGGTGACTTTATTGTTCTTGAAATTCTTTTCTTGGCTTCCATGGCATCAGAATCTTCTGACTTTTCACTTTTTAAAATTTAATTTTTTTTTTTTAAGTAGGCTCCACGCCTAGCCTGGAGCTTGAACTCCCCACCTTGAGATCAAGACCTAAGCTGAGATCAAGAGTGGGTGGCTTAACCCACTGAGCCATTCAGGCACCCCTGACTTTTCCTATTTTTAACTGTTTATTCTTAGTTTCAAAGGTTTATCCTCATCCACCTAAACATCAAATGTTTGTTCCTTGGTAAATATGTCAGAACAGAGCTTTCATGATTTGAAGGGATGAGGGGAGAGCAAGACAAGTGAAATCACTAAGTCATGTGCTTTTCCAGAGCCCTGAGACTTCCTTCCAGGGCCAGCTTCTTAGCGCGCAACCGGTACAGTCATTTAGTACTCCATGCTAAAAAGGCCCGGGTTCTCGGTTTAATGCTCTGATGTCAGCGTCTTGAAATCCTTAATAATGATATCTTTGAACTTGGTTTTCATCAGCGTCGACGGGACAGCGGAGCATGCGCATTAGCAGAGGCAACGCGCAAGACAGAGTTTGTGCGCACGCGCCGTGGGCGTCCCGCTCCCAGCGCTGCAACAGCATCCATATGGCGACCAACCCCGCGGGCAGGCCCCAGCCTGGGACGGTCAGAGCCCCGGGGAGCAGGCAGCGCGGGCAGGCTGGGTCCTGGGAAGAACGGAGGTTGTGCCGGCAGCAGGCATGCATGGAAAAGTGAAGTGCCTTTTCTAACTTCACAGCCTCTTGACTCCCAGCCTCTCGCCTCCCTGCTGCTTTCTTGGTCTCCATGACCTCATCATGGTGACCTGAAATGTTCAGTGACTTTTATATGATTTGTGACATGGTGTGTTCAGTGATCATATGTGAGAGCCCCTCATTAGCCTACTTTGAAGTGTAAAAGAAGTTAAGGAAAAAGGCTGATAGAAGGATGCTCAAAGGTGAGCATTTGTGGGCCTATTTATTTATTTATTTTTAAGCCATCAGTGTGGCTACTGATGGCTTTTTTTTTTAAAGACTTTTATTTATTTATTTATTTGACAGAGAGAGAGAGAGAGATCACAAGTAGGCAGGAAGGCAAACAGAGAGAGAGAGGGAGAAGCAGGCTCTCCGCCCGGCGGAGAGCCCGATGCGGGGCTGGATCCTAGGACCCCGAGATCATGACCTGAGCCGAAGGCAGAAGCTTAACCCACTGAGCCACCTAGGTGCCCCATGTGGGTCCATTTCTTATCCCAAGATACATATTCCCTAAACTTTAAGCCATTGCTACCAGTACCCTGACCTTGCAAAGCAGTCTACACGCTATGCTTTCAGCCTGAATCTTTCTATTTCTTGAATGTTTTAATATAGATGAAGACAGACATAAAAAAAATAATAATAATAAAATGCCATGTCAGGGTCATTCTTAGTATGGTACTCCTGTTCTTGGAGTCTGTGGTCTCGGCAGTCTCCACTAAAACAGAAACAGAAGGTGCTATTACTTCAGGTTGATGTTATTGGCCAAGTTGGATGGTTTCAGCACCCAGAGAATCCTCGCGTTTCAAAGATGTGTTGGCTGTAAGATGGAATTACCTGCACAGATCTGATGGAGTCCAACATTCTTAGAAAATAAAAATAAAAAAACCTCATTGCTGAGTCGTAACAAAGCGTTGACTATACAGGTGGTGCAGTCACAGCGACAGAGGTTTGAATCTCTGCTCCACAAATATTTGTGGGAACTGGAAGCAGGTGACTGTCAGAAAAATTCTCCATACTTGGAAGTAAGGCAGACAGGTGGGGACAGATTGTTTCAGTATCATATAGGGACAAAGGTCATTCAGGGGGTTGTTGAGATCTGTGCTTTGTTCATCTCATTTTTACTGTTGGCTAGAGCTCCCATACTTAGGGAATTTTCTTGCCAACTTGTAAATTTTCATCCAGTACAGATGCAAGTGATTTCTGTCCAAAGGAGCAGATAACCCCATATCTCGATGGCCTGCTGGACATTAACGGGTTCTATATCTAGCTGAGCAATCTTTACCCTCGCATTTCTTTAAGTCACGGATAAATACACTCTTAATGCTCTTTGAAATGATCAAACATCTTTTCCCCTCCTTAGTGAATAAATCAATAAAATATTTGGTACAGGTCCTTTTTATATTTGTCTGAGGGTCCTGATTTTATCTTTTTGAAAATTATGCTTTAAATTATTCTCTTGGCCTCAGTTTCTTTACCTGTAAAACAGAGATAATAAGACCTACTTTATAGGGTTATCAGGAGAATTAAATAGCAGGGTACATAAGGCACTCAGCCCAGACTGGAGCTTTGAATGTGAGTTTGTGAAGAGAGTATAAAGCAGCTGCAATTGGGGAAGTGGTACAGCTCATCACCGGTCAGCTTCTGCTCCTTTCCCAAACACCCACATTTTACATTCTTGCCTGAAACAATTTTCCGCTTCTACAATCACATTCTTGAAAATCTTATTTGCTGACCCTTTGCTAATTATATACTTCATACCTCATGGAAATAATGTCCAGTGGGAACTATGTGTGAGAGCTGGGTGACCTTCATCACTGAAAGCTTTCCAGTGCTTGTTTCCAGAAGCGTTCCGGCAGGTGTGGGGTTTTAAAAGTGCAGATATTGTCAATGAAGTCAATTTAAACCAAAAGACAAAGAAGCTTTTTCTCAGAAACTATGCATTGGCATTTCCATATTTCAAATGGTAATTTTCTGAGGCAAAAAAAGGGGTGACATCGAAGATGGTATTTTCACTAAAGGATATGCTGAGGAAACTGATATACTCAGTTGTAAACATACTCCGTAAACTGATTCTTTAACACTTTCCCCTCCCTGAGGACTCTCAAAACCGTGGAATCAAATTTCTGATATTTCCCTTTTACCACCAAAATATATACACCCTCTCCCATCCCCACACCCAAATAAAAGGAGCCCCAAACATACCCATCAGAGCCAATGGGCATCTTTAAGGTTGAAGAAGCCTGGCTGGTTCCCTCCACGTGGTGAAGTTACTCCTGATGGGGGGCTGGGCTGTGTACAAAACAACAGAATAATGCTCCTCTCCCAACACCCATCCCACACCATCTTTGAGAACTGTAAATATAGGGTTGAGTAGCACAAAACCACAGGAGACAAATAACTGCACTTTATGAACTACTCCGAACTCCTGAATAAACTATTCTAAATCCTAAGGTTTTTAGCTGTAAAAGAGCAAAACTCAAAGGAGTGAATAATCACCATGCTTGAAGGACAGAGCTGCCCTTGGCCTGCGCATTCTCTCTGACACAGTGACTGGATTTTCTTCCCAGCTCTTTGAACGTGTGCTGTCCCTGAGGACCTGCTTTCTCCTCATGAGCCAACATGGCTCCCAATGGGAAAGCTTTTGCCCCACAGACAGCCCTCATGGGAAGTGGGGCCAACTTCCACACAGCCTCCCAAGGCAGAACACCAGGGAACACGACAGAGTCCATGAAAGTCACCCCAGGAGTAATTCTGTTCCCTAAACCCAGCCCTTGTCACCAACCAGCAATCTGGTTCCTAAAACTAATGTAATAGGAGACAACATCTTTCATTCTGTAATTAGTTATAACCAAAAGATTTGCACTTCCATCTTGCCTGTATTCTAAATCTCTGTACATTTAAACGTATTTTCTAACACTTTATTATGACATCTTCAAGCAATTGCTTGAGATAGTTTTACATAATTATAAAATTTCCCATATATACAACCCCCTGTCCTCAAGCCATCTGATTTTCTGACTTTTTTTCTTCAAAATAAATTGCAGACAGCAGCACACTTCCCTCCGAATACTTTAGTATGCAAGTCATTGGACAAGAGTCCAGCACATTTTCATAGATTTTTCTTTCAAAATAAACTTTCTATACAATGAAATTGTACAAATCTTAACTGTACATTCACTAAATTTTGACAAACGCATATACTTTTGTGACCCAAACTCTCATCAAGAGAGAGAGCTGAATCTATTTTTTGACCTGCTAGCTTTTATCAATGATCCGTGTATTCACATACAAGTAACAATCTGTTTTAAGTATCCTAGCTTTAAATCTGAAATCTTGAAATCTTGAAATCTTGAAATCTGCATGTCGCTTATTTTCAGAATTTTTACTATTCTGGCGGATTTACTTTTTCTCCTGATTTTTCAAATTGCTTTACTTAGTTTCCCCCCAAAAAAGAAAAAAAAAGCGAAAGCAAAAACTCCTGTTGTCATTTTTAACTGACTTGCATTAAGTTTAGGATTAATTTGGGGATATGTGAAACTTTGTAATATTCCATCTACCCTTCCAAGAACACAAGATGCTTTTCTATTTAGTCAAGTCTTCTTTCATGTATTAGAATTCTTTTCATAAAATTCCAGCACATTTCTTGAGTTTATTTACTGGTTGTTATTGTAAATGTGTTTTTCCCGTAACACATTTTTATGTGAATTTTGTATACAAACAACTTAACAAATTTGCCTATGGTCAACAGGAATTTTCAGTTGACTTTCTTAGGTTTTGATATATAAATCATACTTTACAAATAATAATTTGCTTCCTCTTTCCCATCTTCTATCTTATTTTGTATAATTATAATTTTCTCCTTTTCACTAGTTTTTCAAAGAACCAGCTCTTCAATTTATTTTTTAGGTTTATGGCTTCCCTGTTTTATATTCATTAATTTTTGCTTTCAATTTATGAGTTATTTCCTTCAACTTTCTTTGGTTTATCTCCTTGGCTTTTGTCTAATTTTTAAAATGTGATGCTAAATTCATTTATTCTTGTTCATCTATAAAAACATTTAAGGTTGGGTATTTTTCCTCCGGGCAGAGTTTTAGCTGTATCCCACGGGTTCTGACATGTCATGTTTGAATTAATAATATTTTCTAGATATTCTGACATACTACTTTTGATTTTCTCTTTGACCAAGGAATTGAGAGAATTGTTTTTTAAGATTTCTTTTTTTTATTTATTTGAGAGAAACAGAAAATGCCTGTGTAAGAGCATGAGCAGGGGGAGGGCCAGAGGGAGAAGCAGACTCCCCACAAAGCAAGGAGCCCCATGTGGGGCTCAATCCCAGGACCCTGGGATCATGACCTGAGCTACAGGCAGACACCTAACTGACTGAGCCACCCAGACACCCATGTTCGAGAGAATTTTCAAATTTCCAAGTGGTATTTTGTTTTCGAAGTGAATCATGGAATGAGATTTTTTAGGACAAATATTTTAATATAAGATATTAGATATTTATGCATCTGTTAGGGAGATTAGTTTCCTATATGTTGGATGTTTTTCTACAAAATACTCATATTTAAGATATGTGTATGTATATAAAGTATGTGTTCTTAAATACATCTTTAACTACTATGCATCTTTAACTAAGTGCTAGCATTGTGTTTGTGACCCAAATACACTGACTAATTTATTCCTTAATTTTCTGCTTTTATTGTAGAAAACCAAGCCTTAGAGAGGTTAAGCAATTTGTCAAACCACCATCCAGTGGATCTCAGAATCAAAATAATAAAGCAGGATGTCTGCCCAGGGATGTTTGCTGATTCCACAGCCAACACAATTCTACTCCCCAGACTGCATCACTAGAAGCATGTGAGGAAACAAAATACAGATTACTCACCATCTATGAGAAATACATACAAAACACATGACCATCAACGTGCAGTCATTGAGGATGTTAGCAATGCCTACTGAGAAATGTAAATATGTGATTGCACATTTCATAGAAGTACAAGGCTTTTACAGATTTCAAATGTTGGGAATGTTCCAGAAGGATTATCCTGCTTTTGGAGTTCTTTCAGATTTGAAGGTATTCCTCTAACACATTCCTTTAAATGTTTCACCCTCACCATGAAGAATCCTCTCTCATACCTGACCTGATTGCTTCATGCTGAGGGTTAGCTCTCTCTTCGAGATTCTTTAGAGATGGAGAACAGCTGGTCCCTATTCTCTGAATAATAACTCCTTATGAACTTGAGGCCTTCATAGTAATTGTCTATGGGATAAATAATCCTAATCTCTAAATCCTAGTTTTTTGCAAAAATATTTTCTTAAAAAGTGGTTATTATTTATTTTTTTTGCCAGAGAAGGACAGTCTTTATGTGGCCGACATGAAGTTATTATGTTGTTTTGACCATTCGGGAGCTACTGCATAGTGAAGTGCTAAGGATCATTGCAACACAGTTGTTTTATGGTCTCTACAATTCTGTTCATGCCTCCTGAGGCCTTTTAACCCAGATCATAAGATGCAAGGCATTTGCCATCCATCTCCCACACTTAAAAGGTGCTAAGGAGGATCAAAATGGCAAATGACTAAGGAGAACATGAAAAGAGCATGGAAACAGCAGAAAAATTTGAGAGTTTTATAGTGATTTGTGTGAAGTGCATTTATTCTGATTTTTTAAAAAATCAGGAAAACTTATTTGATAGTATGGAAAGGAAATAAAATAAACCCCTAGGGTCTGTAATAACAGAGTAATTTTTTTTTAGTAAAGAAAATAAAGATAATCCAACCAAGTCTATTCCCTTTTCAGAACTCCAGAATGATAACAGGCATCTCTAGAAATCATAAGATAATGGCAGAAATCTAGCCACATGTTAATTACAAAACAAAAACTGGAGGGATTTATTGGGATCAAGTTATTGTGCAAAAGAAAGTATCATAATTAGAAAAGTGGTTTTTATAAAGATAAAATCATCAATGCCTATAGTACATTACTTGAAAGAATAAATTAATTCTATGTGGTATCACATAAATATTGATAAAGAAGAACAATCATCGAGAGCTTTACTAGGTGCCAGGCCTTGATATAGATACATGTATAAACTCATTTAATTCTCACAACACACTATCAAATGGAATTTCTAATCCCAGCTTTACAGATAAGAAAACTGAGACAAAGGAGGTTAAATCAGATGGTGAAAGTCACGCTGGGTATGTGGCAGATTTGGAATCCTAACACAAGCGTTCTGACCCAAGAGTCTGGTGTTTAATCACACTGCTCCACTAATACCAGAAGATGATTTAACCAACCAGCTCTTGCATCCACCAATTCAGCAAAACTAACCATTCCCACCAGTTCAGGCAAATGGATTTTAATTTCAAAGTTCTCTTGTGCTCCGATTGTAGTGGTAATTAAGGGGGACCATGCCTACAGTTGGATTTTAAAGGGTATGTGCCCTCCATCAGGTATGTGCTGCTGGCCCAGATCAAGATATTCTTTTAACCATCTCCACCAGAAACCACTTGAATTGGAACACTCCAACCCCAGTGTTTCAGCTTTGAACTTACAGTCACTCCAGTGACTCCTTCTTTTCATGTTATCCTTCTAAGTGTTGTTGGTGTCTGCTTCAGCCTCCACTGCTGGATTATAAACTCCTAAGAGAGCAAGGACCCTGTCTTCTTTATCCTTGTATTACCAAGCATCCAGCTGTCTGTGATGTTCTTCCCTAACTGGCAGGGCCCAATGGAGGGTGAACCAGGTAAGTGTTATCCTAGGACAGAGAGTGAGAGCAAAGTGCCTGAAACATCTGGGCTGTCTGGTGTGAAAGATCAGATGCTGGGAGCAGAGACCTGAAGATGCCAATGTTGAAGCAAGATAAACAGTCCAAACCCCATACGGTCCAGTTCAGAGATGGAGATGGAAATATGGGAATGAATAGAGTGGGAGAGAAGCTAGGTATAGGGAAAGTGGGTTAGGATTGAAGAGTGTCAGAGTAAAAGCAGAGTTTTGTACATCCACACACAAACATATATCTCATTCAATTCCGTGGTGAAGCCTTTTAATTGTCACCAGTTCCATTTTGACTATGTTTGCCATCTTTGTCTATACAGAAGTATTTTTCAATAATTTTTCCCATTTCATAAAAATGAGTGGAAAATGGAAAACTGTAATGTAGCTTATTATGGAAACAAAAAGCCCAAGTCTCATAAAATTGTTATGTGGAGGAAAGGCATCCCATGCCTTAAGTGATAACTCTTTAGCTTCAACCTACAGTTCACAGGATTTAAGCTGGTCTAGGGTGGGTTTGATTGTGAAGGAAAAATACAAAGTTCAAAAACATGTAAAAATTGCTGCAGGGCGCCTGGGTGGCTCAGTGGGTTAAAGCCGCTGCCTTCGGCTCAGGTCATGATCCCAGGGTCCTGGGATCGAGGCCCACGTCGGGCTCCCTGCTCAGCGGGGAGCCTGCTTCCTCCTCTCTCCTCTCTCTCTGCCTACCTCTCTGCCTACTTGTAATCTCTCTCTCTCTGTCAAATGAATAAATAAAATCTTTTAAAAAAAAATTGCTGCAACAATATCTTCATAATGTGCTCCTAAATGCAATGGTAATTAAAGATTCTAATCTTCTGTTTAGTTCTCTTGTATAGCAAAGCCCTTTATAACACATAAACGTGTTGTTCACCTTTCAGACATTTGACTTCAAACAAATTGTTCAGAAACTCATTATACAAAAAAGGAGGGGACTCTACGTAAAACTTTTAAAAAGAAGAAATATTACTATATTAAGCCAGTGGGCCTGAATCAAGAGCAGGTTTGCCTCCAACGGGACATTCGTTAGGTCTGAAGACATTTTCGATTGGCATGATTGTGGGACGGGTGCTACTGGCCCACAGTGAGTAGAGGCCAGGTGTGCTGCGAGACCTAATACAATGCACCGCCTCCACAACAAAGATTTATCCAGCCCAGTAAATCAAGAGTGAAAAGTTGAGAAACCTTGGATTAGGGTAAGAAGAGAGCTGTAAAAAAAACCAATCTGGGCCCCTGGGTGGCTCAGTCTGTTAAGCGTCTGCCTTTGGCTCAGGTCGTGATCCCAGAGTCCTGGGATCCAGCCCCGAGTTGGGCTCCCTGCTCATCAGGGACTCTGCATCTCCCTCTCTCTCCCTCTGCCATCTCGATGCTTGTGCGTTCTTTCTCTAATAATTAAATAAAATCTTCTTAAAAAATTAAAAAAAGAAAAACCAAAAACCTACCGTCTCTGTGACTTAACACACCAAAATTTATTGCCCCTGTCATAATCCAATGAGGGTTGAAGGCAGGGGTCTCTGCTCCTTATAGACTTTCAGGGAAGTAGTGGCCCTGCTAATCCCGAGGGCTTCAAAATCTTCCACTAGATCTTTATGGGAGGCAAAGAAATAAAAGTCTTTACAGAAATGCATGGGAGATCTTCTAAGTTCTCCCTGAAGGACAGAGTGTCAGTCTACCCACATTCCACTGGCCAGAATGCAGTCACAAGTCTAATGGGAAGGCAAGCTAAGAAGTGTGGTCTACCTGTGTGTCCAAGAGCCTACCCAGTCTCTACTACCATGTCTTATTTATCTTTGTGACTAACAAAATACTTTGTTCATGGGTGCTTAATAACAATACATTAATAGTGTTAATTAATACAAAGAAATTTGTGCTAATACAAAGCAATATTTCCTTCAACAAATAAAAACTATTACAAATGACATATCTGATAAGGGTTAGTATCCAAAATATATAAAGAATTTATAAAACTCAACACCCCAAAAATAAATAATCCAATTAAAACATGGGCAGAAGACGTGAACAGACATTTCTCCAAAAAAGATATATAGATGGCCAACAGACACACGAAAGATGTTCAACATCACTCATCATCAAGGAAATACAAATCAAAACCACAATGAGATACCACCTCCCACATTCAGAATGGCTAAAATAAAAAACAAGAGAAAACCGGTGCTGGTGAGGATGTGGAGGAAAAGGAACCCTCATGCACTGTTGGTGGGAAGGCAAACTGGTGCAGCCACTGTGGAAAACAGTATGGAGTTTCCTCAAAAAGTTAAAAATAGAACTACCCTATGATCCAGCAATTGCACTATTCTTTACCCAAAGAATACAAAAGTACTAATTCAAAAGGATATATACACCCCTACGTTTATAGCAGCCTTACTTAAAATAGCCAGGATATGGAAGCAGCCCAGCCCAAGTGTCCATCGATTGATGAATGGATAAAGAAGAGGTGACATATGTGTGTATATATATATGCATATATATGCATATATATACATATGTATAATATTATGGAATATTATTCAGCCATAAAAAGAATGAAATCTTGCCATTTGCAATGGCATGGTTGGAGCTAAAGAGTATTATGTTAAGTGAAATCAGTTAGTCAAAGAAAGACAAATACCATATGATTTCACTCATATGTAGAAAGCAAACAAAAAAGGAAAACAATAAGAGAGAGACAAATCAAGAAACAGACTTTTTATTACAGAGAACAAGTTAATGCTTACCAGAGGGGAGGCGGGTGGGGAATGGGTGAAATAGGTGATGGGGATTAAGGAGGGCACCTCTGATGAGCACAGGGTGATGTAGGGAAGTGCTGAATCACTATATTGTACACCTGAAACGAATACAACAGTATATGTTAACTAACTGAAATTAAAATAAAAATGTAAAGTAAAAAGATAAAAATAAAAATGAGGAGAATCTAAAACTAACATTTAATATGAGGTCATCTACAAATTTCAATTTAAACAGTGTATATCTCATACTTTATAAGTGTATAATGAAACTTGATGGTTGGCTAGCTAGATTTTTTTTAAAAAGATTTTATTTATTTATTNGATGCGGGCCTCGATCCCAGGACCCTGAGATCATGACCTGAGCCGAAAGCAGAGGCTTTAACCCACTGAGCCACCCAGGCGCCCTACAAATTTCAATTTAAACAGTGTATATCTCATACTTTATAAGTGTATAATGAAATTTGATGGTTGGCTAGATAGATTTTTTTTAAAAAGATTTTATTTATTTATTGCCAGAGAGAGAGCACGGGAGAGAGAGCAAAAGTACAAGCAGGGGGAGCAAGGAGCCCCACTGAACAGGGAGCCCTCCATGTGGGACTTGATCCCAGGCCCCTGCGGTCATGACCTGAGCCAAAGGCAGACACTCAACCCACTGAGTCACCCAGGTGTCCCTGGCTAACCTGATTTTTTTTTTTAATTTTATTTTTATTCTTTGCCCAAGGGGTACAGGTCTGTGAATCATCAGGCTTACATCTTTCACAGCACTCACCAAAGCACAAACCCTCCCCACTGGCTAACCTGATTTTTAACCACAGTTTCTAAAATAAAATAATTTAAAATAACAAAATAAAAGCATATATATTACTTGATGTTTATTTCATAATGACTTTTCAAACTTTTATTATCTATATTAGCTAATAGAACATGGGTTTATTTTCTCATTCATTTTTTTAAGTTTTCTTCTTTGTGAAGTTTTGAATTGCTTAAAAAATTAATGTAAAATCATGAAACTTTCTCTACATAGCTTTCTTTTTTTAAAAAAGATTTTATTTATTTGAGAGAAAGTGTGCTCACGCGCAAGAGAGAGCACAAGTAGTGGGAGGGGGAGGGGCAGAGGGAGAGAGTGAAGCAGACTCCCCACTCAGCAGGGGGCCCATGTGGGGCTCAATCCCAGGACCCTGAGATCATGACCTG
Organism: Ailurus styani; assembly: GCA_002007465.1. Taxonomy (NCBI): domain Eukaryota; kingdom Metazoa; phylum Chordata; class Mammalia; order Carnivora; family Ailuridae; genus Ailurus; species Ailurus styani. The sequence continues at coordinate 2,332,039 of LNAC01000071.1, read as the reverse complement.
AGCCAAAGGCAGACGCTTAACTGACTGAGCCACCTAGGCACCCCATCTATATAGCATTCTAACAAGGAAGAGAGACAAAACAGCAATGCTTAGTAACAGCATAATGTTCTAATGTTTAATTTGACCTCTGACAGCTTTAAAGAGATATTTTTAAAGCAGTTACTTCCGTATCCTTCTTTCTTAGAAAAAAAAGGCTAAGTTGAATATGATGAGTCTTGCACCATGTCCCCAATGCTGGCAATTTGGAATCTTCCAGGCCCAAGTGAACGTTTGTTTCTATAAGAAAGAAAAATATATGGTTAATACCATCAGCAAGTCAATTAAATTATCAGGCAGCTATCTTACCTACTGCCTTCACTGATGTTGTTGTAAAATGAACTATTAGACTTAGTTTAGCAATTGATGGTATATTGCTCGAAAATAACCAGCTTCAACAACTTCTCTATTTTTCCCTTCATTCCTTTTTGAATGCCAAATTTCCTCTCACTAATGGATTGCTTATGATATGCCAAGGAGTCCATCACCAGAATAGAGTAAGGGTAGAGATAGAATGTGGTCATGATGAAATTTTGCTGTATTCCATTGCAGAGGTGATAAAAATGCAAGGTGTCTTATAAATATTTCTGATCCATTTGCTTACAGAGTATTTATGGTTTGGAAATCCCTGGCTATAAAAAGCATTCCAGTTTATTCTATGCTATCAAGTAGCCTTTTGTTAAAGTAGAGTTTTATGGGTGAGTTATTGCTGGGAAATCTGCCTTTAGAACATTAGTAATGCAATAAATTCCATCCAGCCCATCCAGGTTATTTTGAGCAGAACTATGTCTAAATGAGCCAACTGCATTTCACCAAAGATATTATATTCTATTCAGAGGCTCATATGTGATCTTCTTGGTCCTTGTCTTTTTGAGAATAGCAATGGCAGAAATTGTCATGGTGGGAGTTTCTTTTAGAGAATTTCAGTCAAAAGATGACATAAAAAATTCACTGAACAAAGATTTGTAGTTAAACCAAGTAACTGAACTGATCTTTATTCACTATTAAATCATATTGCAGCTCATGAAAATTGCATGTGAGATTCATGAAAATATTTTTCTATCTTGAATATGAAGGTTATAGCATGTTCTTTCAAATTTGTATGGGCACTATGAAATCATAGTTCTCTAGCTGTACCATGTACATCTGTTTTGTTTTCAAGTTAGATTAAAAACATATTGATATAAGGATTGATATAGTCAAAAGAAGCAGTTCAGCTTTGGGGTCAGATGTCTTGTGCTTCAGGGATAGCACTGACACTTAGCTGTGTGACCTTGGACAAATCACATAGTAATCCTGTGCCTCACTGTGTCTCACAGAGGAAGACAATAAAAATATCTATTTTTTGGAAGTTAAATAAGTGTTATCTCCTCTTGTTATTATTTTCCTTCTGCATGTTCTCAAACCCAGCACTATGCAGAGTATGGGACCATAGGAGGCACCCGGTATAAATTCATTGAATAAACTGGCCTGAGTAGATTTTATATGATTAAAGAGGCATGTAGTAGTAGCCTTGTATGGGGTAGGGGTAGGTAGGGCTTGGGAATTAGGAAGAATTGAAAACTCAGTTTATTCAAAATATAAACTTTGCTGAGTAATTGTCTTGGTTTTCTCACTGGTAAAATGGCACCAAGAATATTATCTTAAAAGATCATTGGAATCAGAGACAATATATGGTGAGCATTGGCAAAATATCTGGCACTCAATAAATGATAGCTGTTACTAGCTAACACTATGATCTGTTTCTACTCACAGAATACTTTTGACACGAAATGTATGGGGGGGTTAGTTTCCCACACCATCAACCAATTCTCCAACACTTGTGTCATACAATTCAACACTGACACTACCTACAATTAGTGTACACCCACAAGTTAAGAGTGTGGTCTCACAAAACTGGCCCCATTTCACACACCAATTTCAAGTCCGGGCTTCCTGTGGTTCTGATTTGTTGGCTATAAATGGAGAGTTCTCATGACCCCCTCCTCAGGTGTGATAATTTTCTAGAATGGCTCAAAAAATTCAGGAAAAGAATTTACTTACTATGGCTGGTTTCTTCTAAGGCATTTAATTCAGGAACGGCCAAATTTAAGAAATGCACAGGGCAAGGTGGGGTGGGGAGCAGAGCACAGAGCTTCTGTGCCTCTCTGGATGCCCATTTTCTCAGCACGTTGATGAATTCACCATCCCAGAAGCAGTCTGAACTCCATCATTTAGGACTTTTATGGAGGTTTCATTACTTCATTATGCAGGAATGATTGATTAAAGCATTGGCCATTGGTGATTAACTCAATCTTCAGCCCCTCACCCCTCCCCGAGGGTTGGAGCCAAAAGTTCCAAACCTTTAATCACACTGTTGGCTCCTCTCANGAGGCATGTAGTAGTAGCCTTGTATGGGGTAGGGGTAGGTAGGGCTTGGGAATTAGGAAGAATTGAAAACTCAGTTTATTCAAAATATAAACTTTGCTGAGTAATTGTCTTGGTTTTCTCACTGGTAAAATGGCACCAAGAATATTATCTTAAAAGATCATTGGAATCAGAGACAATATATGGTGAGCATTGGCAAAATATCTGGCACTCAATAAATGATAGCTGTTACTAGCTAACACTATGATCTGTTTCTACTCACAGAATACTTTTGACACGAAATGTATGGGGGGGTTAGTTTCCCACACCATCAACCAATTCTCCAACACTTGTGTCATACAATTCAACACTGACACTACCTACAATTAGTGTACACCCACAAGTTAAGAGTGTGGTCTCACAAAACTGGCCCCATTTCACACACCAATTTCAAGTCCGGGCTTCCTGTGGTTCTGATTTGTTGGCTATAAATGGAGAGTTCTCATGACCCCCTCCTCAGGTGTGATAATTTTCTAGAATGGCTCAAAAAATTCAGGAAAAGAATTTACTTACTATGGCTGGTTTCTTCTAAGGCATTTAATTCAGGAACGGCCAAATTTAAGAAATGCACAGGGCAAGGTGGGGTGGGGAGCAGAGCACAGAGCTTCTGTGCCTCTCTGGATGCCCATTTTCTCAGCACGTTGATGAATTCACCATCCCAGAAGCAGTCTGAACTCCATCATTTAGGACTTTTATGGAGGTTTCATTACTTCATTATGCAGGAATGATTGATTAAAGCATTGGCCATTGGCGAGTAACTCAATCTTCAGCCCCTCTCCCCTCCCCGAGGGTTGGAGCCAAAAGTTCCAAACATTTAATCACACTGTTGGCTCCTCTCGCAACCAGCCCCCTTCCTCCAGTGGTCACCTCATTAGCATGGACTCTGGTAGAATCGAAAGAGGCTTGTTACAAGTAACAGAGATGCTCCCCTCATCCCTATCATCTAGGAAATTCCAAGGAACCCAGAAGATGGGTTTGAGTGACATAGTTTAAATAAATAAAATGTTTTGTTGTTTGGGGTTTTTTTTGTTTTGTTTTGTTTTTGTTTATGTTTTTGTTGTTTGTTTATTTTTTAGTATAGGTCACTGATAGGCACTCACCTACACCCCCCCACCCCCAGCATTAAGAGGTAATTTCAGGCAGTGAGGTGTCAGGCGTGATTTCTCCAACCTCACAGACCGCTGACTTCACATGCATTGCTGGGGCCACTAAAGTTCAGCATGACTTCATGAGGAACAAGGGTGGTTCCAGAAAGTACTATTTACTCACACCATCATTAATCTTTCTTTGATCTCCTCACATCCCTTGAATTGCTCATCTGCTGGTTAGGGAGCCCAACACAGAAAAAGTTACGTAGCTTAATTAGGACAGGTGATTGCTCAAAAATTAATTCTCATGATTCCTCCCACGTGGGATGACTTTTGTTGTCTGGCCCATCTTACATGAGAAGAAATTAAAAGAGGTACAAATCATTGCTTTTTTGTAGTGACTTTCAAAGCACTGGGGAAGAAAATCTAAAGTTCCCTATTCATTTTACTAAGTTTGAAAAAGTTTCTAAAATATTATAATCAAAAACAGAAGGTCACCATTTCCAAATGGATCCAGAAGTCCCTCTTTCTAACACATACTAATGATTAATGCACACACAAAAGAGATTTTGCAATCAAATAATTATCTGAATGCCACTGTGATATCCTATTCTTGAAGACTCATAGTTTTCATGTAAAAGTTTCCAAGAAGCGAAGAAATCAATTTAACTAAGAATTTCCCAAATTGATTTGGCTATAAGCAATCACTACCTTTTTTATGGCCCAAAACCTTTCCCAAAGCAAAGAAGGTAAAAGACACCAGAAGAATGATGACCTGTGCAATTTGGAAACATATCAGATTTCATCAAGACAGTAGACATAGGCCACATCCCTTGCCCCAAATATTAATAATGAATTTGTTATACCTCTAAGTCTGATAAATACATGATTATCCATTTACATATTTAATTCCTATTCAGATCTTTCAAAGTGCATTTCATTCCCTTAAATGTCAGCATCTGAGCAGTTTGTTTTTAATATTTGTTTTTCTCCCATTGGTTTTGAGAGACACCAGTGAAATTTAGAAGAGCCAAAAATAGCCCGAGAGAAAAGGGTTGAACAACCCAGTTAGAGAGCATAAGAAACAGAAATTATTTTCTGGGGCACCTGGGGGGTTCAGTTGGTAAGCATCTGCCTTCAGCTCAGGTCATGATCCCAGGGTCCTAGGATGGAGCCCTACATCGGGCTTTCTGCTCAGCAGGGAGCCTGCTTCTCCCTCTCTCTCTCTGCCTGCCTCTCTGCCTACTTGTGATCTCTCTGTCAAATAAATAAATAAATAAGATTATTTTCTGAACCTTCTGAACCAGAGTTCTCTTTGACACCCAAGTAGGGACATGGATGGACTAGAACAGGCTTCCAAGGCAAGTTATGGAAGCCCGGTGTAATTCTCTCAGCTCTATAAATAGTGTATGTTTTCACATGCTATTTGAACGTTAGGCTGTGTTTCACCATGCGCATAGCCACGATGCCTCTCTGCTAGCTTCACGATGGCAGCTTCAGGCTTTCATGGGAAATGCTTTATATAGCCTACATCGTGGACACAACTGATACAGCACTTCCCTGCCTCACCCGGAACAACACCATGACTTGCGTAATATCAATCCATACAGACAGCTGTCATTTGATAAGGGAAAGCATCCATTATGTAAACTGTATTGGGTTATGAACACCTTGGGCTTGGAACAAACCAAACTGAAAAATGTCAAACAGGGCATACCGTGCACAAAAAATGGGGGAGCTTCAGTCTAAAATAAGTTTTTAAATGCACGTTGATTTTTAGTGCTAAAGAGCCAGATTTTGTTTAACAAAAGATATTAAAAAGTTATGAATTCCTCTATTTACTAGAGAAATTGAATTTCTATGCAACTAATGAATTGCTGAACACTACATCAAAAACGATGTGCAGTATGTTGGCTAACTGAACATAATAATAAAAAAAAGAAATAGAATTTCTCCATGTTGATTATTTACATACTTGATACAGAGATCAACTGAAATTTCTAGATGCCATTTTGATATAGAGTCTACTTTGTTGTTAATTTCTAAATCTAGCAAAAGATCATCAAAATAAAACCCAACATTTTCTTTAACAAGCAAATACCAGCAATTTCAGTTGAATATCTCATGTGGCTTGGTTAAAAGGTGGACAAAAGTTACTAAGTTCAGTTATGACCCCCCCCCAAAAAAACCCTAAATATTTATAAAAGTGGATGTTGCATACAAAATACAGGGCGTGGACCTATAAACTGGTACAAAACAGCTTAGGCTATTTTTTTTGAAATTTTCATTGTTATTTATGTTTGTGATTTGAGTCACAACAGTGAAGAAATAAATAATTAATCATAAGGGAAAAAATCCAGTTATATATGTATTCAGCTCCATTAATTATTTCTTATGAACAATATCAAGCATTTTAATTTTTCATTCTAATGAAGATGAAAAAGTCAGTAGATAAACCATATAAAGACACTATTAAGAGAGGCAATGATTACCATACTGAACAGTATCTTATTTGTTAAAGACTGCTCCAATTTATTAAAGACTGCTCCAATATATCCAAAGACGGAATGAGGTTTTAAGAATATTTGCAATAAGTAAAAGGAGTCATTTTTACTCCTGATTCATAAAATTGCATCCACTTATTTTATTTAATTTAAATTTTCTACTAGACGCTAGAGTGAAAATACAAGCACTAAATTTAATGTTAAGATTCCAGACAGTCCATATTAACTTTTCCAGAAGAGTTTCTCTTACCAGGATTAAGCATGGACGCTGAGGAAGTTCCCACCATTAAATGGGAAAACAGTTCCCATTTAGTCTGTTTGCAGGGAAACAGATTGTGAGGCTGAGGTTAGCATACAGGAGGCTCACTGGGGGGCTCTGAGGAACGACTTGGTGAGGTAGATGGTCCACACGCTGGGGACTGGGCCGAGGGCAAGGTTGAGCTCATGCAGCTGTGACCAAGGTCTTGGTCAGCCTCAGTGAATCCCATGGGAAACCGTGGAGCGGGCATGGCCCTTCGGAGCTGGGCAAACTTGAGACGAGGGGTCAGGCCTTTGTACCTCCATACTGATGGGTGTTTGGATGTGCGCCACCCTAAGGAGGAGAAAGAAGCTTCGGCCAAGGGCAATGCCTGGGGAAGGACGCAGCTGTGAGCTGGCAGCCTTCAATCCTCGGGGCAGCTGATGGAATGAAAGAGTCTCGGGCCTCGCACAAAGCAGCCGCTACCCATCCCCAGCGTGTGGACCATTACCAATGGGCGATATTGAGCTGCAAGAATTTCTGACATTAGTAAAATGCAATGAGAAATTCATTTCATGCTTGTCTACTCAGGTAAAATCCAAAGAAGAAAAAGCACCAGGACCAAAAAAATCAAGCTAGAGTTTAAGTTTGATAAGAACAGAAATAGATATAAGGCGCTTGTGGGGGAACAGACATCTGCTGAAGTTTGATCCCGTGTATTTAGATTCCCCCCTCCCCCATACATACACATACCACACACACCATGATCCCTGAGTCAAGAAAATTTCATCTAACCATCGCTCCTGATCAGACAAATGGGACATCGCTCTGAAGAGCAGACATCAAGGAAAGAACCCGGCATGCAATCAGTTACTCAGGCCAAAACTCAAAACGTGCTCACACATAGGTGATATGAGTTCACAAAGGCATCGACTCAGCAAGAACATTTTATTTCCCCCATGCCAGTGCTTCGGTGGCTGAGAAAGGTCTATTTCCAACCACTGAATCCCAATAAAATATAAAATGTAAACTCCCAATTTTCTATTTCTCAGTCTTCACAGCATCGCAAAACTAAAATGGCTCATACCAGCCACCCCACCGAATTCACTGAAATTCTTTTCCAATTAACAAATTATAATACAGACAAGTACATGATGCTTTCAGTTACATTCACTAAAACCAGCCTGAAAGGCAGAAAAGTATTATGTATTTTTAAGTCAAATATACAGAATATTAGAAATTGCCTTGATTATAGTGGCACAATTTGGGGTTGGAAGTGTTGATCAAGTCTGTCATGCATTTTTCCTCAACTGGAAACCTATCCGTTTTTCAAGACTAATACGCAAAATAGCTTCAGAATCATTTCTATACCTAAAATATATTGAATAAGCTATTCTACGTGAAGCTTACAGTTGCAGAGCGAGGAAGGATCTTAGGTCTCCTCGTTCAACCTTTCCATTTCACAGATATGGAAAGCGAGGCCAGAAATGGAAAGACACCAAAGGACACACAGCTAATTAGTAGCCACTGACGTAAGGGAATCCAAATCTCAAAGAAGCGTCCCTCCTGCAGTAGTAGCTTCATTAACATTTCTGGAAGTTTCAATGTGTTCTAGTTTTCTACCATCACTGCAATTAATTCACCTTTAATCTGGGCCGGAGACTGTGGTTCCTAATGTGCTAGGTAACACTGATGTTTAAACGTTTAAGCTACTTTATGTTTTGTGTATAATAGAGGAAACTGTAGCCAGGCTTTGTATCTCGGATAAACCTGGTTATGTCTTTTGTATAGCACTTAAAGCTGGGAAACGCGGTTACTGAGTCAGAAAATTCAAATGGATCCCGTGTAAGTTCTTTACCTAGGCCCCAGGCCTGTGCAAAACAGCTGAGTCCACGAGACGTATGTACGCATGGAACCGGGGTCTCTAATAACTTCCAGCCACATTCTGCCTGGCAAGAGGTTTCCAATGTAAGAGGACGCGTGGCCTGAAGCCAGCACCGATCATATAGCATGAAAAAATTAAAACCAGAATATGGTTTCAAAATCAGTAAGGCATTTCAAACGCCTGGCTAACCCTGCATTGCAGTTTTCATCCTAGCCTTCGTATTTTATTCAGAACAGCATTTCGTGTTAGAAGTTTTAAAGAGACTACAGAGGGGGAAAAATCCATAACCACACATCTTCCCACACCCTAAAACTTCTCTTACTGTTTTTCACTTTTATTCCGGATCTTTCAAGAAAAGAAAAAAAATGATATACTTTTGCTGAGCTTATTTTATATATCATCTGTGGCAGATTAGTTCATTCTGTGCTCATGCAGCCAAGGTTAAAAGTTTGCTTGCGATAAGAGCTAATGACCGGCCCTCTGACTTGTGCTCCTAGATAGTGTTCCGGAACCTGACTACTCTAATGGAAGATATTAGGAAAGCCCGGTACGTGAGTGGATGGCCTCCTCGCACGGCTGGAACATATCTTCAGTGATGCGTCCTCCCCTGGAGGCCAGTATCACCATTTTTCCTGAAGAAGAGCAGAGGTGCTGACATTAAAAAAAAAAAAAAAAAGCCAACAGAAACCACCAACTGCATTCCAGGCCTCACCCCAGATCCTAGGGATGCAGTCATGGGAACTTAGACATAATCCCTGCCTTCTCAAAACTGTACTCTAAATTCTGCTCCTTCCAGGAGGCGTGTTGGAAAACGTCACCTAACCCCGATTCCTTCTCTGAGCTTCTTGAGCAGTTTGGGTCCACGACTCAATGCTATAGGAATTTTGGACTGACACTGGCTTTCTGCTTGTCTCCTTGTTTTTCGTTCCTGCAACACCACTCAGTGTCATTTCACCAACTAGATTACACACTCCCTGACATCAAGAACCATTGCTTTTTGTTCTCTATCTTGCTTAACACAAGAGTGTTCACGCTATTGACACCAATTAGCTGTTGCCTTTTTTACTGCTCTTAAGCAGCTAAAAAAAAAAAATAAATACAGTTAAGGAAAATTGAGTCATTTCCAGATAAAATTTGGACTGATAATTCGGTTCCTTGAAAATGATCTTTCAAAACTTAGAGAATAATCTTTGATCCACATAATATGCAAAGCCTACACTCAAACCGATAAGGAATCTCTTCATCCATGAATGCTAATACACAGTGTCTGGATGACATCAAGTGAAAAAAACCAAATGATTAACACTTTATATGCCTAGCAAAAAAAAAAATAATAATAATGAAGGTGGACCCCAAAATACTAAGTTAAACCATGTGAAACTGTGGCTTGTGTTGCTTAGGAATGTTCAGCTTCCAGCAAGTCTGTGGGTAAACCTGCTATTAATCAGGTTTGGTTCTCAATGTGGACCTTATAAGTGAATTAAAATGTACTTCATATTTTAGGTTATTTCTATTATTTTTCTATTTTCCTCCAATGAACATTTTTGTTAAAATGAGAAGAACAGTTTAAAAGTTATTCTGATTTATTCAGAATACCTAGTCAAGAATTCTTTTTTCACATTTGTGAGATGAAGGCTCTGTCACGGGAAGTCTGGCATCTCGCCTCCTGAGTCTCGGTAAGATTTGCTGTGTTAGATCCAGCTCAGCACTCCTTGAAAAGGCAGCTTTTAGTGTCTAACACCCTCTAGTGAGCAGATCGCAAACCCTCGGTTCATTCTTGGAATTGCACTTGAAAACAGCCAGCATTGTTACTTACGTTTTTTAATTGCAGAAAATTGCATGCATGGCTTACTAAATGAGCTCAATTTGTATTTTTTCTGACTGAGTCCAATATGTCCATTTTTAACGGGTCCAGCTCTTACCTTCAATTCAATTTGAGTTGCAAACTCCGGGTAGAGAATAGTATCACAACATAAAGGACAGCCGTGTTAATTAGATAATCCAGGATCCTTCTAACTTCAGTGCAGCCTGGCTCTATCACCCACTGCGGGGGCCAGAGGGATACCGGCCACGTGATCGGCAGGAAGAACCACATTTGTGGACCTTACAGGAGGGCTGGGTGGGGAGGATTAAATGCCACATGATGGAGCTATGCCCCTAAACCGAACATGGCTTTCAGTAGTAGGTATTTATTCAGAAATTGGATAAATGTCAGTCATTTATACAATTTCAATTTGCCTTCTGTTGTGCTTACATGTGTGTTCAGATTTATTGTGGAAACTTTGATCTGATGCAGCAAAGAAATAAATGAACATCTAAATATATGCACTCATTTAGAATTTGTACTTAATTCACTTCCTAAATTTATTACCCATTGCTTTCTGAGGTTGAATTACTTCTGATGGAGACCTTTTTGGCATGTCTACAGGGTAACTCCCTTCTTCCTCCAGAAACGACCCAGCTAGCAGGTCTACACACTCTCATTTCCCTTCAAACTGGGATTCATTCATTCTTTGTGAGATACAAGCCTTGGGCTGAAACTTAGCTCATGTTTCCTGCTTTTGTTTGTTCAACAAGCATTTATTATGACCCTATTAGAAGTAAGTCACATGGTGCTTTTTGTGATGTGTAGTATACAAAGATGAATTCTTTTTTTTTTTAATTGGAAACTCCCCCTCTCTAGATTATAAGAGGAGGAGTCCTTATCTATATGTAGCACCTGTAAGTAAGGCAGAACGTGACAGGTGGTCCCTGTGAAAGGTGCAAATAAAGGAGGGTTGTGAGGAGGGAGTGGTGCCGTCACCATGGAGGACTTCATGGAGGAGGTGACACTTGAACTGAAATGATGACCCATCTCAAAATCTTTCTTCTGCCCATTCCTGCCCACTCTCCCCTGCACCAATCCCTCCTCTTGGAGTGCATGCTAATTTTCTTGTCTATACCTGTCAGAGCTAAGTCGTAGCTAAGGGTTGGTCAGATGCCAGGGGAGGCAGACCTGGGAACAGGGAAAAAGAACAAAAAGGTCAGGAGCCAGGAGAACAAAAAGAAAGACAAAATGTGTCCAACAAAGACAAGTAAAGGGCTCACACTTTAGGACTGAGACAGGGCAGTAAGAACCTGTGGCATGTTAGCCCTTTTAACGAGCAGTTTGGCTCAGGCCCTGGGTGAGGGAATTATGGAAGTAAAACATACCTACACCAAGGCATGTAAGTGCTTAGGGCTCCAGGGAAGTACGCCCCTTCAATCTGCCAGGCCATCACCATAGCACAGGAAAGAAGAATTTCTTCCACCCCCAGGATAGCTAAGGGTCATCTAGCCCAGAGAGGGGACAACACTCTGCCTGCATTAGCCTCACAAATTTGAGGCTTTGAGCTTACGTTCCCTTGGTTTGGATCATTGTGTTTCTTATATGTTGAAAAAGCAGGAAAAGACCCATCCTTCTTAAAATAGGGAATAAGATGGACTTTTTCTTCAATGTCCTTAATAATCTCCTGTCGTAAGTAGAAGATAGGATGGAATAGACCTGGGGAAACGGTCCTTCAAGAACACAGCCCCACCTCATAGCCCTGCAGAAGGAGGAGGATGGGTAAAGTTAGTGACTGTATGCAGTGTTAAGGATAAACACAGACAGATGCTTCCAGACCATTTGTCATAAGAGTAGGACGCATGTGTTAGTCTCGGAAGAGCTCAGGTCTCCTCAGACCTTCACCCCACACAGGGCCCCTGAGCCAAGGCACACACTTCAGTCCGGGAGGGGGTGAGACTGCTGCCCTCCCTGCTTGGCTCTCCCTGAGTTTCACAATCAGAATCGTTCACTGTAGAAGCTTCTGCTTCACACTGAGAAGGGAAAGCCAGAGAGGGGAGGCAGCTGTGCGTGAACAAAATCTGGGAGACATGGACCCGGCTGGAACCCATGCCTCCTGGTTCCCACCTCGTTGCATTCACATGTCTCTTGGTGGCAGCTAGCTTCTGGTCTGGGGAAGAACAGAAGTTCTAGCGTTATTACCCTATCAACTGTTTTAAGGGTGAAGCTTTGGTAAATTGTGGTAGTTGGGATTTTGTGCAGCCCTGCTTCCAGCAGATGGCAATGAAGAACTTTCTAATTCCTCCAGATGGGAGAGGGATCTAGTTTATGCTCTTAAATAATTACAACAGTTTTTGCTCTGATATAACCAATGTTTAGGGACAAGAAGAAAAGAAGAATAACACATACTTTTCCCCTTTTCGTCTTAAAAAAGTATAAAATCTAAGTTTGTTAAATCTTCCTACCCAAATATGTTAGCCTGTGGCTCCAAACGGGGCACAGCGGAGGCTCTGTGGGAGGATATTGTGATGAACCGGACACGATGTCCCATCAGAGAAAAACAGGTGGGTCCAGACTGTCTGTGCGAGGACACATATAGCCAACCACCGGATGTTAAAGACAGGTTAAAGACTCTAAATATGGAGGCTTAATGAAATCATGAAGGCAGTTGGACCAGATCAGCCATCCCCAAATCTGGCTGATGTTTTTCAAGTTCTTCTTCCAGATAATTCTGATTTACTGGGCCTCCATAAGGACTGTGATGTATGTATTTTTAAACTCCTTGGGCAAATCTGAGACCCCCTGATGTCAGATTTGAGGTCTTCTTGCCAGTAGATGATGACCTTTGATGTCCCTTCCAAGACCAAAGGACCTCATTACCGTGAAAGACAGTCAAGGCAAAAGAACCAGCTTCTGCTGGGCCACTCACCCACTCAGCTGAGCCAGGGTGGAGAGTTCTGAGAGTTTTAAGAGCAGTCTGTTTGGGAATAGAGATGAACGTTTTATTCTACATATGGACTTAGCAATGTGTATTGTGTGTGTGTGTGTGTGTGTGTGTGTGTGTGTGTGTGTATGAATGGAAACACTGGGAATATATAACAACTAAAGGTGGTTATCATTATGAGGGTTAGAAAATGCTCTTAATGCCATTTCCAAAAAAAAAAAAAAAAAGAGCCACTGTTTCAGTCTTTCAGGAAGCAACATATGTGATGAGTACATTTTCAAAGAAACACGTCAACATTTATGATTATTGAACAGAAACCGACATGATGCATGATAACGTTATATCTGCTTTACTTGAAAGCAATCGAAGCATAACCATTAGCATATCTTTCTTTTTCAGGGAGCCAATATAACTAAGAGACAAACAGACAGCACAAAGCCCTGTAACTTAGACAGAAATAGTTATTAAAACTGTCAAGGGCAACACACTTAAGGATGAAAGTAAATTGTAGCCAATGACTTCTTGTTATTTGCTCACATCCATGTTTCCCTTGGATCTGTACTTGCCACTTCAAAATTATTAAGTTCCAATGAGTCATTTGTTTTGTTTTGATAGGAAGGTCTGAGATCCTTTTTTGGGGGGATGGAGATACCTATTCCTGAAATAAAAATAAAGCATTCCTATTAATTATTAGCAGACATACATATACAAATACATTTAAGTGTACATTGGGCACCTGGGTGGCTCAGTAGGTTCAGCATCTGCCTTCGGCTTGGGTCATGATCCCAGGGTCCTGGGATCAAGCTCCTGTCAGGCTCCCTGCTCGGTGGGGAGCCTGCTTCTTCCTCTCCCCCCTCTTGTGCTCGCTCTCTCTCTCTCTCTCATGAATAAAATCTTAAAAATAAATAAATGGAGCGCCTGGGTGGCTCAGTGGGTTAAAGCCTCTGCTTTCGGCTCAGGTCATGATCTCAGCATCCTGGGATCGAGGCCCGCATCGGGCTCTCTGCTCAGCAGGGAGCCTGCTTCCTCCTCTCCCTGTCTCTCTGCCTGCCTCTCTGCCTACTTGTAATCTCTCTCTGTGTCAAATGAATAAATAAAATCTTTTTAAAAATAAATAAATAAATAAATAAATAAGTGTACCTTTACATAAATCTCAATTTATATATAAATCCCCGAAGCCTCCACTCCAGGAATATGCTGTATTTATAGAGATCTTAGAATAAGCGTCTTCATCTCCAATGTTCTCCTTCCCATTCCTGTAGCCATCCCTGTTGTCAGTACCATTCTTTGGACAATTATGGTCTATTCCAGATTTGTGACAATGAGTCATTCAGATCTTCCTCTTTGCAGGAGGGGGTTACGATGTGATAGGTGGAGTCCACGGGTCTGTGGACCCAACAAGTAAGCATTTACTTGGTTCCTGAATTCATAATTGGGACTGGCATGCTTAGTCAATCCCTTTGTCAGTGGTTCTAACCCCAATTGGACCTCAACTGGTGGAATCAGGGATATCATGGTGGGGAAAGTCAAATCGAAGCCTCTGGAACTGCCCAGCCCCAGATTTTAAAAAATATCGGGTCCCGGGGATGGGGACGTGGCAGGGATCAGTGCTACCCTTAAGGGTGTAAAGGATGCAGGCTGGTCGTCCCCACCATATCTTCATTTCATTCCATGGAGAAACCAAATGGGTTCTACCATACAGGATTGAAAACTCAACTAGATAATAGCCCCAGTTGCAGCCACTATGCCAGATGTACTGTTTTTCTAGAGCACATCGCCACAGCCTTGGGGACCCAGTTTGTGGTCATTGATTTGGCATATGTGTCTTTCTAACCAGAAAAGAAGATCAGAAACAGTTTGCATTCACATGGAACAGGCCGGACTCTATGGTTACAATTTGCCCCCGAGCTATGTCAACTCTCTTCCCACTGATAATAATATATTCCAAAGCCATGTGGACTATGATGGCTATCCCAAGAGAAGTTCATGGATTCATTACATATATAACATGGCGCTAACTGGGCTGGACAAGTCTGGACAAGTCCAGGTCTGGCGTGCTGGATGCCTCAGTAAGACCCACGTACTCCCCAAAGGTAGAAGATATGCCTTCCAAAGATTCAAGGGAGTCCATAAAAAAAAAAATTTTTTTTTCAGAGTCCAATGGCAAGAGGTATGCCAGTAAATCTTGTCCATAGAAAAAGACAGATTATTGTCTCTTACACCTTCTACCTTGAAAAAAATGCACTCAGTGCACTGAGGTTCTACAGCAGGTGACGCAGAGACTGCAAACCTGGAGGCAAGCCCAGGGAAGAAAAGAGTCCTACAGCAGGTCCAGGCTATGGCAGCTCCAGTGGCCCCCTGGGCCTCTGAGCCAACAGACACTACAGTGTTAGAGATGCTGCTGGTGCGGAATGATGCTGTGTGGAGTGTATAGTAAGCCCGTCGACGATGACAACAAGGGCCCTGGGGGTCTGGAGTGAGACCACACCCTATGCAGGAACGAATTACACACCTTTAGAAAAACACCTTCTCACTGGCTCCTGAGCTCTGCATGCGATCGAGTGCAGGGCCTTGGGGCACTTCGTGGTCATTCCCTCAGCTCACAGCCACACCCCCACGGGAACCCCTTCCTGGCAGCTGGCCGTGGTTTGGGGGTCGGTCAGCCCCACAGGCGCAGTACAGCTGAAAGTGGCCGGCAACTATTTCTGCCTCCCTTGTGGCCACCATAGAACAGTTTCAAGTCCTGCAAATGCTAACCTCAGGACCAGAAATAATCTGGCCCTCGGAAGCAAAACACCAGCAACATCTGACCTGCACAGAAATGATTTGTTTTTCCATTGATCGGTTCCCAGGATACGATCACGGGCATAGGTGTTTACTATCCAGCAGATACTTTTTCGTGTTAACGGATGACCTGGAAGCCAGGCTTCTGAGTCACCCTCAGACTAATTGCACATGATGTTTTCCAGAGTCCCAGATCTCTTCAGTTTCCAGTATCATCATCATCACCTACTGAGGGTGTAAGGCTTCTATACTGACTCACTTTACATCACAATACAAAACAGGTTTTTGGGGGGCACCTGGGTGGCTCAGTGGGTTAAGCCTCTGCCTTCGGCTCAGGTCATGATCTCAGGGTCCTGGGATCGACCCCCGCATCAGGCTCCCCATTCAGTGGGGAGCCTGCTTCCTCCTTTCTCTGCCTACTTTAGATCTCTCTCTCTGTGACAAATAAATAAATAAAATCTTAAAAAAACAAAAAAACACAGGTTTTGCCAGAAGTCCCCTGGGAGCCCAGGATGCATACACTTGCCTGGGAATTTTGCGGGAACGAACATGAAGCTTCTTCCCACATTAATTACATTAAGATCAGGGAGCCCTAGCTGCCGCTTACAACAATAGACTGAAAACAAAGAGAAGCCTGGTTCTTTAAACACTGGTCAACAATTAGACTTTACTCCTTCTTGTAAAGTTTATTCAGTAAAGGCAGTACATTTTACAGACTGGAAGACATGTGTGGTCCTTTTCCTTACACCCGATTCGGGAAGCCAGCCCGAGTCTACTTTTATACCAGCCCAGGAACTTCATTAGCTTTCTGGTTTTCACCTCCTTTTGCTGCCACACGTTTGGAGCAACCAGCATTCAAACACGATCACAGGGACGTGTCATGGGCCTGTGACAGGGTCGTTGCCGGTGGCAGCCCTGTTGGCCACGTCTGGTAGGTGCTGCCTCTCCTTCTGCCTTCCTAATCTTGTACTCACTTAGCATATGGGAAGAAACGTGGTAGTTTCCCTCAACTGGCCCTGGGTAAAATGGTCAACTGGGAGAGAAACATGCAGCTGAAAAGAAGCACAGAAACCACCTGGATGCATCCTCACATGTTGTAAACCGAAAACCCACGTCATAAATAGTGGGTGAGACCCCGGAAAGGCTCAGCTAGAGAGCAGACGCTGAGGGGGCACCACAGGACCGCACACCTGGCCCAGGCCGCCTGGGTCAGCCTCCGAGCTGGTTGGATTGTCCTAGGTGCCCTCCTCCTAGTTACTGCCTCTCCACCTCCCCCTCCAAGCCCCAGCTCTTTTTCCGGTTACTGACCCTCTATCTTTGTCATCTCTCTGGTTGGTTCCAACTGTTTCTTGTGGTACATGCTATCAGCTGGGGTCTAGTCGAGAGAAGAGCTATCCTAGGTATTAAAAACAGAGGGGATTTTTTTAAAGATTTTATTTATTTATTTGACACAGAGAGATCACAAGTAGGCAGAGACGCAGGCAGAGAGAGAGGGAGAAGCAGGCTCTCTGTCGAGCAGAGAGCCGGATGAGGGGTATCGATCCCAGGACCCTGAGATCATGACCTGAGCCGAAGGCAGAGGCTTAACCCACTGAGCCACCCAGGCGCCCAAAACAGAGGGGATTTAATTCGGGACTTGGTTATATGGTTGTTAGAGCATTAAAAGGGCAAAAAAATGCAGGCTAAAATCATCTGGTTATTACTCAGTGTGGGAAGCAGCTACCACCACAGGTGGGGGGAAAACAGGAAAGACACACTGTCGACAGAGGCTAGGCACTCACAGGAGGGCTCCCCAGGGTGCAGGCGCTCTGATGCCCGGGGCTATCGGCCTCAGCTGGTGCCTTGTGGCTGGTGCCTGGCTCTGTGAAGAAATTGACATATGATTGTTGCTGGTCAGATCATTCCAACAGGAGTTACACTACTGTTAAAGAAAACAAACTGCTGGGGCACCAAGATGGCTCCGTTGGTTAATTGTCTGCCTTCGGCTCAGGTCATGATCTCGGGGTCCTGGGATCCAGCCCAACTCAGCATCTTTGTTGTCCCTGCTCAGTGGGGAGTCTGCCCCCCCTCCTTCCTGCTCATGCTCTCTCTCACCATTTCTGTCTCTCGCAAATCAATCAATAAAATATATTTTTAAAAAAAGACTTTTTTTAAAAAAAAAAGAAAACAAACTGCCTATGAAAATCAACTGTTTTATAGCAACTGAAAGCCTTGTTATGCTAACGAGGGATCATTTTATGTAATCATTAAAGCCGGTCCCTTAGGGATATATACTAGGCAGAACTTTGTAGCCTGGTTCTAATTACTGCATGTAGTTGACAGCAATCAAAAAACATTTCTTCAAAAATACCCTGTAATTAAAACTGCTCATTCAAATTTGACTTTCTCCCTATCCCAGCTTGTCTGACTTAGTCATGCTCTTTGCAAGAGCAATAAACCAAAAGCATCATAGTTACTCTAATTGCGGTCCGCTTCACCCATCAGAGACCTATCATCGCTTTGGTCACTGCTTCAGCTTTTATCAACAAGAATATTCGCTACTCTTTCTTTTTTTTTTTTCTTTTTTTTTTTTTTAAAGATTTTATTTATTTATTTGACACACAGAGAGAGATTACAAGTAGGCAGAGAGGCAGGCAGAGGGAGAGGAGGAAGCAGGCTCCCTGCTGAGCAGAGAGCCGGATGTGGGCCTCCATCCCAGGACCCTGAGATCATGACCTGAGCCGAAGGCAGAGGCTTTAACCCACTGAGCCACCCAGGCGCCCTCGCTACTCTTTCTTAAGAGTCCACTATACAGCAGGTAATTTATAAAAGTGTCATTTGATCACCACAACTTGTCTGTGAGGTGTTATTATTTCCATCTGAGAGGTGAAGAAGGAGTTATGAAAATTTCCATGACTCACATTCACGAAGTTTTTTTTTAGCGGTTACTTTATGAGTTACAATACTGTTATAGTTACTATATATATATATATGTATATATAAATCTCCATGCTATTATAGAGATTAAATGGAATTATATAAAAATAATTAACCTAAAAGAACACATAGTAACAAAAACTATCCAAAAATGGAGCATATGGAGAATTTTTATTATGGTCGTGGCAGCATCTGTGTCTGCTGGCTCCATTATCTCACTAGTTTCTCCTTGGTGTCTGTTGCCTGGTTATAGATTTTATTTTCTTGCTTCTTTGTATGCCTGATGTTGAGTGGAATTTGGCCCCCCCCCCAAAAAATGTCGGAGTCCTCACCCCTGCTGCCTCAGAATGTGACCTTATTTAGAAATAGGGTTGTTGCGGATGTAATTCGGGTTGTTGCAGTAGATAAGGTCATACTGGAGCAGGGTAGACCCTTCATCCAGTATGACCGGCGTCCTTGTAAAAAGAGGGAAGGCCAGAGACACACGGGAGAACACCACGTAACAGCGGAGGCAGAGACTAGAGTGACACAGCTCTACCCAAGGGCCACCAGGGCCTGATGGAAGCTAGAAAGAGGTAGGCAGGGATTCTACCCAGAGTCTCAGAGGGAAATGACACCTTAATCTCATAGCTCTGGCCTCCAGAACTATGACAGAGTCCATTTCTGTTGTTCTAAGCTACCTATTTTTTGTCCCTTTATTATGGTGCCCCAGGAAACTAACACCCCTAGGAATTCGGATTCGGTGCTGGATATTAGAAATTTTGTATTTTGGGGAGTACTGGATTTTGTTGTAATACTCAAAGGAGTATTTGACCCTATTTTAGCAGGCAGTTAAGTTACTTACAAAGAGTTTCATTTCGAAACTTGCTTTAAAGCTCACCAGGATGGGGGTGCCTGTGTGGTTCAGTTGGTTAAGCATCTGCCTTCAGCTCAGGTCATGATCTCAGGGTTCTGAGATTGAGCCCTGCATCAGGGATCCCTGTGCAGCGGGGAGTCTGCTTCTCCCTCTCCCTCCCCCTGCTCATGCTCTCTCTCTCACACTCTCTCTCAAATAAATAATAAATGCTTAACAGAAAAACAAAATAAAGTTCACCAGGATGGGTCAGGAGAAACTGGTAGTCCTATGCTAACCCCCTTCCTCTAACCCTACTCAATTCCCTGTGCTTTACCAGGCCTCCCTTCTCTGGCTGGTGGGGATCTGATCTATTCCCAGCCCCTTGTGAACTCTGGGATGTGTTTGACCTATTACTGGCTGACCGTCTTCTCACATACGTGCAGCTTGGAGCTCTGCCAGAGACTAGAGAGGACCCATCTGAACATCTCAGAAACTCTCCGTGTAATTCTCTCTTCTTTGGCATTCTGTCCCACAAACTCTAGGCACCCAGAGAATTCCAATTTCCATCTCTTCTACTCAGGCAGACTTCCGGACTCTACAGCCTGGGAACTGCCTTTGGGCAGTAGTTTGCGTCAGTTGCAGAGCTCACCTTACTGATTTCGTTGTCCTTTCCTCAAGGATCATAGTCCTTTATTGCTTCTTAGCCAATGTGTGGAAACTTTGTTTCAGACATTTTTACCTGATTTTTCATTTTTTATGTTGGAGATTGAATCCAGTCCCTAGTACATCATCATGGCTAGAAGGAAAGTATGTTAGTTATTGTTTAAGTAAACAAGAACGTGGTGTTTTGCAAAGTTTTGTTTTTTCCTACTTCTTAGGATCTGGAGGGCACTTCTCACCTCACTACTCTAGGCTAATGTGTAACGTATCACATAAGAGGAATCTAAAAATTGAATCAGAGCCTGACCCGTCAGACTCGCGGAACCCCAAATTCAATAAACATCTTGTGTTACCAATGACTGTTGGGGGAAAACTGGTGACAGAAACTATGTTTTGCTTTTTAAGTGATTTCATAAGCCAAGCAGATGGAAGACTCCCTCACTAGCCAAAGTGCAAATTTTCTGATCCCCGCCATTGAAACAGCCTTTACTTCAGCGCTATGCTGAACCAGGACAGGGTGGGAGCTTTCCAGGGAGGCGAGAAGTGTTTGGATGGCAAATAAAAGCCGATTTGGTGTGTGGTGTGTAGTGTGATCATCAGAAACCAAGAAATTCACGTAAGACTAAGTGGGGCAAAAAGCAACACTCTTTACTAAACACATGCTAAATTACATGGACTTTATAAACACACCAAATTCTATAGGCTGATATTTTTTATGGATTACAAGATACTCCCATATTTATTTACTTCCTGCAGACTTACTCCATCCACCATCTTCAATTTTTCAGCTAACGGCAATTCCATTTTCCAAATACTGGAGCCAAAAGCGTTAGGAGTCATTGTTGGCTCTTCCTGCGCATGTATCTTCTACCCAACCCATCAGTGAGTCTAGGAAGCTCTAATTATAAACTAGATCTAGTTGCGACCACTCCTCGGTACCCACTCCTTAGTACCCTTGATGCCCGAGGGACTCTCATCTCCTGGATTTCTGAAAAAGCGTCCTAACTAGTAAACCAGCTTCCAACCCAGCTGCCCAAAACTATTCTCAACCCAACAATCAGAATGATCCTAATACAAATCAGATTACGTTGGTCCCCTGCTCAGAACCCTGCCATGGCTCCCTATTTCTCCCATAGGAAAACAAAGTTTTCCTAAAATCTAAGACCCCAGAGGACCCAACGACCCTGTCCCTACACTGCTTCCTCTTAGCTTACTCTATTTTTCTTTTTTTCCCATAAGACTTTCATCATCTAGGGTGCTATGTAATTCGGTTATGCCAAAATGCAATCCAGTCTAGCAAATCAGTGGTGTTGATTGAGAAGATGTTGACAGGTGTTTCCTCAACTAAGGCTTTTGACAAAGACAAGTTTACATACTGTTACTAACCTTAGCTGACATGATCATAGCGGTGGCTGCAGGCCCACACTCTCGCTATTCAGGTTATAACAAAAGCAAAGGTAACATGCTTGTAGGTCCGTGTTGACCAAACATTCGTTAGCAAGGAGCACAAAACAGCCCTCATAAACTACGTGTAAGCTCAGAGAAGTCCCACTCCCTGGATCTCCTTTAGTTTTCCTGAGAAGTTCACTTGAGGCAGACACAACAGCACGAAAGAGGCAACATTATGTTAGACCGGGATGCACCATCAGGTAACCAGAATCCTCTCTCACCAACGAGACACGGGACCACTAGGCAGTGAGTGTGTGGTACTTCCCCTTAGGACATAGACTGCAGAGTCCTGTTGTTCTTGCAATAAATTCTGCCAAGCCTTATGTGGTGACTATCTCACATTGCTTACAAAGGAGAGCCCTTTTCTATGTGTGTGGGGGTTTTGTTTTGTTTTGTTTTGTTTTTGTTTGTTTGTTTGTTTTAAGATTTTATTTATTTATTTCACAGAGAGATCACAAGTAGGGGGAGAGGCAGGCAGAGAGAGAGAGAGGAGGAAGCAGGCTCCCCGCTGAGCAGAGAGCCCGATGCGGGCCTCGATCCCAGGACCCTGAGATCATGACCTGAGCCGAAAGCAGAGGCTTTAACCCACTGAGCCACCCAGGCGCCCTGTGTGTGTGTGTTTTTTTTACTTTCTTTTCTTTTTTAAGATTTTATCCATTTGTTTGACAGCGAGAGCACAAGCCAGGGGAGCAGCAGAAAGAGAGGGAGAAGTAGACCCCTCGCTGAGTAGGGGGCCCAATGCTGGACTCGATCCCAGGACCCTGGGATCATGACCTGGGCCAAAGGCAGACTCTTAACAGACTGAATCACCCAGGTGCCCCAAGGAGAGCCCATTTCTAACATGCATTATATATTCCACAGATCCCCAATTTTAACAATAACACAGCGCTGACACTTAATTCTAACTGAATGTCTAATTACTGTAGCCTTGATTTGATCAATATTAAAACTTAAGGTCGCCATGTTGTCTATGTGGCTTCTCTTTCTAGGAGCTGATTACCCCCGCGCTCTGGCCTCTCCTTTCAGATCAATCCCCGACCCTAGATTTAAAGCTTGAAATAACTAGGACATACTAATTTCACATCATCTACAGAAGCTACAGTAGGTTAGAGATTCTGTAGCAATGTCAGTGTTAACTGGCACCTTCAGTGTCCAATAGCTCAGTGCCTCCTATTTTCACCATAACAAGTGCCAAGACAAAATGTTTGTTATCGTTTATTATATTTTATGTACTCTATATTTATTAGTTGTTACCTATAACAAATTTATTATGTATTTATTACAGTTATTGTTTCCTTGTTTTCCTTTTCACAGCCACAATCAATGATTAATTCCTGGCATCACGTAACGTGCTTGTGGCAGAAACTGAAAATCCAGTCATAAAGAAAGAACCAGAAGGGCAGGACTTTCACATCAAAATTTCCTAAGCGAAAGTAACTGTCCTCTCCCCATCACAAACTTCTTAGGTGTGTGGAAAGAAGTGCTGAAAGAAAAATGGCCTTTTTACAAAATCAGAAAATTCCTAAGCTAGAACATAGAGTGTCAGGGCAATCCGAGTCCTACATGCCACTCATTTTTATTCTTCTAAATGCTTTCTTTTTTTGATGTTTTATGATTTGAGTGATTCCATTGTGAATGTAAAATAATTGGCTTTTCCATTTAAAAAAGCAATAATATGTTTCTAGTAAAAATGCTAGATTAAAAATATTCCCTTGTTATATGCCAATATTTTTTTCATTTTTATGTTTGCTAACGTCTGGAGGCAAATAGAAACATCAGATAAGTTAGAAGTGAATTTCAATGTAAAAATTATTCATTGTACATGAGTCAACAATATTCCCCACAGAAAGCTCTGCCAAGTGCTTGCAATCTAAAAAGTATTGCTCTATCAAGCCATGCATCGTCTAGGGAGAGCTGTAAAAGAAAATCTTCCTTGATTTTTTTTTAATCTTCCTTGATTTTTTTTGTTGGGTTCTGCTAAGCAGTATTTCCAGTGATTGTGTCTTTCAGATCACAAGATGTCTAAAATGAACTATTTAAAAAGAGATCTTGAAGTGTGTTACGGAAAGCCACCTGGTTTTTCCAAATTTTCCAGTTATTGATGAAGAAGAACAGAACACATGTTGATCTGGCAGGGGTTAAAACAATGTTCCTGCCCTTGGAGGAAGCATGATTTGGTCTGCGCCTTAGGGAACTGCTGGTTTTCCACTCACGGGAGAGAGGCGGTACCATTTCAGGTGAAAGCCAAACACAAGTTTGTCATGAAGACCAGAAGGAGCATTGTCAGGGTGAGAATGAGGCTGAGGGAGGAAAAGCAGGGAGGGAGAAGGGTTATAAACGAGGTAGTAATGAAAATCAACATGGCAACTAAGGTACGTGATCGAAGAAGCAAATCGAGTTCTTGTTTAGGGCTTGAAGGAGAGCAGAGATCCCACTACAAGGACATATTAAACTTTGCCAAGTTTCCCTAGAGTTTTGCAAACCAAAATTCTCAGAAGGGGCTTTTTACATTTTAAAGTAGATGTTACCTGTGTCTTTTATGGATAAGGGATGCTCTCTTTTGAATGGCGTAAGATGAGCAATGGGGGGCGGTGTTACCTTCATCCCCTTAGCCCAGGGCCCTAGAGGAGAAGACTGGGAAAGCTAATCGAAAACAATCGCCTGGCACTGCAGGAGAAAGAAAGCTGAGTCTTGCAAGGCTTAATTGAGCAGTGCCCTACGAGGTGGAGAAGAGCATAGTGAGAATGGCAACAGTCCAGGTGTGAGGCGATCAGGGAGCTGGCAGGAGGACTGGCCACAGATAATTTGAAAACTATTCCATTTATCATGAAAAAAAGGCAGCGTTGCAAGTAGCATAATCCACCTTCATTCTATTTTTGGACGGCAAAATTGTCCTATTTATGTAGGTTAAATGCGGCTCAATCTGTTAATACCGTTTGTGTAATAATCTCCCTAAAATAACATCAAATCTTATGAAATGTGCATATATAGAGATAAGTAGATAGATCTGTAGCTATAGAGATAAAGCTGAGTAAATCACTAAAATTAGTTTAATTCATAGTAAGAGTAAAAAATATTCCCACAAGTTGCATGTATTTTTAATACAACTTCCTCACATTCTCTGAAATGTACAGCTAATGCCCCAAAAAAGTTCAGTTTTCCCCTAAGTCTGACTTAAAATTAATGTCTTAATTTTACCTCTTTTAAAACACAGATATGATTTTGGGAAATTATCTGATCTCATGTCACTCAGACAGATAGCGAGGGAAGATTCTATTGCATTATTTTCTTTCTGATAATCTTCAGGGAGAGCAAGTAGATACCACTACCCAAGTCAGAGAGGAAGACAAACCCTAAGAGACTCATAGGAAACATACGGAGAGTTGCTGGAGGGGAGAGGGGTGGAGGGAAGGGGTAACTGGGTGGTGGACATCAAGGAGGATACATGATGTAATGAGCACGGGATATTATACAAGACTGATGAATCACTGACCTCTACCTCTGAAACCACCAGTAATACATTACATGTTAAATAATTGAATTTAAATGAAAAAGAAAGTCAGACACCCCCCAAAAAGCTTTGATGTTTAAGCCTGAAACAATATGCAAAAATCCAATTATCTAACACGAGATTTATAAAGTTCTAAATAAAATATTGAAATTATTTTTTTAAAAAGACCACTCATTTACCCGTTTCTAAAAATAACATGCACTTCTCACTTCATACCACTAGATGGCCTACCTATACGTAAATAAACCAGAATTTGTATAAAGGAGGAAATGAATCTGGGTTAAAATAAGCCTTGTTAAATCAACACATCCATGACAGTTGAAATGGGGAAAAATGGAGAGTACCTGGAAACTATTATCATTTGGACTATTAGGGAATGACTTGAAAAATTAATTTAGCCATAGCACAGTGTAGAGTTTCCTAGAAGTGTTGTAAAAAGGTACCCCAAGTGAGTGACTTAAAACAACAAAGATGTATCAATTCACAGCGTGGAGGCACATGTCAGCAGGGTTGGTCCCTTCTTGAGGCACTGAGGGAGAATCTGTTTCCAGATCCTCTCCTAGCATCGGGTGGCTGCCAACCATCCTTGGAGTTCCTTGGCTTGAGGACAAATCCTTTCTATCTCCATCTCAGCCTTCATCTGGTCTTCTCCTCTGTGTGTCTTCCCATAAGGACACCAGTCATTGAGTTTAGGACCCACCCTAATCCAGTATCGACCTCATCCTAACTAATCGTATCTGCAAAGAGCCTATTTCCAAATAAGGTCACATTCTGAGGCTTGCCGTAGACTTGAATTTTGAGGAAACACCATTTAGCTCAAGACATTTAGCACCATTTATATTAGTCGCTATATAGAGCGACACCCATACTGGGTAGCCAGGTTTCAGCCCAGTTTCTCCACTGCCAAGCTGTGAGACCCATAGACAAGTCATGTAACCTGTTTAAACGCCATGTCTCCATCTTGTTAAAAAAAGAAAGAAAGAAAGAACTGTCTGCCCTCCGGGAAAGGGCCCTGGAGCTATGTTTTGATTTTTTTTAATCATGCATTTACTTATATTACTGGATCTACTTTTCGAAAAGACTGCGATGGCAACGTCCCAGTGTTATCTCCCTGCTTCCTCGAGCTCTGAATGTACCCACGAAGGGTCAGTCCCTGGAAGAGCTAGGGACTCCGCAGTGTTTTAGTAAAGGGGTAATTAGGGAGTGATGAGATGCAGCCGGCTGTCTGACCGGAAGCAGGACCAGCTGGGGACAGGCGAAATGAGTCCTGCCTGAACACATGGAAAGGGAAGACCAGGCCTGGTTTGGGAAGGACAGGAGCTGTGACAAAATAATCATGGTTAGGGGCACCTGGGTGGCTCAGTTTGTTGGGCATCTGCCTTCAGCTCAGGTCATGATCTCAGGGTCCTGGGATCAAGCCCCGTGTCGGGCTCCCTGCTCAGTGGGGAGCCTGCTTCTCCCTCTGCCTCTGCTCCTCCCTTCCCCCACTTGTGCACACGCTCTCTCTCACTCTCTCTCTAAATAAACAATAAATCCTTTACCAAAAAATAATAACATGGTTAGGGGCTAACACCAGATGTGAACCTGGTGGATGAAAGACATACTCTAAGAGACCACACCTCCACGACACTTGAGGGAAGGAGTTTAGAGATGGCCTGAGAACAAGCCAGCAGAAGAATGGCTTCCAGAAAGAAGTTGGTACCAAAGAAGCAGAGGATGAGAAGAAAAAGTCTCTTTCTGGAGCACCCAGTCTCAGGGGAGACACAGACTCTCAGAAGCCCCACCTAGATGCCCCCTTGGCATCTCCAAGTTCCGTGCTCCACAAGATCACCCCTACCAGAAGCCTGCTCTGACTTTCGCATTCCCTTTCTCCAAGAGGGTCCCCCAGGCTCACCAGCCAGAAGCCGTGGGTCATTCTGGAATCCTCCCCTGTCCTCATGGTCCATATCCTGTGGGCTCAACAACTTCAGAGTCACATGAATCCATCCCCTCTGCCTCTGCCTCTCCTGTTACCTGCAGAACAAAGCTTTCAGCTTGGAACACGAGGCCATCATAATCTGAATCCTGTCTACCTGTCTAGTCTCACCTACCTTCTCGTCCACCGGCACCTCACACCCCCTCTGTGATGAACATATGTGACTGCTAAATGAAGACAGGGATAAATAAACATACCACCACAAGCAGGAACAGGTCTGTAGTCTCCAAAGGGGTGACATTTGTTCACAGACATTTTGCGGTCAAAGTCTACGTTTCAATAAATCACTCTGGGGTTTTCTTGTTAGATTGACAGTTCGTTGTGTATTTAAAAGGTCCCCATCCATTTAGGGAATAGAGATTGCGTCTTCCTCAGTCCTAGCAGAGTACCTCACACAGTAAGATCGATCAAAGGGCAAAGCTAATTTGCAGGCCCTGGGGACTTCACAATGGAGTTTCTTCCTAGGTCGAGTCTTTGGCATAGATCCTGATCTTCTGTCTTATCTATCCTAGAAACAGAAATGGCTGATAATGGCAGTGTGGATCCCTAAAATTCATATGGTGAAGCCCTAATCCCCAGTGTCATGGTATTTGGAGATCGGACTTGTAGGGAAATGATTAAGGCACGAAGGGTAGAGCCCTAATCCAATAAAACCACCGTCCGTATAAAAGAAAGAAACACCAGAGCTTGCTGGTGCTCTCTCTTTTCTCCCTTCCCCTCTCTCCCTGCCTGTGTGCACAGAGAATGGGCCAGGTGAGGGGACACAGCAAGAAGGCATCTCTGTGCAAGCCAGAAAGAGAGCTCCCACCAGGAACCGGATTTGCTGGCACCTTGATCTTGGACTTTATCTCAGTCAGTTTAGACTGTTAGAACAAAGTACCATGGGCTAGGTGGCTTTTAAATAACAGAAACTTACTCTGGAGGCTGGAAGTCTGAGATCAGGCTACCTGCAAGGTCAGGTCAGGGCCCTCCTCTGGGTTGGCCGCAGACTGCTCACTGCTCATGACATTCTCCCGAGGTGGGGAGAGAGCTAGCTTGCTCTCTGGTGTCTTCTTATAAGGGCACCAATCCCATACGTGAGGGCTGCACCCGAATGACCTAATAACCTCCAAAGGCCCCACTTCCAATGTCATTACACTGGGATCAGGGTTTCAACTCATGAATTTGTGGACGGCACAAAGATTCAGTATGGGGCAGACGTCTAACCTCCAGAACTATGAGAAAATCAGCATCTGTTGTTTAAGCCACCCAACCTGTGGTATTTTGTCAGGGCAGCTGAGAAGACTAAAACAGGTATCTTGAAGAATCAGGCCCCGTGCCCTGGTAAGGAGCACCCCAGTCTGCCCATAAAGGACACACAGTGGGGGGTGGGAGGCTACAGAAGACCCCCGACAAACAAACATACATCAGGTAAAAAAGAATGGATCTGTGACAGTGCTCCCAAGTATCAACCAAGCAAAGCAAAGGAAGATATCCTGAGAGCAAGCCTACACAGGTCATCCATCCAGATCTCTCTCTGAGCAAGAATTATTTAGGGACCTCACAGAGCATGGCATTCAAGTAGTTTTGGAACTCAGAAACATCAGGATGGTCAGTCACACTGTCCCTAAATGATTGCCTTCAAAGTGTCTGTCTAGGTTCTTTCTTGTTCTTCACCCATTTGCTGGCTGACCTGGACCAGACCGTTCCTATTTCAAGGTCAACTGTCTTACCTCCATGACCGAGAGGCTCTCTGTATGCTTCACTTTGAAGATTTGGGAAATTATAGCCACAGTGAAACCAGACATCTCTTGATCTCTTGCAGGTCTAATAAATGCACAAACTCCTTCCATCTTTTTCTTTTTGCGGAAAAAAGTCCTCTAACAAAATTATTGCTTCTATTCCATGAAGATGCAATTAGGAAAACCATTTCCTCCAGTCAATCTTTTTGACTTTTTTCCCCCTGCAATCCAAAAAGAATTTATTTATATGTCTGCTAAAAGTTAAGAAAACCATTAACTTGTTATTAAAACATTTTTAAAAACCAGCCATTACATAAACAAGTTGGTGTTTGTCCTTACAAGTTCCCCAACAACGTACACATATAAAAGGATGCTGTAGTTAAACCCCCTGTATGTAGAAGATTGGAAACGCTCTCCTCTGTGTCTCTGAGTAGTGATAGGGCTTTGCTTTTTTTTTTTTAAGATTTTATTTATTTATTTGGCAGAGAAAAAGAGCACAAGCAGAGGGAGCAGCAGGCAGAGGGAAGGGAGAAGGAGGCTGCCCACTGAGTCAGGAGCCAGGTGTGGGACTTGATCCCAGGATCCCAAGATCATGACCTGAACCGAAGGGAGATGCTTAAACGACTGAGCCACCCAGCTGCCCCAGGACTTTGCTTTTTAACCAGTACTAAAAGCAAGTATATTTTCTGTTGAAACTCATTAGATACATCATTTATGTATTCCTGCATTGTTATAGGAATTTTGCATCACTGTAAAAGGAATATTTTGACAATTGGCTTAGGTGTCCCAGATGGACACTTACACAATTCAGTTAATTACTTCAAATTAACCCACCATTACATAAACTTTAAAGAATGTCACCTTGTGACTCAACACTTAAAATGTGGAGGTCTATTACTCTCAAGCGTGGTGTGTGGACCACTTACCATGCAGTTAAACCATCAGATTCAGGTGTTGATGGTCCAGACAACTCATGCAGACTGTAGGGTGTAAAATAGGGGATCTGTGAGCCCCAGTGTGGCAAGTCCCCTGCGTCAGGAGCCTTAGATTCTGGCCCTCCCCTGCTGATGACTAATCCCACTGGATGACCTTGGGAAAGTCTGTTTCCCTGCTACAGAGTTTTTGAATAATTAATTTAAATAATCAAACAGGGGCACCTGGGTGGCTCAGTCAGTTAAGCATCTGCCTTCAGCTCAGGGTCCTGGGATTAAGCCTCAGATTGGGGTTTCTCCCTCTTTCTCTGATGCTCCCCCTACTTGTATTCTCTCTCTCTATATCTGTCAAATAAATAAATAAATAATATTTTAAAAAAATAATATAAAATAATCAAACAAATGTTGAGTTATCAGTACTACATACAAGTATTTACAAACTAGTTAAATTTTATGTGAAAACCATGTTTTCTGGAAATTCCTCTTCGGGATTAAAAATACAAAAGCAACTCATTAAATAAAAATTTAGCTCTTTACATAACAGTAGAAAGTTTCAAGAAAATTGGACATATTTGCTCATTAAAAACTAAAATCTCTACCTCTGAACTATGCTAGCCATCAGTGGGACTCTGGATTGCACTTCTCACCTCGAAACACCAGGGGTCTTGAACACGTTGGCAGAGAACAGAGCACGCTGGCTGTGGTACAGAATGTCAAGAGGGATTTTTCCTGGTGTCTCACAATTGTGGCAAAGGCCCAAAGCCAAGAACAAAGGCACTAAAAGCACTTTCTTATTTCAGAGAGCTCACATCTGCCTGAAGCTGGAGTGGGGAGTGGGGGCCTGCAGGCTCTCTCCTCCCTGGAACCAGCCAGACCTCCGAGGACATCCACCCCCCACTTAGATTTAACACAAAGAAGGAGGGAGTCTGTCCTCTGGGGGAGGGCGGTGATGGAAAGAAGCTAGGCCTTCCTTGTGGGGAGACAGGCAGTGCTGACTGTCTCCAAAGTCCAGTGTGGGGCACCCCAAGAGAGTCTCTCATGAACGTGGGGTGTCTGCAAGAGAGAGAAGAGGCCAGTTCATTCCCTGACCCCTATCTGCTTAGTCTCTGACTTGCCGATCTGCTCCCAGCAAGGGCAAGAGGAGTGAGATCAGGGCTGGTGGGGGCCCAGCGGCGGCGTGGCCCTCACTCCTGGAATGGCCATGGCAAGGATGCCACGTCTCCCCACAGACGGGATGATCATCTGCGATGGGAGATGAGCTATCCTGTCTTGCCCATTCCTCACCCTCGTGTCCACCTGCTGCAGGTGCTTGGGAACCCAGTGGCAGGGCCCATGGGGTAGGCAGTCTTGAAAGAGGCTGAGGTGTGGTGGAGGCCCAGTGGAGCTGGCTCCCCTAGGGCAGGTCAGGGAGCTTCAGCACCGGTGGGGGTGGGGGGAGCGGGTAGGGGGAGAGGCATCCTGGGCTCAGGCCGCCCCCGGGGAGCATGAGGCCAGGCAGCCCATATTAGCCAGAGATGCAACAGCGAGGGAACTGGGGCCTGCCTGGGGAGGGAGTGACATGTCTGCCCTGAGCCTCTCTTCTCTCGGTCCCAAAGCACCAGGAGGGCTTGGCTTAGGAAGAGAAGAAAGGACAGGCCTAAATAAAGAAATAAAGAAATAACCACACCCCCTGCCCCAACCAGCAGACGTGTGCAGGCGTGCACACACACACACACAGATGCACACACACAGGCTGGAAAAACAGAGAACAGCTGTGACCTCCACCGGAAGGAAAAGAACTTTAAAAAGTTTGAAAGTCAAAAATGAATGAAACTAAGTCAAATACTAAAATAGGAGTGTGATAAACTAAAGTGACTGTAAATTCACTGGGTACCCTAGTGGTGAATTTTTTACATTTTTTAAATAAGATTTTATTTATTTATTTGATGGGGGGTGGGGGGGAACACAGCAGGGGGAGTGGGAGAGGGAGAACAGGCGTCTCGCAGAGCAGGGAACCCAACACAGGACTCAATCCCAGGGCGCTAGGATCATGATCTGAGCCAAAGGCAGATGCTTACCCACTGAGCCATCCAGGCATCCCTTCCCTAGTGGTTTAATGTGCTTCCTGGTACTGTTAGAAAAGTGTCTGCTCCCTTCCCCTAACCTGGGATTGCAATGAACCAGATCACCCTGTGCAGTTGGGTAAACAAAGCACACATGCACAAACACAGCATGTACCCACACAGAAGTGCACACACACACACACACACACACACACACACACACACACACACACATTCACGTCCAAGCTGATGCACATAGACATCAACAGTTCATGCAACTAGTACAACGAACCTTCAGTATTATGAGAAAACTCATAATCCTGTTTAACAAATAGATATAAAGCTAACTTTACAGATAAAAGAGACACCCTAATATAAGCCACAGAGTCAGTCGCTGGGATGTGGAGAAAGGTGAAGACCATGCTGACCTTTAATAGGAGAAGGTCAGATGGAATTTATCTGTACCAGCCTGCTTTCTTACCTACAAAATGACCTCAGATTAGGGGTTCTAGGGTCCCTTGCCACTGATTTTATAATCTGACACAGACAGTCCATTAAGGTTCTCTATTTCTCATTTCCTTTTTAAGGCATATAAAACTGCACTACACTGAAACTTTCAAATCTGAAGAAAAGCAAAGCGGACTGTCGTGTGGGGTGGTTGCCAGTGACCAGAGAGAAAGGAAGCCTCCTGCCGCGGACAAATGGGCTCCCTCCTGCCTCCACCTCCAACTGGCCAGTAGCCCCTGCTCTGGGGGCCGTTCCCCAGCAAACCGCATGGCCCTTGGAGCCCCAGGAGACAACAGAGACTTAATGGTGTTGCATGACTAGTTAATGGGCTTGGATGACAGACTGGTTTTCCTAAGTGTCTGCCCGGAGCTGAAACTCACCACGGTCACTCACACAGGACACAGGGCAGTGTGGCCCTTGCCTCCAGAGAGGTTCTCCCAGCCATAATCTCCTCCAGGCACTAGGACATCAGGGGAGGCTATTTCCACGGCCACGGCCCCTGCCAGGACCATCTCTTTTATAACGTTTGTCTGCATCTTGGGTCCCAGTCTTCTCTTGCCTCCCCTCCCTCCCAACTCTTCTCACTTCCTCCCAAACTTAATAATAATATCCTCTGTGGCACTGCACACTGGACAAAATGCTTTTGCCTGAGAGCATGTTATTTAAATGAAGCCATAGTTCTAGCTTGTATGAGGGATTAACCCCATTTTACAAGTGAGGGTACGGAGAGGGGAAAAGAGGGCACCCCCCCAAGCTGGCAAGGCTGGTTAAAAACAAGACAACAGGCCCCAAGTGGAGCCACTTAGGCTGAACCCCACATCACCAAACGGACTCTTAATTACAGTTTTGGCTGTCCCCAAAATGGAAGCTTAAATGAGTCAGATCATTTCAGATGAGAAATCTTCTGATTGGCACTATGCGATTTGCCAGATAGACCCCTGCCGTGTCCTGAAGGAACATGACCTTGCAATGATCAACCCACTCTGCTGCCTCCTATAATGTCCTTGCCCCTGCTCCCTTCTGTCTATAAAAGTCTTTTATTTTGAACTGCTCCTCAGAGCTCTTTTCTGTCTGCTAGATTAGATACTGCCTGATTTAAATTGATTTTGCTCATATACACGTAAAATTTTTCATATGCCCAAAGTCCTTTTAACACACTAGTAAATGGTATTTGTGAGGTTGCAGTTTCAGCCTCTCTGTTTTTCCCTGTTCTTGAAAATTGTGATTTTTTTTAAATAAGAAACTCTCCTTTGTTAGAGAAAAGTGTTTGTGCAATTAACATGCAAATCATGTTCATTGGGGGTGTTTGAGCCTATGTCTACCTACTGACAATCTGCCCTCCAATGACAAGCTCACACTCCTCTATTCTAATTCACTTACATCCACTGGAAAAGTGAGTGTTTTGGTCTTGTTGTTCTATTCCCACTGTCTTGAGCAATCCCTGATGCTTAGAAGAGCGTTGGGAAATATTAACTGAATGGGTGAACGAGCCAACCGGGATCGAAAGCCAGTCTAGACTCTTTTAGACTTAGAAACATAGCCAAAGGCATTCCTCCTTGTGAAAAGTTATTTTTAAGTAAAACGGAATGATTCTAAAAGATTCAACCTGATGAGCCTTGTCATTTTTGTTAAGAAGATGTTTTCCTTTCTTCCCTTTTTCCCCCTTCCCCAAGCCATTGCCTACGTTACCCAAAAGGATGCCAGTACCCAGTACCAGCTTGGAGGTAAAATGAGTCTAAGACTTTGTGCATGCTCAGGTGTGCNCCTACGTTACCCAAAAGGATGCCAGTACCCAGTACCAGCTTGGAGGTAAAATGAGTCTAAGAATTTGTGCATGCTCAGGTGTGCGTGTGTGTGTGTGTGTGTGTGTGTGTGTNAAATGAGTCTAAGACTTTGTGCATGCTCAGGTGTGCGTGTGTGTGTGAGGAAAGTTAGAAAGGGGAGTCAGGAGAGCAGGCAAGGAGAAAGAATGAGAAGGAAAAACCTTAGGAAACAGACTTCCACCTCTTTGCCACTTAAAGAAGTTGATACTAAAGCAAATGCATTCCGGAAGAGTCTGCTCCTGCTACCAGTGGGACAAATTGAAGGATGACAGGGAAGAGCTCAGAAAGTAGAACCAGCAGCCATTGGTCGGCAGGCTGGATGCTTGCATTTTACAAAAGGCTCTCATCTGGAACCACTGCCTCAAGTGTTTTTCTCTGCATATCACACAAGCAATTATTCTAACGTTGTCACATAAATTGATTTGGAGGGCAAAACTTCTCAGAGCATTGCACGGTTGATTCTTCATGAAGCCTAAACAAAAACCTCTTGGCCTGAGAGATGTTTACAAAAATTATTTCCATAGCACGGGGCTCACTGAACTGAAAATGAATGAATCAGACTGAATTTTAAAATCATTTGATAAAAATAAAAGGATTTGAATATAACTGTGGTGTTACACCCAATTCATTCATTTCTTCAGTAAGATTCTGTTTGGTACTGGGTCACTTATTTCACATCCTTTTCCCCTGACCAGTCCCATCACTTGTGTAGAAGGACAGTGATGCTCAAGTGAATAGAACAGCTGAACTCCTGCCATCCTTTGGTGCAGGGCATGCTGGGCCTGTCACTAGGAGCTCAGTGGACAACTACTCTAGGTATTAAATATCACCACCTCATACCCACAGAGTCTGCCTTCCAGCAAAGCCCACCTTGTAGAGATGTTGAGCAGGACAGTGGGATGAGGTCGCCATATTTTAAATTTCTGAAAAGCCCAGTTGTCATTGTAGAGCATTGTTAAGAAAATGTTGAAGAGCTTTCATCCTTTCCAGGCTCATAGCATTTAGTATTTACACAGAACTTTCTCAGAGGTGGTGAATGGTTGATCTAAATACCAAAGTCAGCTGGTTGTCAGGCTTTCATCGAGCCCATTCAATATGTTTTGTAACTGAATTAATTGCCTTCATTTAAAAATTTGGGGCACTTTCTATTTTAAAAAAATGGATTTCTAGCTTTCTTGTGAAATTTTAGGATCTAATCTTAGGCCCATGTTTCTTCATGAGACAAAATCTGGGGAAGTGTGTGCAGCTGACCTTCTTAGACAGCACTATGCTCTGATTTACTGCAGTCCCCACTATTCTCTAGCATCTTCCAGGCAACCCATTCCACCTCATTCAGATTATCTGTCAGAGCATTTGAATTTGCAATCCCTGTTTTTGTCTCAACAAAAGTACTTCTGAAAGTGTTCTTTTTATGTGTACTTGCTATTCATTTATGAAACATTGTGCATCTATAATTTGTCAGTTAAATATATATTCACAATTAGTGTATTTACGAGCTGGAGGCCGTATTTAATGCATACCTTTGGTCTTGAGACATACAATAGGACATTGAATGGCCATTTTTCCTCTTGTCTCAGTGCTGAGGGCAATTAGTGATAATGTCCTCAAATCCTAAAGAAGAGTTACTGGACACATTCTGTGAGAACTTCTGAAAGATACACAGGTCATCCCCCTAGGCCTTCAGTTACCTCTGTGTCCAATGTAAGGAACATAATAGAAATCCAGAAGGAAGTCATCAAAGTCAAGAGTCCTGGAAAAGCTGCTTTGGTTCCCTCTACTCTAGAACCAAAGAAGATGGAGCTCAAAGATATCTCTTGAAGTATCTAGAAGTGCCTGAAGGGAGGGGATCCTGGCATCAGTCTCCTCATCTGGGTACAGCCAAGTGGCAGGGTCTCAGAGGCTCACCTCCTCTAAGGAGGAGCAGAGGGAGGAAGCACATGGGAGAACCTGCTGTCCATTTTCTTGAGGGGGGCATGCATGAACAGAGACTGCGGCCCACTTCTCACAAGGAGACAACTTCAGGCAGAGGGCAAAGGAGGCTGAGCAGAGAGGGCAGTGGTGGGCCACCAGCACTCGCCCCAAGAGTGCCTGACTCTCACAGCGAGTTCTCAAGTAGACGAGTGTCAGGACTGTTGTCATCTAATCACTGAGGACTCACGTTCTTTCTCTTTACTTCACTTTCTGAAAGACCGAGGCTTCCCAAGACTGGCTACCATCCTCATTCCAAGATGCCAACATTTCATAGTGTTATGTCTGCCTCAGTTAAATCCTGAAAAGAGAGTGTGTCTCGGTTCCTGCATTTCAAGAAAGGATCCTGAGAGGCAGCCGGGTCTCCCAGGTGAGGGCACCCTCCAGCCTTGAGCCAGTGACTTGCAGGCAGGAAAGCAGCTGTGAAGGTGGGGTTGTTGAGCCCCACACTGGCCAGTGTCCATCTCCTCTACAGCCTAAGAGATGTGAGGGCAGGGGTGTCCAACTGAATGGTAATCTCTTGGAAGCAGGGAATGAATTGGGTAGGCAGCTAATTTGTTTTCTACAGAAGCAATGAAAGATCTTTGAGTGGAGAGTGCCAAGTCCACGCATGGATTTGAATTCATTTTGGCTGCAGTGTGAAATCTGAAATAGAGGAAGGCAGGACTAGAACAGGTACCTTTCCCATAAATACAGACTTTGCAATATTTGAAAGTAAACTCTCAGCCTTTAATATGTGCCTC